>SKCR01021821.1:0-107085 GCA_019454045.1 Zanthoxylum bungeanum
CATAGTCCTTCACATACAGAAGGTCTTTCATCCTTCCTCTCCATGTGAAATAATTGGTACTGGCTAACAAAACCATTTTTCTGTTGCTCCCTTCCATCACAAAAAATTCTAAGCAGAATTTCAAAAAATGGACCTCATTGTTGCATCCAGAATGGTTAAAAAAATGGTGGAAATGACACTTCGTTTGTCAAAATCCGACACAGGGACCAAATTGCAAATTTCAGAAATTATAGGGGTCAAAGTGCAATTTTCGAAAGTTCAGGGGCCAAAGTGAAATTTACCATACACCGCTGATGTGGCACTTGCTGACGTGGCGCTGCCGTATCCTGCTGACTCGGCTGCTGACTGTGCAGGGTCTGCTGACGTGGCGATGACTGGACGCTGACGTGGCGGCTGAGTCAGCGTCTTCAACCTTCAGACGAGAGTGGGGCGCGTCGGTGCGCGTAGGAAGCTTACTGTCTGGTGCGTGTGGCTTTGTCTGACCTCCAATCGATCGCCGGAAAATACCACCGTGTTTGTCTCGCCGTGAAAAGTCCGATGGTATGCTCAAAATCAATTTTCGACAACTTTTGTCAGAACCGACTTTCCGAACCGATTCTCTGTTACCGAGTTTCAGGATCCCTCCGAGTAACCTTAACTCTGATACCACTTGTTGTGTTAAAACACACACAATAGAGGAGATGTGAGAGAAAATTTTTCTTTATTATACAGAAACAAAGAATTACAAAGCTTACAAATCCAAGCTTTACAAAAACCTCTCAACCCTCTTTACTCTCTATTATTCTCACTCAATTAGGGATTCTAGGATGCTTATCAATGGACTCAAGGGCTCAATTTATAGTGCCAAAGACGTGTGCTATAGTAGCACACGTCTTGGCAGTTGGCAGCAAGTTTGCATGATGTGCCATCAACTTTCGGCACCCATCTTCATCAACTTTCGGCTGGCTTTGGAAGTTTACTGCATGGTGCATGCAGCTGGCATCAACAAATTAGTCGTATGTAGACTGACGGTCCATCTCTACTAGGACACCGTATATAATATAATAATATTGGCTTGGTCACAACCCAAGTGATGTCGTCTAGAATCACCAAATAACATGATAAGGGCCTGCTGAGGCCTTTTGGGATGTGTGGACTCTATCCCTTGGGCGAATGTATGATGGACTCATGGGCCTATATGCGAGCCTTGTGTAGCAGTGGCCCAATATGCCATTTTGGGTTAGATGAAATCAATGAGTCATGCTCTGATGCAAGTCCGATGCGTGGGCCTGAGACATAATGATATTTGGGTCATTGGTTCAAATTTGGCCCTTACAACAATCACGTTCCTCACTCTCCAAATTATTTCGAGTTCTACCTGGAGGAGTAAAATTAAGGGGTGGTTCAGTAGGGATTAATATATACTCATCTTGATTGGTGTTTATAAAATTCTTGCATAGTTAGTAATACATACATTTATTCCCATTTTAAAGATAAAAGCATCAATGATGCAACTTTCATAAAATCTAACAGTTTATACATATACATAACATAAGAAATTAAAATACGCATCAACGTTTTTTTATAAATTCTGATATATGTCATACGGGACCGCATGAATAAATGCCAACACTCGAGGCCTTGTATAATAAGCAAACCCTATGTAATTTTCGGGATTTGTGATGACTGATAATTATATCACTATTTTCCACTCATTTAACAAAATATTTTGTATAGTTTCTCGAGTTTTATGAACGTTTTGATGTGTTTTTATTTATTTTGCAGATAAAAATAATATTGGGACTTAATGGAATCAACTCGGGGCTAAAACGATGAAATCCGGAGGAAAAAAGGTCAAAAATGAAAATTTACTGTATGCGTCACGAAGTGCAGTCCTAAATTTTGATTTTACGCAAGTTTGGTATTTTGGCCATAACTTTTCATCCGATATCCGATTGAGCTGATTCAAGTTGAAGATTAAAGAAGACTCAAAGATTTACAACTTTAAAATTTTAAATATTTTCGAATTCCAAAGTTTTCAAGACCGAAATTAATGAATAATCCAATATGTTTGTGTAATTACTAAAGTCATTATCAAAAAATAAAAAAAAATTGAAAATGAAAATTTACAAACTTCCACAAAACATGCTTGCATGTTTGGTGGAGTGTCTTGTGGCATATTTGGTGGAGTGTTTGGTGGAGGATTTTGTGGAGTGTTTGGTGGAGCAATTGGTGGAGAAATTGGTGGAAGCCTTTAGATTTTCCTATAACTACCAAACTATTTCATTTGTAATTCTAATGCTTTCCTTAAGGTTTTTGTAAGGAATTTAAGGAATGCATCTTATTTGTATTTATTTTCAGTATTTAATTTATGCATTTTTATTTTCAATAATAGTAGTAGTTTATTTTCTTTTATTTATTTTTATGTTTTGTAGTTAATTTTCCGATGGGGGAAGGGTGAAGCTTTTATTATTTTAGTTAAGATTAATCTCTCTTAATTATAATATGGAAATTATAATTTAACATAAAAGGTTATACCGCATTAATAGCTGGTTTTAATTATTTGACATAATGTGACACTGCCTAAACGGCCGGTCTTTATGTGACAGATGATTACCGCCTATATGGTTGGTTTATGGACAAATAATGATATCGCCTTTATGGTCGGTCAGACTTAATTAAAATCTGACTTAATGAGGATAGCACCTATATGACTGATTGGTAATATCACTGATAAATTCTATATTATAGTAAGGGAGATTTTTAAATTAGAAATAGTAAAGGTGAATCCCAACCCCCAGCATTTTATTTTTATTCTAGAGAAGTGATGAAACACAATAACCACACACTTAATAATTGATTTTCTTTGTATGGGAAATTCTTTAGTTTGTTTATTGAGTCTTAAGCTTAATGCTTCTTGTTAATTGGCCATTAATAAGATTGATTTGGTAAACTTAAAATGAACTTGACGAAGGGATTTTAGGTTTCAACCTTATATTCAATAGCCCACGATCTTCCTTGAGGATAGATAACCCTCTAATAGATTTCCTTACATGATAGACATATACCTGTCGGGTGGGGGTAGTCACTTTTGGAACTTGAACTTAATGAATTCAGGTAATTTGGTTAACATAGACATATAATTAATTGGGTTATTTAGGTATTTGCGTCTGACCATCGATAAAGGCTTTTGCATATCTTCGTGTTCAAGGTTAGCAAACTGACTTATTACACATATATAAGAGAATCAATTCATTTTTCGGATAATATTGTGTGGAATTACAACCCTAGATCTTAGTGTCTTTTATTTAATTTTCTTTTGTTTATTTTATTTAAGCAAATCCACATTCAACCAACCAAAAACAATCATTCTCTTCTCCTTTAATTAGATACTTGTAAATAAATAGTATCAATAATTAATAACAGTAGGAATTAAGTCCTCATGGGATCGATATTTTTATATTACTTGAACGATACGTGCGCTTGCATTATACGCGTGTGATTACGCCGGTCAAGTTTTTGGGGCCGTTGTCGGGGACTTATTTTTTGAGTTATTAATTTTGAAGCTAGTTAATTTATCTAATTTTCTTTATTTTTATATGTAATTTTTATTTCTTTCTTTTGTTTTTAGGTGGTTGAACAATGGAACACTATTGGGATATTGAAAGATTACGAGCTTTACTAGAAGAAGATACACCCCAAATCTGGGAGCAACAGTCCGGTTTTCTGAGGCATGTTATCCAGCTCAACAATTATCACTAGATGTCAAGCAATACTTCATTTGCTCAACAGAATGCAATGTGGAGATGTGAGATATGCGATGGTTACCACCCGAGCAATCAATGCATATACTTTTCAGAGTGGCAGAATTATCAGAATCATTCAAGGTACGAAGAACCATCACATTTTCCATCTTATCCATAATCTACCTACGACCTTCATCAAGAACCAGAACCATCAAAGGAAGATCGGTTGATTCACATGCTCAAAGATTGGTTCGAGGAACTGGAAGCTCAATTTGATGCACAAATTCAGAGTCAGGCTGAATCCATACAGAGGATGACAGATCAAGTTAGACAATTAACAGACAACTTGAATCACATATCTCACGGAGCAAATTCAAATAATACTGAGGAAGCCTTCGAGTATCCAGAGATCATCATGACATCATAACAGAGGACGAGGCTGAGCAGTATCAAGAATCAGAGGTATCAATTAAGGAGCCCAAACCAGCAAAGTCTCTATTTGATTTTTATTATTCGGACTCTGACGAGGATGAAGAAGTGGAGCTATTTGTACCAATAAAAACTGAATACAAAATTCTCTATCCTCAAAATGAAGATCTTAGAGATTGTATTTCACTGATGTTTAAAGAAGATCTACATGAGCCAGTCATATCAGAGGATGAAGACCTAAAATCAGACATATCTTTACATCCTCAGGTTGACACTAATGGAGCATGCATTTCACAGATGACAGATGAAGAGCTGAATGAGGAAATTCTGAAATATATCTGTAAAGAAAAGGTGGAGCAAGAAGCACAGCAGATGGAAGAGCAAATTGAAGATCTCAGACATTCAGGAGAAACATCACTGTTTTCGGGAGTACAAATCAAAGACATCACCCAGAAGCTTGACAGAATGGAACTTCCATTCAAAGTCAAGCACCATACGAGACCTCCTGATTTTCTTCTTTCTTTTCAGGAACCACTGGAGCGACAAATATTAAAAAGGTGGCACAAGGACTGAATGGGACAAAATTATTTTTGCCACTTTACCGTTGGAATAGACCATTCAAAAGCAATGCTCATGGGATTGTCTTTAATCGGACGTCCAAAACCACGCTGAAACCTCGATAATAGATGGATTTCAGTCACGTCTGGCTGAAGATGAAAATTTTAGCGCTAGCAGGGAGGCAACCCATGCAATTTGTTTTAATGTCTATATTCATATTTTATGTATACATGTTTTAAAGTTTTTAATATTGTGTGGACAAACGGAGCATTTTAATATAGAAGGAATGGTGTTAGCAATGACAAAGAAGAGAACTAATCCATTTGTGATGGCTGAGTAAAGAATGAATTCTTGAGACGCATCCTTATGAATTTATACTAAGCGAGTGGCGTATTGCATACACAATTCCGTTGCCTTAATAAGTGCTTTGATTTGCTTTTATTTTGTCATTTCCTTTTATTTTCGCCCACAAGATCTATACATTTTGACCTTTCATGATTTATTTTATTGTTTAGCTAAAAATCGTCTTATGGAAGATACTAGTGCTATTATTACTCACCCTTTTCAGGTACTATAAATTCAACTCATCATTTCACTCTTGAAGGCATCCGAAACTGAGAGAGAAATACATAAAAATGGAAGCTACTTCAAGAAGACGAGTTGAAAATATATGTGTGTTTTGCGGTACTAGTGTTGGTGTTAAACCAGAATACATAACAGCAACACATGAATTGGGTCGAATCTTAACCGCAAGGAATATGCACTTAGTATATGGTGGTGGCAATCTTGGACTTATGTGGATCATTTCAAAGGCTGTACAGGAAGGAGGCGATCATGGTTTGGGAATCATTCGAAAACCTTTGGCGGAGGCGAATCTTATAGGACCATCAAACGGAGAGGAACTTATTGTGCCAGATATGTCTGGACGACTGGTAGAAATGATGAACCGTGGTGATGCTTTTATTGCTTTGCCAGATGGCTTGGGCACAATGGAGGAATTATTTGCAGTATTATCATTGGCGCACTTGAATACACCAGAAATCGCTTGGACTGTACAACGTTGATGGATTTTATGATTTTCTTTGTGTGTTTCTTGATGATGTCCGGAGAAATGGGTTCGTGTCAAAACCTGTAAAAAAAACTCATCTTAACTGCTAGAACTGTCCCAGATTTAATTGACCAAATCTTAGCCTTTGAACCACAAATTTGTTGGGGTTGGTGCTCAGAGCGCCAATTCCCGGT
This sequence comes from Zanthoxylum bungeanum, assembly GCA_019454045.1. Classification (NCBI taxonomy): domain Eukaryota; kingdom Viridiplantae; phylum Streptophyta; class Magnoliopsida; order Sapindales; family Rutaceae; genus Zanthoxylum; species Zanthoxylum bungeanum. The sequence goes on from SKCR01021821.1 coordinate 5,955, forward strand.
TGTATTTCTATTAAATACTTATGTAAAACATTATTATTATGAATAATATATGCAGTTTCTATAATATAATCTATCTTTATTATTATGAATAATATATGCAGTTTCTATAATATAATCTATCTTTCTATATGGTAAAGACGTAATGAGCCTAGAATGATTAGTCATGATACAGTTGCAAAAGCATCGCAACGGACATTGAGAAGTATCATGATGTTGTCATTCTCAGACAGTTCATGGTCAAGGTTTACACTACTTGGTCAGTATAGCAAACCCGTTGAGACCGGTACATGTCGAATATTGGAATATATGATTCCAATGGTTTCTCAATGAACCATTAGTCTGGAGACTAGTATAGACATGAAGGTGTTTATAGCGGATAAACACTGAACGACTCACTGAAGATTCTTAATGGATGGTACACCAGCGTCAATAAGAATCTTCTTGGGTTGAGTAGCACTTGTGATTCTTAGACTTGAGATGCCATTGTGGGCACATGAGACATCTTCTACACTTAGACGACAGTCACGTCACCGATCTATTAAGATCAGACCTCCACCTGTTCGTTGGGTGTAGATAGATCCACAGGGTGTCCTATGTGTATCTAGATAGGATCCATCAGTTCTGTGTATCAGAGCATAGGTAGTCCATATGATTAGCAATCAGATAAAAACATGGGCCCGTGGTAAAGTTTAGAAGCTAGTTCTAAACATTCTTTTTGAGATTGCTAATAGAATAGTCGACTGGATAATCCCGATAGAGATTTGACGTTTACATCTATATCTCTTGGACTTATCCGGATACCTGTGACGGAGGAATTATACATTTGCCATGACCTCGACCTGTATGGTTCAGCGAGATTATCCGTGATCGTCATAATCTACGGGTGGATAGATTATGGACACGAAATTAGATTTCGTGACGGATATACCTGAATCTAGAGAGTCTCAATAATGAAACATACTCGTAGAGCACTAGAGCAACATAATAAATAATATTGAATATTTATAAAGTCGTTTAAAGGTTAAACGCAAGATACGTGCTAAAAGGACTAGATAGTCATTTCCCTAATTATTGTGTATTTATATTTAATACTTGATTAATTTAAATACACATTAATTAATAGTCAAAATGAGTTATTTGACTTTTATCCTAAATGAATATATGTTTTTAATATTTAATGTAAATATTATACATATATTTAATATATTTGTATTTGATTAATTAATTAATTATTTAATTGTTAAATGATTAAATTAATTAAAATATAAATATCTTATGTTAGGATATTTAAAGTAAATGATGTTCGTTGCTTTTGTTGACTTAAATAAATATCTAATAAAGTTGTATTAAGATATTTATGCAAGTTGATAACATAATTTGAAATGAAATTGAAATGAAAATCCTTGATATATTTGTGTGAATTTCGGCCAAAGGCCATTTGTGCACAAGTATATATTGTTTTCATTTTTTCATTTCATGTTAACCTAATACACTTTACGAAATAAACTCCATTGAAGAAAACTGAGGAAAGCTTGAGAAAAAGAAAGACATATCAAAGATAACTTGGAATTTAGTAAGTTTTTCAAACTTGCTATTAGAGAGGAAATTGTTCCTTAGGTTCTAGGCTTCAACATGTGATGTTCTTAGATTATTTCTCTCTTTATTTCTTTTGTTTTTGTTGATGGAAGTTTGATATAAGTGTTGAGCATGTATGGTGAAGGAAGGTTGTGACTATTGTAGTTGTAAACTTTCTTTTAAGGTTTTTGAAACCATGTTGCTAATCTAGAGTTATTGACCAACTCTTAAATGACCTAGATTTGATCTTGAGTTGTTTCATTGTGTTGAGACTTGGATTGGATGGAAGAATGATGATTGAAGTAATTGATTTAATGTATTTGGTCTAATTTGTCCAATTTGAGGAAATTGAAAAATTAGGGTTCTTAACTAATTCCTAATTTGGGTGTTTTCATATATGTTGTGTATTTTTGTGTGTATATGATGCATGTAAAGTTTCATGTTCATTGGATTACATTTAGATGTGTTTTGAGACATGAAATGACAAAGTGCACAATTGTGATTCCTTGTGAGGCTCTCGGCCTTGGTGAGATAATTTGGGGATTTTGGTGCTTTTGGTGTTTTGATGTTATGAACATCATAAGTTCATCTTAGAAATGATTTAGAATCATTCAAAATTGATTTGATCAATTTCGGACTAAAATGGACAAAATACCATATAAGGTTAATTTGGTAATTTCACTTGAATATGATTCATTGAAATTTTATTTCATAATTTGATTATTGGATATTTAAATAAATATGTTTATTTAATTAATCCGAGAAAAATTTTGAAATCTGAAAATCGGATTTTCACCGCTTCCGCTGCGTTACCGGATTCACCCCCTAAAAGCCCCTACAAAATGGTATCAGAGCGAGTCTGATTCTAGGCCACCTAATATGATTAGTCTTCATTGAATCAATGTTTAATCATGTTTTCTTGACTTTATGCATGCTTATTAGGATCTAAATTGGTTAGATTTAGGGTGTATGACACTTAGCGAAAAATCCCTAATTAATAAGGTTTGAATGTAATTATGTATTTGATGCATGTTATATGGTCCGTCTTGTCAATACGATTTATGAATACTTCTTTGTGACTACATCTGAGACCGTGCCTCTGCTGTGAGGATGTAGCCGATAAAGATTTATTTATACCGGATGTATATCAGATACTAGGTAAATTCAAGTAAAAGCGGAATTCTGAACGTGCCCTAGCTGTCAGAATTACGTAAGTAACTTGAGTTTATCATTGAGGAGTTTAACCTTGGTACGTCTCCTTGTGGGCCTGCCTTCGCAGCGACAACGAGAAACGGCCAGGACCGGATACTAAGGAGTCATTAGTGAATGATTGACAAATGAGTTGTCTACCTGATGAATATACGTAGGCGAGACCGTGCCTCTGCTGTGAGCCGAAATATATTCACGGGATCCACTTTTCACTATTAGTTTTAATTTAATTATTAAATATTTGTATTCTGTTTTGGGATTACAGTATTGCATGATTTAGTGGGAGGGGCATATTAGATTAAAAATCCATGATCTAGTTTATGCTTTTGATATTATATGAAACTGCTTTATTTCTGCTAACCGTTTTTCGTGATCTATATGATAGATTGGCGATGGCGGCACAATCCACAAATCAGTTTGCGCGTATGCTTGATGCGAACAAACTGAAAGACACTAAAAACTCTGCAGACTGGGAATTGGATTTGAGGATTGTCCTCGATTCCGAGAAGCTGGGTTATGTTCTTGAGGGTCCGTTTCCCCTTGCAGTGGGCGAGGATGCTTCGGAGGAGGAACGCCAAGTTTTTGAAACTTAGAAGGATGATGATTTAAGGGTTAAATCATACATCCTTAGTTCACTGTCTCCGAAACTCAAGCAACAGTACTATGGTATGTTAGATTCCTATAGTATGATGACGTGATTGAGACAATGTTTGAGAACCAGGAACAAGTTATTGTTCATAAAGTCGCCATGGAACTGTTCCATGCGCATCTGGATGAGGGGCAGAGTGTCGGCCCACATGTTCTTCAGATGATCGATTTGATCGATCAATTGAGGCAACATAATCTCATCTTGAATGACATTCTCGATAGGAGTGTCATTCTTGGTTCACTACCAGCTTCATTTCGCCAGTTCGTGATGTACTTCAACATGCATGGGACTGTCTGTACCTACCAGGAGCTACATAGGATGTTGCTCACGGCAGAAGAGGACCTTAAGAAGGGAGTACCGACTCGCCCTCCTAGAACTACTTCTCTTTCGGCTTCTTCCCAAGGATGGTCCAAGGGAAAGAAGAAAGAAAGGCAAGAAGAAGAAGAAGGCTTTTGGCCCTCAACAACAGGCGAAGATTGCAAAGCCCAAAAGGGCTTCTGAAGACAAATGCCACCACTGCGGCAAAGTTGGGCACTGGAAAAGGAACTGTCCTGATTACATTGCCCGAGTGAGGAGACAGAGCTTCTACATCAGGTACTCTTATTTTTCCAGTTATTGATTTATCTTTGGCTTGTGAAGCCGTTACATCCAGCTGGATTTTAGATTCTGCTTGTCCCATTCACATTTGCAATTCGTTGCAGGTGCTGAAGGAAAGTAGGAAACTGAAGCCTGGAGAGATGCAGTTGCGGTTCGGGAGTGGAGACTCTTTGGATGCAGTTGCAGTGGGAGTATGCGAGATCTCATTGCCGAATGGGACACTTTTGTTATATGATTGTCATTTTGTATCAGGATGTGTCGCTAATATTATATCACTTTTTGTATTGGATACAGAAGGCTTTTGTATTAATATTAAGAATAGTTCTTTGTATTTATATGATAAAAATAATATTCAGATCCTTAGTTGTCCAAACCAGCATGGTCATTATACATTGCAAACTTCAAAAGATATATTAAATACTGGAGTTAATAAACGTAGTTTACCTGTAATTAATAATACTGAACTTTGGCATATGAGACTTGGTCACATTGGCGTTAAACGCCTTACCCAATTGGTTAGGAATGGTTTGATATCAGATCTTACCATTGAGTCCTATCCAACTTGTGAATCCTGTATTCAGGGTAAGATGACCAAAGCCCCATTTTCTGGTGTTGGACACCGTGCCACTAACTTACTGGAACTCGTACATTCTGATGTATGTGGTCCACTAAGTCAAACTGCTCACAGTGGTTATTCGTACTTCGTTACCTTTACCGATGATTTATCATGGTACGGTTATGTGTATTTGATGCAACATAAATCGGAAACCTTTGAAAAGTTCAAAGAGTTCTGAAATGAAGTAGAAAAACAAACTGGTAAATATATTAAATGCCTTCGATCAGATCGAGGCGGCGAATATATGAGTGGTGAGTTCATGGATTATATGAGGAGAATGGGATTCTCGCTCAATATACTCCTCCAGGTACACCACAGCACAATGGTGTATCTGAAAGGAGAAATCGGACTTTATTGGATATGGTCCGATCGATGTTGAGTTTCACAGATTTGCCCTATTACTTATGGGGCTACTGTCTCTTAACAGCCGCATATCTTTTGAATAAGATTCCTTCAAAGTCTGTTCCTACGACACCGTATGAGATATGGTTCGGTAGGAGACCGAATTTTAATTATATTAAGGTTTGGGGTTGTCCTGCCTATGTCAGGGTAACTCGGCAAAGTAAGCTTTCGCCTCGAGGGCAAAAGTTTAGGTTTGTTGGATATCCCTCGAACACGAGGGGATATCTGTTCTATGATACCGAGCATCGAAATGTGTTCGTATCTCGCTTCGCAAAATTTCTAGAAGTAGAATTTTTGTCAGAAGGTGGTAATCATAGATAGGTTGAGCTTGATGAAGTCCAACCTGAAAACAACGAACCAACGGAGGAACCTGAAGTTCAAGTAGATGAAAGACCTTCAACACACACACTCCGTAGGTCGGAAAGGGTATCTAGACCTCCTGAACGCTTGTATTTGATACAAGAAAAGAGTTTGGATGTTCTCTTAGTTGAAGAGACAGATCATTTCACCTATAGAGAATCGATGTTGGACATCGACTCCGTGAAATGGCAAAGTGCCATGAAATCTGAGATAGACTCAATGCATGAAAATCAAGTTTGGGACTTGATTCCGCTTCCCGAAGGAATTGTTCCTATCGGTTGTAAATGGGTTTGCAAGAGGAAGCGCGGGCCTGACGGTAAGGTTGAAACTTACAAGGCCCGACTGGTAGCAAAAGGTTACACGCAGCGACCTGGCGTCGACTACGATGAAACTTTTTCGCCGGTAGCAATGCTTAAGTCTATTCGGATTTTGCTTTCTATAGCTGCGTATCATGACTACGAGATTTGGCAAATGGATGTCAAAATGGCTTTTCTGAATGGATTTCTTGATGAAGAAATCTATATGGAACAGCCGGAAGGTTTCACATCCAGCGAAACCTCGGGTATGGTATGTAAGCTTGAGAAGTCCATTTATGGACTTAAACAAGCTTCACGAAGTTTGAATCTTCGAAGGCCGGTGGGAGCATGGTCGTATTTTTAGTCCTATATGTTGATGACATCCTAATCATTGGGCATGATTTAGGTATGTTGCAAGGCGTCAAAGCGTACCAATGTAAGAATTTCTCCATGAAGGACCTGGGAGAAGCTTCCTATGTTTTAGGGATAAAACTCTATAGAGATAGACAAATGAGGCTGATTGGGTTATCCCAATCAACGTACGTAGATAAGATCTTGGAACGGTATAGCTTTGGTAACTGTAAGATAGCAAACATACCGTTCAGACATGGGATTCATCTTTCTAAGAAGACGTGTCCACAAACAGAAGATGAGAAGGTTAGAATGTCTAACCAACCTTATGCTTCGTGTTTGGGTAGCATAATGTATGCCATGTTATGTACGAGGCCTGATATCAGATTCGCTGTTAGCGTAACTAGTCGATATCAGTCCAATCTAGGTAATGACCATTGGATGGCCATTAAACATATCCTAAAGTATCTTAAAGGTACTAAGGATAAGTTGATAATATATGGAGGAAACGAACTACAGGTTAATGGGTATACAGACTCCGATTTCCAATCTGATCCCAATGATAGAAAGTCTTCATCTGGATTTGTCTTTACCCTTAACGGAGGTGCAGTTTGTTGGAAGAGTTCCAAACAGGGATCTACAGCTGATTCCACCACTGAGGCGGAATACATTGCAGCTTCTGAAGCTGCAAAAGAGGCTGTGTGGATAAAGAATTTTGTCACAGAATTGGGAGTTGTCCCAAGTATCGAGAATGCGATTCCGTTATACTGTGATAATACTGGAGCCATTGCGCAAGCAAAGGAACCGAGGGCGTATCAGAAGTCGAAGCATGTGGAACGCAAGTACCACATCATTCGAGAGATCATGTTGCGAGGGGATATTATCGTGTGCAAGGTACCGAGTGAAGATAATGTAGCAGACCCGCTGACGAAGGCCATACCTCCGAAGTTGTTTGATAAACACGTGGAGTCGATGGGTATTAGATACAATCGATATTGGCACTAGAGCAAGTGGGAGATTTTGTTGGGGTTGGTGCTCAGAGCGCCAATTCCCGGTTGTATTTCTGTTAAATACTTCTGTAAAACATTATTATTATGATAATATATGCAGTTTCTATAATATAATCTATCTTTATATATGGTAAAGACGTAATGACCCTAGAATGATTAGTCATGATACAGTTGCAAAAGCGTCGCAACAGACATTGAGAAGTATCATGACGTTGTCATTCTCAGACAGTTCCTGGTCAAGGTTTACACTACTTGGTCAGTATAGTAAACCCGTTGAGACCGGTACATGTCGTATACTGGAATATATGATTCCAATGGTTTCTCAATGAACCATTAGTCTTGGAGACTAGTATAGACATATAGGTGTTTATAGCGGATAAACACTGAACGACTCACCGAAGATTCTTAATGGATGGTACACCAGCGTCAATAAGAATCTTCTTGAGTTGAGTAGCACTTGTGATTCTTAGACTTGAGATGCCATTGTGGGCACATGAGACATCTTCTACACTTAGACGACAGTCACGTCACCGATCTATTAAGATCAGACCTCCACTGTTCGTTGGGTGTAGATAGATCCTCAGGGTGTCCTATGTGTATCAAGATAGGATCCGTCAGTTCTGTGTATCAGAGCACAGGTAGTCCATATGATTAGCAATCAGATAAAACCATGGGCCGGTGGTAAAGTTTAGAAGCTAGTTCTAAACATTCTTTTTGAGATTGCTAATAGAATAGTCGACTGGATAATCCCGATAGAGATTTGACGTTTACATCTATATCTCTGGGACTTATCCGGATACCTGTGACGGAGGAATTATACATTTGCCATGACCTCGACCTGTATGGTTCAGCGAGATTATCCGTGATCGTCATAATCTACGGGTGGATAGATTATGGACATGAAATTAGATTTCGTGACGGATATACTTGAATCTAGAGAGTCTCATAATGAAACATACTCGTAGAGCACTAGAGCAACATTAATAAATAATATTGATTATTTATAAAGTCGTTTAAAGGTTAAACGCAAGATACGTGCTAAAAGGACTAGATAGTCATTTCCCTAATTATTGTGTATTTACATTTAATACTTGATTAATTTAAATACACATTAATTAATAGTCAAAATGAGTTATTTGACTTTTATCCTAAATGAATATATGTTTTTAATACTTAATGTAAATATTATACATATATTTAATATATTTGTATTTGATTAATTAATTAATTATTTAATTGTTAAATGATTAAATTAATTAAAATATAAATATCTTATGTTAGGATATTTAAAGTAAATGATGTTAGTTGCTTTTGTTGACTTAAATAAATATCTAATAAAGTTGTATTAAGATATTTATGCAAGTTGATAACATAATTATGAAATGAAATTGAAATGAAAATCCTTGATATATTTGTGTGAATTTAGGCCAAGGCCATTTGTGCACAAGTATATATTGTTTTCATTTTTTCATTTCATGTTAACCTAATACACTTTACCAAATAACTCCATTGAAGAAAACTGAGGAAAGCTTGAGAAAAAGAAAGACATATCAAAGATAACTTGGAATTTAGTAAGTTTTTCAAACTTGCTATTAGAGAGGAAATTGTTCCTTAGGTTCTAGGCTTCAACATGTGATGTTCTTAGATTATTTCTCTCTTTATTTCTTTGTGTTTTTGTTGATGGAAGTTTGATATAAGTGTTGAGCATGTATGGTGAAGGAAGGTTGTGACTATTGTAGTTGTAAACTTTCTTTTAAGGTTTTTGAAACCATGTTGCTAATCTAGAGTTATTGACCAACTCTTAAATGACCTAGATTTGATCTTGAGTTGTTTCATTGTGTTGAGACTTGGATTGGATGGAAGAATGATGATTGAAGTAATTGATTTAATGTATTTGGTCTAATTTGTCCAATTTGAGGAAATTGAAAAATTAGGGTTCTTAACTAATTCCTAATTTGGGTGTTTTCATATATGTTGTGTATTTTTGTGTATATATGATGCATGTAAAGTTTCATGTTCATTGGATTACATTTAGATGTGTTTTGAGACATGAAATGACAAAGTGCACAATTGTGCTTCCTTGTGAGGCTCTCGGCCTTGGTGAGATAATTTGGGGATTTTGGTGCTTTTGGTGTTTTGATGTTATGAACATCATAAGTTCATCTTAGAAATGATTTAGAATCATTCAAAATTGATTTGATCAATTTCGGACTAAAATGGACAAAATACCATATAAGGGTAATTTGGTAATTTCACTTGAATATGATTCATTTGAAATTTTATTTCATAATTTGATTATTGGAATATTAAATAAATATGTTTATTTAATTAATCCGAGAAAAATTTTTGAAATCTGAAAATCGGATTTTCACCGCTTCCGCTGCGTTACCGGATTCACCCCCTAAAAACCCCTACAAAATTGACCTTATAATTTCAAAGATAAATTGGTCTGAGAACGATCGTGGTAAGAGGCGTCAGATTAATCTGGATCTTAACCTTTAAATTTTCATTTAGATGTAGAATTTCAGCTAACCAGGTACTATCTTCTAAACTCTTCTTCTACTGTTTAAGACATTGGAGACAATGTCTAATTTAGGTTTGGGGGAGGGGATTAGTTAACTAGTATTTTGTTTTTATTTTGTACGATGTTTTTATTTTTATTCCAAAATTTTTGAAAAATACAAAAAAATTGAATATTTTTACAAAAAATACAAAAAAATATTTAGAGTTTTTGTTTTTCTAACTTGATTAATCAGGTGAAATTGGTGAGAGATAGCTGTGTAAGGAGTTTCCACTCATGATACGTATCTCAAACCTATTTCGGAACAAGTTAATTTTTGTTATTTCTTTTTGAATTATTTAATTTGTGAATTCTCCATAAAACTGACTAAAATGAATCTTCATATGCTCAGTTTGTAGGTATTATCAACATACATGGTAACATACGGACATGAGTAGTAATTGACGAGTTTTTAATAGTCAGTGCTCTGGTTTTATTGGAGGAAGCATCTTAAAAAAAATGATTGGATAAAAAAAAGAAAAAAAAGAGAAAAAGAAAAAAAAGTGTGAAAAAAACATCTGAGATCCGAGTTATTAAGTCAGTAGAGGTGTTTTAACACCTAGTGCCCTAAAACCAACTGGTTTGGGAGTCACTGGCCCAAAGCTCGCTACATGGATCAAAGATGTTGCAAAAAATATATATATCTGAAGTCTGAGTAATTAAGTCTGTATGGGTGTCTTAACACCTGGTGCCTAAAGCCAACTGGTTTGGGAGCCACCGACCTAAAGCTCGCTACATAGATGGAAGATATTGTATATAAATAAATCAAAAATAAAAAAAAATTAGAAAAAAAATTATTCCATTGCTACAAAAAGGTGTGAATTCTGATAAAACTTTAGGATAAAAATATTACTCTCTTCTCAACTGCACGTGTGACTATTGTGGGCAAAATGAGTTGATTAATATTTGTTTGTTGTGTATATGAAGAATGGTAAAAATAATCGGAGAATTTACTTATTCGGTAATTTAGAAAAAAAGAAAACAACTACTAACTTGGAGTAGAAGTTTCACCTGTTTAGTCACTAACTTCTTTATCTCTTATCTTTTTGCTTTTGTGTGCATTAATTTTACTATCATTTACTTTTATCAAACGTTTGTGGGTATCGTTGCTGTAAACCCTCAAGAGACTACAGCTCGTCCACTAGGGACACCTAGGATGCTAAATGCAATCGTGATCCCTACGAAAGTGGCTTAGGTTAATTTTATTTTAAAGATGTTTATGTTATTTTATTTTGTTGTTTTGTTCGAGGACTAGCAAAATGTTAGGTTTGGGGGTGTGATGAGTGGTAATTATATCACTATTTCTCACTCATTTAACCTAATAGTTTGTATAGTTTCTCGAGTTTTATGAACGTTTTGATGTGTTTTTGTTTATTTTGCAGATAAAAATAATATTGGGACTTAATGGAATCAATTCGAGCTAAAATGATGAAATCAGGAGGAAAAATGGTCAAAAACGAAAATTTACTATACCAGTTACGAAGTGCAGTCCTAAATTCCAATTTTGCGTAAGTTTGGTATTTTTGCTATACCTTTTCATCTGATATCTGATTGCACTGATTCAAGTTGAAGATTAAAGAAGACTCAAAGATCTACAACTTTGAAATTTTAAATAATTTTGAATTCCGACGTTTTAAAGACCGAAATTAATGAATAATCCAATGTATTTTGTGTAATTACTAAAGTCATTATCAAAAAATAAAAAAATGGAAAATGACAATTTACAAACTTCCACAAAACATGCTTGCATGTTTGGTGGAGTGTTTTGTGGAGTGTCTTGTGGCATGTTTGGTGGAGTGTTTGGTGGAGGATTTTGTGGAGTGTTTGGTGGAGTGTTTGGTGGAGCAATTGGTGGAGAAATTGGTGGAAGCCTTTAGATTTTCCTATAAATACCAAGCCATTTCATTTGTAATTCTCATGCTTTCCTTTTGTTTTTGTAAGGAATTTAAGGTTGCATCTTATTTGTATTTATTTTCAGTAATTAATTTATACATTTTTATTTTCAGTAATAGTAGTAGTTTATTTTCTTTTATTTACTTTTATGTTTTGTAATTAATTTTCCGCTGGGGGAAGGGTGAAGCTTTTATTATTTTAGTTTAGATTAATCTCCCTTAATTATAATATGGAAATTATAATTTAACATAAAAGGTTATACCGCATTAATGGCTGATTTTATTTATTTGACATAATGTGACACCGTTTTTATGGCCGGTCTTTATGTGACAGATAATTACCGCCTATATGGCTGGTTTATGGACAAATAATGATACCTCCTTTATGGTCGGTCGGACTTAATTAAAATCTGACTTAATGAGGATACTGCTTATATGGCTGGTTGGTAATATCATTGATAAATTCTATATTATAGTAAAAGAGATTTTTAAATTAGAATAGTAAAGGTGGATCCTCCAACCCCCAGCATTTTATTTTTATTCTAGGGAAGTGATGAAACACAATATCCACACACTTAATAATTGATTTTCTTTGTATGGGAAATTCTTTAGTTTGTTTATTGAGTCTTAAGCTTAATGCTTCTTGTTAATTGGCCATTAATAAGATTGATTTGGTAAACTTAAAATGAACTTGACGAATGGATTTTAGGTTTCAACCTTAGATTCAATAGCCCACGATCTTCATTGAGGATAGATAACCCTTTAATAAATTTCCTTACAAGATAAACATATACCTGTCGGGCGGGGGGGTAGTCACTTTTGGAACTTGAACTTAATGAATTCAGGTAATTTGGTTAACATAGACTTATGATTAATTGGGTTATTTGGGTATTTGCGTCTGACCATCGATAAAGGCTTTTGCATATCTTCGTGTTCCAGGTTAGCAAACTGACTTATTACACATATATAAGAGAATCAATTCCTCTTTCGCATAATATTGTGTGGAATCACAACCCTAGATCTTTGTGTAGGAATTAAGTCCTCGTGGGATCGATATTTTTATACTACTTGAACGATACGTGCGCTTGCGTTATACGCTTGTGATTACGCCGGTCAATTTGTACCCAATGATAGTTCATCATTGTTCAAATAGCGACACTCAAGACCATGTAAACAAAAGGCACTCGGGGCCATATAAACAAGTGCCACTCAGGGATGTTTAAATCAAGGAACATGTAAACTTTCATTTATAATATTTATATCCATATTTTAAAGAAAATGGGCATCTTAATATTCCATATTAATTAAAGTATCTTGCATGAATTTATCAAAAACAAAACATAATGATAAAATCATGCTGGCCGCTTCGAAAGTGCTTGATGCGCCATCCCACAAACAATAAATAAAGCATGTCAAGTTAACAAGCATTTTGGATGGTTTTATAGTTGACTATAGGTCATATAGATATATAAAATTTGAAAACACAAGTAAAATAAGTACTAGAATTTGTTGGTTAAAATGTTACATAACAATCCTTGGGACCACCTAGAACGCCCATGGGACCTGCTCTGAAAATGGCTCTGGTTGACTGGTAACCTCGAAAGGCTGATCTTAATATAACACCTCAAATCTTGAGGTGTAAAAAGATCCCTAATTAAATTCCTGTGTGATAGCGATTATATAATACGTAAGCGCACGTATCGTATAAATAATATAAAAATATCTATCCCTCAAGGACTTATGATTAATCCTATTAAATATTAAAATTAGAGTAATTTTACTAAAACTAAGTAATTGGTTTAGAAGTTTTGAAGTTGAAATTAACTAATTAAATCTTAAAACTAAATTAAACCTTTTGGAAAAATTTATGTGAGAAAAATATAGGGTTGTAATTTCAGCAAGCACGTTAACAGATTATGTACTTTTCTTTCTGTTGAGTAATTGCTATGGATTACTAGCCTAGAACACGAAATTATCTACAAGCCTCTTTCGATGGTCAGATAGAAACGTCCAATTTAGTTCAATTACAAATGTTCCTATGATAATTAATCTAAGTCAAACTCATTACGATCAGGTTCTAATTATTGTGATTTATGCCATGCATGTATATTTCTACCTTGCATGGAAATCAATTTTACAAATACGATCACACGTTATTAATTCCCAAGACTAAACAAAAATTCCATTTTCTAAGTTCCTTAGGGTTTTCCACAACTATCTTATTGTTAACCAAGCAATAGAACTCATTACACATGAAGAATAATAAATTATCCCAAACAAAACTCAAAATCATTCAAAGATGTAATTGAAATTGAATCAGTGCATTGGTTCCATTACAATTCTAGATCAATGAATTAGTTACACATGGTATTCATTGATACAATACAAGTTCTGAGATCTTCTACTTTAATCTTCAATTATGGATTGAATTTAGTGTTCTCGCCTTATTAAAGGTATTTTTCCTTGCTTTGTTCTCCAAAAGTCCGATTCCTCTATGTTATGGTCGGGCTTTACAGAATACGCACCAATGTCATGATATTGAGTAGTTTGATGTCATGACATTGAACGAAAAACGTCAATGCCACGACATTAAATTATTCAATTTCATGATATTGAGCAAAATAGCTCACCGTCTCCAAATATTGCGACATTAGCTTGCTCAATGTTACAACATCAGACTTGATCTTTCGATTTGGTGTCATATAACCCCCTGATTCTTGTCAACAACATCCAATTGAGTTTATTGGACCTTAAACCTATAAAATACATAGAAAACAATTCAAAAAGCTCATAAGGATCAATTTAACCAGCAAAATACAAGACAAAATGGCAGTAAATATATATATATATATTGACGGCTCATCACACCCCAAACTTAACATTTTGATTATCTTCGAGCAAAAATAAATGAAAAAAGTTAAATAATAATAATAAAAATAAATTAAGCCACTTCCGTAGGATCACAATTACATTTAGCATATGCCACAAGCCTTTAAACCCTAGGTGGCCCTAGTGGATGAGTGATAGTCTCGTGATAGCTTACAACGACGATATTAACAATTATCTTCCAATCATGCATATAAAATAATTAAAGAACATGATATAGCATTGGTCAGTTTTTTTAAAATTGTGTTCTCAGAGAATGCTTAGTAACGAGGTTAGAGAAAATTTTAAAGTATCCGACTCAAACTTAAATACATGTTCTTGAATAAATCATCTAAATTAGACTCAAGGTCTGTGTGAAGATCCTATCATAGGTCGCCCCTAATTAAGTTAATTTGGTGATTTCGTCTTGAAAATTGAAATCCGATAGGTCAAACAAACCTAGAGATTTAAAAAGCTTTATATCTGCCCATTTGCGCACAATGTATTATGGCTCTAAAGAATTTCTCATTTTTCTTTTTATTGACTCACAATACCCCTTAAAGAAGCATTTTTCTTCATGCTAGCTTTTGCATTTGTCTATGTGTAGTTTCACATTTAAAAGTTATAGGTGATTTTTTTAGCCATATCACACATCATATATAGAGACATATATCTAAGTTAACAGTCATTCATATCAAAATAATTTCTCAACGAGTCACTTTATCGACTAACTAGGTTTGCACTGCCAAGGATCTTTTTAGGTGTTTTAAGAGTTTGACCTAGATCACCTATTCGAGGTATTTTGAAAAGCTATCCAGAGCACATATCATTTTCTAAAGCCTCACATTAAAGTAAACAGTCTCATCGTAAGAATTATTTCACTTAGCTAGGACTTTTTTTTTTCCCAAAATAAGCACATAAAAGAAAGTAAAACATGTAGATAACATAACAACAAAGCACAAGAAAGGAAACCCCTAAACTTAAGAGTTGTATTATCTCCAATGAAATAAAAGAAATACATAAGAGAAAGAGAAATGGACAACTCTACCCGATAAGGATCCGGTAGAACGTCACTCGCTCTCATCAGCATCTTCTAATTTATCGCCCTCTTTCACTGTTGCTTCCTCAGTGTTATCGATAGTTTTATGGTAGCGTAAAACTAGGAACTACTCCATATCGATATGCATGTTGTAAGTTATCATCCGCATCATCAGCTCAAATTATGCATTGCAGGCTGTCTAGTATTCTGCATGTTGATGAGTGGTAAATCTATCACTATTTCCCACTCATTTATCCTAATATTTTGTATAGTTTCTTGAGTTTTGTGAATATTTTGATGTGTTTTGTGTTATTTTGTAGATAAATAAAGTTTCAGGACATTCTAGAGGTGATTTGGAGCAAAACTGTGAAAATTGGCAAAAAAAAGGGCATTTTGGTAATTTCCCGCGTCGCAACGCCGGGACCTTCAACGTCGCAACGCCTAACGTGCACCGGAGCCTGCTAACGTGCGCCGGGTCAACAGGTCAGAATTTGAGAAGTTTGACTTTGCTAACATGCGCCGTGCCACGTGTCATCATCCTACGGTGCCGACACTCATAATTACCACGTGTGCCACGTGTCATCCATGTCATCAGCCATGTCATCGGTCAAGGAGTCAACTCTGCCATGCGTCGTGCCATGTCATCATCCACGTCAGAAGGTCAACCGAGTCAACATGCCACGTCATCATCAGCCAATCACGCCTTGACACGTGTCGCAATCCTATGGTGCCGACAATTTATCTCAGCCGCCTTGACATGTCAGCGCCACATCATCACCACGTCAGCATAATCATTGAGCTCTTAGTCGTCTCGCCACGTGTCGCCTTATCTTCTTATCCGAATCGCCACGTGTCAAGCCCTCAGTATGCCACGCATCACTGTTCCAGCGTCGCGACGCTGAGACCCTTGGCGTCGCGACGCTGGAAGCTTACCCGCACCTATAAATTGAGCTCGAGATTTCAGTTTTTGTTGTACCATTCTCTCTCCTGTATTCTATCTAAAGAGAGAGTTTCTCTCTCTAGATTCTTTAGTTTTTTTAGTTTTTTTTTTTTTTAGTTTTTAATTTTGTAAATAATTTTAATTACGTTTTGTAATAATAGTAATTTAATTTTTACTTTTTACTTTTTACAGTTTTACTATTCACCATGATGAGGTAACTTCCCCCTACTAGGGTGAAAGGTAATTCTTTTACTATTGCTATTTAGATTAATCTCCCTTAAAAATAATATATTCACTGTTTAAAATATTGACTTAATAAGGGATACCGCTATATTGGTCGGTTGGTAATTCATTTTAATCTGATTTAAACCTGACTAATCAAGGATACCGCTAGATTGGTCGGTTGGTAATTTAATTCCCTTACCGCCTATATGGCAGGTTTATTTCGGTTCCGCCTTAATGGCTGGTTGGACTTAATTTGACTTAATCAGGATACCGCCAGATTGGTCGGTTGGTAATATTATCACAAGTTTATATATTATTTTATTGGAGATATCTAAATTAGTAGTAGTAAAAGTAATTCCTTTTACCTTAGCATTTTATTTTATTGTAATTTACATTTCAGCTTTTACTTTATGTCTTTTACTTTTAAGTTTTTACTAGCCCTAGTTATGTGTTAGTTATCTGGGGTTGTGATGACTTTTAATATCACCGGTTTATAAGGGGTTAAATTATAGTTTGGGTATTATAAGGATTTATTTATTGAGTCTTAATCTTAATGCTTCTTATTGTCTGATCACCAATAAGATTGATGTGGTAAATCTAAAATGAACTAGACATAGGGATTTTAGGTTTCAGCTTTAGACTCAATAGCCCACGATCTTCCTTGAGGATAGATAACCCTTTAATAGATTTCTTTACAGGATAGGAATATACCTGTCGGGCGGAGGTAGCCATAATTGGAACTTAAACTTAATGAATCCAGATAATTTGGTTGACATAGACATATGGTTCAATTGGGTTAAACTGGGTATTTGTGTCTGACCATCGACAGAGGCTTACACATAATTTAGTGTTCCAGGTTAATAAATCAATATATTACCCAACTTTAAGATAACCACTTCATCTTTAAAATGATATTAAAAGAAATCACAACCTTAGATCTTTGTGTCTTTTATTTTCCTTAGTATTTTCTTTTATCTTTTTATTTATTAATTATTGTGCAAAATCACATTCAACCAACCAAAGCAATCAATTCTTTTCTCCCTATAATTAGATACCTGTAAATAAATAGATTCAATAATTAATAACAACAGCAGGAATTAAGTCCTCGTGGGATCGATATTTTTATACTACTTGAACGATACGTGCGCTTGCGTTATACGCGTGTGTTTGCACCGGTCACATGTCATTCCAAGTGGGTTAGCCGCTGAGGAATGGTCAATGGCCCCTCCTGAGCTCTCGGAGATGGGGTGGACCTTCTTCAGTGTTAGATTACTCTCTCATGTGCTCTTCACCTTAGGGTGCTCAATGTTATTTCCCTGCTGATTTGTCTCATCTGTTATAACAGATCAGCAGGTGGTTAGCTTTCCGTTAGCAGGTAGTTAGAATTATGTTTATCTGTTTCTCAGGTTGTATATAAGAATCACAGCTTGTGTAATCTTTCTAATCAATGATAATAATACAATCGTGAAGTAGCAAGTTTAGATCATCATTCTCTCAAATGATTTAAGATTTTCTTAGATAATTTCCTTCACTTTCTTGGCAGCCAAACAGCCTGCATCAGTACTATCAGATTTCAATTTGGTATCAGAGCTAGCTTATCTAGAGTTAGGTTATAGATCAAGCCATGGCTTCATCAAGCAATTCTCAGATCTCTGCAATTTCTTTCACCTTCTCAACTCCAATCAAGCTTGAAGAGTTGGGTATCAGCAACTACATGATCTGGAAATCGCAAGTGATTTCATCAATTAAAGGCAATTGATTAGAACGATTGATTGAAAGCAAAGAAGTTCATGAGGTCTCAAATTCAGAGTTGTGGATGAGACAGGATCAAATCCTAATGAGCTGGCTTATGTCATGTATGAGCCTTGAAATTTTGGTTCTTGTTGCAAGCTCTATGTCATCTTTTGAGTTGTGGAAACGACCTGAGAAGCAATTTGGATCTGAAACAGAAGCAAATAAGGTGCAAATTAGATCTCAGCTAACTAATCTAAAGAAAGGTAATCTGTCATTGACAGAATACTTTGCAAAGTTGAAGAGCATCACTGATAACCTAGCAGTAGCAGGTTATATTGTAGGCACATATGACTTTATCACACACTTAATTATACCACATGGACAAGAATATGATCCTGTAGTAGTTCTTATTACTACCAATCTTGCTACTATGAGTGTTGATGATGCATATGGTATGCTTGTTGCACATGAGGCAAGGTTAGAAGGTCATCACAATTCTATGCTAAAGAGACTACATCGAATTTCAATTCCAACTTAACTCAATCTACCTTTAATCAAAGAAATAACTAAGGCAGAGGTAACTTCTACAACATGAACAGAGGAGGTTTCAATAACTTTGGTAGAGGAAGTGTGTTCTCTAATGGTCAAGGCATAAGTGGGAATTGGAACAACAACAATGTAGGAAATTGGAAAAATCAAGGAGGCAATTGGAATCAACAAGGTAGAGGAAACAATGGGAACTGGAATCAGGCAAGAAGAGGTTTCAATGGTTATGGCAGAGGATATTCTGGAAATAGAAGATGCAACTACAATGCTAATGTAGTATGTCAGATTTGTTACAAACATAGGCATACGGCAATGGAGTGCAGAAACAGATTCAATAAGGAATACTTGCCAGTTCTTTCCATCCTCAACAGCCTTTTCCACAACAGCTTCAGCCAACATCATTTCCACAACAACTTCAGGAGAGCACAGCTGCCTACTTTGCTTCACTAGAAAGCGTTGCAGATCAAGGTTGGTACCTTGACAGTGGAGCTACTCATCATATCACCAACAATATGCAGAACTTGAGTAATGCAAGTGAATTCTCAGGTAACAGTTTGCTCTTAGTTGGAAATGGAGAAGGTCTTAAAATTACATTTACAGGTAGTGGATGTTTTCACACTTCATTTGGTTCTAAGTTAATGCTATGTGATATGCTTTGCGTGCCTCTTATTACCAAAAATCTCCTCAGTATTTCAAAACTAATCAAAGATAATAATATCCTAATTGAGTTTCTGTCCAATATTTGTTTTGTTAAGGATAAGAGGAAGGGAACCATATTGGCCCAGGGAAATTCTGAAAATGGTCTCTATAGACTGCTGACCTTTGGAGAAACAAGTCCTCCTCATTCTATTCAATCATCTGGTCCTAAGCCTCGATCCATGTTATCTATTTTGACGAATAATGTTGTTACTGATAAGATTAGTAACGTTGGTCCTATAAAAAACAATTCAAACACTCATGTTGCTCTTACTTCTTCTCTTAATGTTGCTAGTATATTTCATCAAAGACTTGGTCATCCATGTAAATATGTCCTTAAACAGATTGCAAGTTCTTCATTTCTGGACAGTAATATGTCAAGTTTATCTCATTCATGTTTCTTTGATTTCTGCAAAGCATGTCAATATGGAAAATTACATAGATTTCATTTTCCAGCCACTTATATTAAAACCAGATCACCTCTTGAACTTATACATACAGATTTTTGGGGTCCTTCACCTTTAGAGTCAACCAATGCATATAGGTACTACATCAATTTTGTTGACGATTTCACCAGATACCATTGGATCTTCCCATTAACAGTCAAATCGAGGCACTAAACACTTTCAAAACCTTCAAACTACTTGTTGAAAAACAACTGAGCTTACCTATCAAGGCACTACAGTCTGATTGGGGAGGTAAATACAGAAACTTTGTTTAGTTTCTGAAGTCAGAAGGTATTGAGTTCAGACACAGTTGTCCCCACACCCACCATCAAAATGGTGTTGTAGAAAGAAAACATAGACACCTTATTGAAACAGGCCTGACTCTTCTAGCTCAGGCTGATTTAACTCTGTCATATTGGTGGGATTCATTCCTTGCTGCTTCCTATCTTATAAAAAGAATGCCCACAACTGTGTTGAATAACTTTTCATCTTATGAGAAATTGTATCACATCAAGCCTGACTACAACTTCCTAAGAGTCTTTGGGTGTGCCTGTTATCCTCTTCTCAGACCTTACAATAAACACAAATTTGACTTTCACACTGAAAAATGTCTCTTCCTAGGATACATTCTCATACATAAAGGGTACAAGTGTTTACACAAGTCAGATAAAATGTATATTGCCAGACAGTAACATTTGATGAGTCTGAGTTTCCCTATAAAGAATTATTTCTTCCTACCACTGTCAGTCCTTCATCAATCAATTCACATAGCTCAGTTATTGTTCACTCATTTACTATTCCTTCCTCCATCTCCCTTGTTGCTCCCAGCAGTCAAGGCCACCACTCAGTTGATGCCCTGGATCATCAGGTTTCTGACCAGCAGTCCTCACAAGATGTAGCCCATCAAAATACCCACATAACTGAACTTCAAAATCTGATAGTCACTCTTCATCTTCAAATTCTCATGATCCCTTAACCAATTCCATTGACAACACTACTGCTGCTCCACATATTTTGCCTACACACCATATGACAACCAGATCCAAGTCAGGTATTTTCAAACCCAAGTCTTACCTAGCATTCACTAGTCAACTTGAACCATTGAATGTGAAAGCAGCCTTGTCTGACCCAAAGTGGTATCATGCCATGAAAGAGGAGTTTGATGCTCTAGAGAGGAATCACACATGGACTCTTGTCCCAGCTGATTGTGCATCTAAGGTTATTGGCACAAAGTGGATTTTCATAATTAAATACAATCCTGATGGCAGTATTGCCAGGTATAAGGCAAGATTAGTTGCAAAAGGTTTCCATCAAACTCTTGGAGTGTATTTCTTTGAAACATATATCCCTGTTGTAAAACCCTCCACCATCATAGTTGTGCTCAGTCTTGCAGTGTTTAATCAATGGAGAATCAGGTAGTTGGATGTCAACAATTCCTTTCTAAATGGGCTACTCAATGAAGATGTCTATATATCACAACCAGAAGGCTTCCTAAATCCCAAGCTTCCCCATCATGTCTGTAAGTTGAAAAAGGCTCTTTATGGCTTGAAACAAGCTCCACGAGCTTGGTATGAGAAGCTGAATGCATCATTAATACAGTGGGAGTTCATTGTCTCCAATTCATTCACTTCTCTCTTTATTAGACATTTTGCCTCAGATGTTGTCATGATCCTCATTTATGTTGACGATATTTTAATCACTAGCTCCAATCAAACTCTAGTTGATAATGTCATCCTTAAGCTGAGCTCCACATATGCTTTGAAAGACCTCGGTGATGTCAGTTATTTCTTGGGAATGGAAGTCACTCCCTCTGCAGAAGGCCTGCATCTTTCCCAGACAAAATATATAGGTGATATACTAAAGAAGGCACATATGTTGGAAAGTAAAGGATGTCTTACACCAGTGAGCACAACTGAAAAACTGCAGAAGGATGGAGGCAAACCTTTTGAGAATCCAACACTTTACAGAAGTATAGTTGGTTCACTTTAATATGTTACACTTACAAGACCTGAAATTTCATATTCTGTTCACAAGCTTAGTCAGTTCTTGGCTTATCCCATAACACTCCATTGGAAAGCTTGCAAAAGGGTTCTGACATACCTGCAAAACACTTCAAACTTTGGTATGCAGTTTGTGAACGGTGGTAATCTGACTATAACTGGCTACTCAGATGCTGATTGGGCATCAGACCCTGATGATCGTAAGTCCATTGGAGGATATTGTGTCTACTTGGGTCACAACCTAGTATCTTGGTCTTCTAAGAAACAAAGCATCATTTCTCGTTCCACAGCCGAGGCCGAGTATCGAGCATTGGCTCTAGTGGCTTCTGAAATTCTTTGGATTACCTATCTGCTCAATGAGTTGAAAGTGATCATTGTGCAGACTCCCAGGATCTGGTGTGAAAATAAAAGTGTAGAGGCAATTGCCAAGAACCTTGTTTTTCATTCTCGCACCAAACACATTGAACTTGATCTTCATTTCATTCGTGAACACATAGCTCGAAAGGAACTATTGGTAGAGCATGTTCCAGGTTTCAACCAGATTGCAGATGTACTGACAAAACCATTAAGTTTTGATCACTTTGTTGATTTACGTTTCAAGCTCATGGTCTGTCCTAAACCATAAGCTTGAGGGGGGATGTTAGATTACTCTCTCATGTGCTCTTCACCTTAGGGTGCTCAATGTTATTTCCCTGTTGATCTGTGTTATATGTTATAACAGATCAGCAGATGGTTAGCTTTCCGTTAGTAGGTAGTTAGAATTCTGTTTATCTGTTTCTTAGGTTGTATATAAGAATCACAGCTTGTGTAATCTTTCTAATCAATGATAATAATACAATCGTGAAGTAGCAAGTTTAGATCATCATTCTTTCAAATGATTTAAGATTTTCTTAGATATTTTCCTTCACTTTCTTGGAAGCCAAACGACCTGCATCAGTACTATCAGATTTCAATTTTCAGCATCCCTCATCTAGCATGAACTTAAGAACTTATTACTTTTAAAGTGTTTTTAAATCGAATTTTACATGTTTTAAGAGCCTTATCCATGGAAAATGTGTTTTGTGCATGAAATATAGACATATGCATTCAAACGCGCGACGAACGCATAGGTAACAAAATATGTTTTACGCAGGAACGTTCGAATGCGTATTCAAATGCAACTAAAATGCCAGTCCTCTGGACAATTTCGTTCGAATGCGTATTCAAACGTAACTCGAACGTCAGTTCTCTGGATAAATTCGTTCGAGCGCGTTTACGAACGCTACACGAACTTAAACTTACTGGAAAGCTTTGTTCCAACTGTTTAACGAATGTGACACTAAAGCAACTTAATCCTGGAATTTTTAGATTTAAAAATTAATAACATAGACTTAGATTAATCTATATTCTATTATGATATACATGTTATAGATATGGAATTGACATTATAGAATATATGTAGTAATGTTAACTTAGTAAAATCATTTACTGAATTTTATAAACTTGGTAGTATAGGTTTAAGTTAATATTAGGATATTCAATTATCACAAGCATACACCTAGTTTTTATTATGATAAAGTTGACAATTACTTGTTTATTATTGAATGTTTTTTGCATGCTTGGTTGAGAATTAAAAGTGTAATTTTATAAAAGTAATTCCAGCTAAGCTTGATTGAATTATATATATACACATATAAATTTACACATATTTATTATTGTATTTGTGAATTGAAGTGAAGATTAAGATTAAACGTCTAAGAAATTCTATTGAGAAAGTGTTTAAGGAAATTCGGTCAACAAGGCGATAAGAGCCTAATTGGGCAGGTATTTAAGTGGTTACATCAGACCCCCTCGTCCTCTGGGAATTTTCTATTATTTACTTATCATAAGAAATCTTAGTCATAAATTCAAGAACGTGTGTTATTTGGTACTACTGTACAATATAATAACAAGTAAATTCTTAGTGTATCACTTAAACAAGGTCATAAGTTTGATCGTTGTGTGATTTATCTTTTGTAGACTTATTGGTTACTGTCATTTTTCCAGTTTCACATGGTTAATGAAAATATCACAGTATCGGTCGCTCATGGAGAGAAACCAGATAAGTTTGGTAGAGCAAACTTCAAACAATGGCAGAGAAAAATATTGTTCTACCTGACAACACTGCAGTTGGCTAAGTATCTCAAAGATCTTTCGGGTCTTGTGGAGGGAGAAACAGAAATAGCCAAGCAAGTGGGAGAAGAGACATGGTCGTTAGGTGACTTACTGTGCAAGAACTACCTCTTGGGAGGACTTGACAATACCTTATACAATGTGTACCATGGCATGACTTATGCGAAGATTATCTGGGAATCTCTCGAGAAGAAATGCAAAATAGAGGATTGATAAGTGATAAATATATCACTATTTCCCACTCATTTAACCTAATATTTTGTATAGTTTCTTGAGTTTTGTGAATATTTTGATGTGTTTTGTGTTATTTTGTAGATAAATAAAGTTTCAAGACATTTTCTAGAGGTGATTTGGACCAAAACAGTGAAAATTGGAAAAATGGCATTTTGGTAATTTGTGCGCGTCGCGACGCCCAAACCTTTGGCGTCGCGACGGTCCCTTGCTAACGTGCGCCCAGTCCACGTGTCAGAATCTGAAAAGTTGGCTTTGCTAATATGCGCCGTGCCACGTGTCACCATCAAAGAGGATCCGCTAACATGCGCAGGGACACGTGTCACAAGTCTATGGTGCCGACACTCTGCGTGACACGTGTCATCTTGTCATTTGACCGAATCATCGGGGAATCTTCTTCTGCCACATTTCATCTTCTCATTGAACCGAATCCACCGCGTGCCACGTGTCGAATTCTTATTGGGCCAACGAAATCCGCGTCAATAGTCAAAGTCAGAACGCGTGGACCAAGTCAACTGTTCCAGCATCGCGACGCCAAAAGCTTTGGTGCCGCGACGCTTGTGGCTTACCGAATTCTATAAATTGAGCTCGAGATTTCAGTTCCAATTGTACCATTCTCTCTCATTTCTTTGATGTAAATAGGGAGTTTTCTCTCTAGTTTCTTTTAATTTAAGTTTTGTAATTTAATTTTAATTACGTTCTGTAATATTAGTAATTTACTTTCTTTATTTTTACAGTGTTTACTATTCAACCATGAGGAGGTAACTTCCCTCTGCTAGGGTGAAGGTAATTCTTTTACTATTGCTATTTAGATTAATCTCCCTTAAAAATAATATATTCACTATTTAAATTTTGACTTAAAAAGGATACCGCCATATTGTTCGGTTGGTAATTCATTTTAAACTGGTTTAAACCTGACTAATCAAGGATACCGCCTATATGGCTGGTTGGCAATTAAATTTTCTTACCGCCTATATGGCAGGTTCATGGACAAATCATACCGCTTTTATGGCTGGTCGGACTTAATTTGAATTAATCAGGTTACCGCCTATATGGCTGGTTGGCAATGTTATCATAAGTTTATATATTATTTTATGGGAGATATCTAAAATAGTAAATATTAAAAGTAATTCCTTTTACCTTAGCATTTTATTTTATTGTAATTTACTTTTCAGTATTTACTTTACCGCATTTAGTTTTCCATATTTTTACTTTATGGCTTTTACTTTTAAGTTTTTACTAGCCCTAGTTATGTGTTGTAACTAAATTAGTTATCTAGGGTTGTGATGAATTCCAATATCACCGGTTTATAAGGGGTTAGATTATAGTTTGGGTAATATAAAGATTTATTTATTGAGTCTTAATCTTAATGCTTTTTATTAACTGACCACTAATAAAATTGACTAGGTAAACTTAAAATGAACTAGACATAGGGATTTTAAGTTTAAAGACCTTAGACTCAATAGCCCAAGATCTTCCTTGAGGATAGATAACCCTTTAATAGATTTCCTTATAGGATAGGAATATACCTGTCGGGCTGGGGTAGCCTTAATTGGAACTTAATCTTAATGAATTCATGTAATTTGGTTGACATAGACATATAATTCAATTGAGTTATACTGGATATGTGTAGTTGACCATCGGAAGAGGCTTTTACATAATTTAGTGTTTCAGGTTAATAAATCAATATTTTTCCCAACTATAAGATAACCACTTCATCTTTAAATAATATTGGATGAAATCACAACCCTAGATAGTTTTTCACTATTAGTTTAGAGGTTAGATACCTTTACTTGTATCTATTTTCTTTTTTTACTTATTGTTTTTTTCTTGTGTTTCAGGTTCTTAGATCCTTTATGAGACGAACTAGAAGCTTTGACTCCGACCGCTTGACCCATAAATTGAAAGAACCATCAGACAGTTGAGAAGGGAAAGGCGAGAAGGCCTATAAGCTTTAGTCAACATGGAACCTGAACCTTTGGAAGTTGCACCACCAATTCCCATTCGAGATAGAACCATTCTGGTGGTTGATAGACTCATTTCTTTCATTGTACTTCCTCCCTTACCAGCAAATGCGGGTGACATCAAAACATGCAATAATATGATTCAGCAGTCAGTTCAGTTTGGGGGGAATGCAACTGAAGATCCTAATGCCCACATCAGCAACTTCTCGGAAGTTTGTGACACTTTCAATACAACCGAGAAGCTGAAAAAGCAATGAGACTGCGTGTTTTCCCATACTCCTTGAAGGACAGAGCTAAAGCTTGGCTACATT
This sequence comes from Zanthoxylum bungeanum, assembly GCA_019454045.1. Lineage (NCBI taxonomy): Eukaryota > Viridiplantae > Streptophyta > Magnoliopsida > Sapindales > Rutaceae > Zanthoxylum > Zanthoxylum bungeanum. Next base: position 32,620 of record SKCR01021821.1, read on the forward strand.
CACTACCAGCAGGTTCTATCACAACTTGGAACACTTTAGCCACCAAATTTCTTGCAAAGTACTTTCCACCAGCCAGAACTGGAAAACTGAGGAATGACATCACATCCTTTGTACAACAAGACTCAGAAACTCTATACGAAGCTTTGGAAAGTTACAAAGATTTGCTCCGGAAATGTCCTCACCATGAGATTCCAAAATGGCTTCAAGTCCCAACTTTCTATAATGGCCTTTCTGGAATAATGAGAACCACAATCGATGCTGCTGCTGGAGGAGCTTTAATGGCAAAAGAAGAAGATCAAGCCTGGGAACTAATCGAAGAAATGGCCAACAATAATTCCTTGGCCAACAAAAAGGAGCATGATCCAAAGATTGCATGAATATATGAAAGTGGAGCCAATACAGCAGTCAACGCCAAGCTGGATCAGATATGCAAATTCATGGAAACTTTTACCACTGGATCCACAAGTTCACCATAGGGAGGAGCACCAGAAGCAAACCAACTTGAAGAGACGGTGAATTATGTCAACAATTTCAACAGACAGGGGAACAATCCATATTCCAACACCTACAACCCAGGGTGGAGGAATCATCCTATTTTTCATGGAGCAACAATTCAGGGAAAAAGAACAATCCACCACCTGGATTCCAACAGAACAATCCACCACCTGGATTCCAACAGAACTATCCACCACTTGGATTTCAGCAACAGAACAAAGGCTAGGAGCAGACAAATGAACCAGGAATAGTAGAAGTGATATCTCAGTTAAAAAACTACGATGCTATGTTTCAGAGCCAATCAGCTTCCATCAAAGCACTGGAGAATCAAATCGGACAACTGGCCAATGCTCAGAGTTACAGACCACCAGGTAATCTTCCTAGCAACACAGAACCAAATCCAAGGAACCGAGGGAAGAAGAAAATTCAAGCCATTACTTTAAAAAGCAGTACTTAGATCAACAAAGATGTAGGAATCAAGGCAACAATTGAGGAATTCCAAAAGATGCAGTTCCACATATGAAGGAAAAAGAAGCAAAGGAAAAATAAAAAGATCAGATCATTTCACCTGCACCTTTTCCTCAGCGACTTCAGAAAAACAAACTGGACAAGCAGTTTGCTCGTTTCTTGGAGGTGTTCAGAAAGCTTCATATCAACATTCCATTTGCAGAAGCCTTAGACGAAATGCCCAGTTATGTCAAATTCATGAAAGATATTCTTTCACGAAAATGGAGATTGGGAGACTACGAGACAAGTAGTCATTAACGGAAGAATACAACGCCATCATTCAGATGAAACTTCCCCCGAAGTTGAAAGATCCTAGCAGTTTCACAGTTCCATGCACCATTGGAGAACATTATATCAGTAAGGCTTTATGTGATTTAGGTGCTAGTGTTAACTTGATGTATTTTTCTATTTACAGGAAACTGCAGATTAGAGAAGCAATGCCTATCTCAGTCTCATCATGCAACTTGCTTATCGAACACTCGCATTTCCAAGAGGTGTTGTTGAAGATGTGCTGGTCAAAGTCGACAAACTCATTCTTCCAGTAGATTTCACCATCCTTGACATGGAAGAAGACAAAGAAGTACCTATCATTCTTGGGAGACCATTTTTGTCTACAGGTAAAACTGTGATTGATGTGCAAAAAAGAGAACTAACCATGAAAGTGCAGGACCAAGAAGTTACATTTAATGTTCTCAAATCAATGAAATTCTCGACCGATGAAAAGGAAGAAGAATGCTTCAGAGTTGATGTTGTTGACAGTATCGTTCAGGATACTGAGCCAAATCCCACAGATACACTCAAAGCTTGCATCACCAACATGACTGACAGCGAGCTAGATGCTGAAATCCTGGAATGTATCAACTACCTTGACAAACCATTCTGATTCAAAGTGACACCACCAGTTGATAGCTTGGAACTGCCAAAGAAAGACCGGATCACGCCCTCGATTGAAGAACCACCACAGTTGGAGCTGAAGTTACTTCCGAGTCATCTCAGGTATGCATTTCTTGGAAACTCTTCTGAATTACCTATTATTATTTCATCTTCACTAACATTGAAGCAGGAAGAAAAGCTACTGAGAGTATTACGAGAACACAAAAGAGCCATTGGCTGGACTATATCAGACATTGGAGGCATTAGTCCATCATTTTGCATGCACAAGATTCTGATGAACGATGAGTACAAACCCACAGTGGAGCATCAACGGAGACTTAATCCAATCATGAAGGAAGTCGTAAAGAAAGAAATAATCAAATGTTGGATGATGGCATCATTTACCCCACATTCAGATAGTAGTTGGGTGAGTCCTATGTAGTGTGTACCAAAGAAATGAGGAATTACTGTGGTTACCAATGAAAAGAACGAGCTGATTCCAACAAGAACGGTGACTGGATGGAGAGTATGCATGACTACAGAAAGCTGAATAAAGCTATGAGAATGACCATTTTCCGCTACCATTCATTGACCAGATGTTAGACAGATTAGCGTGATATGAATTCTATTGCTTTCTTGACAGATATTCAGGATACAATCAGATTTCCATCACCCAAGAAGATTAGGAGAAAACCGCATTTACATGTCCCTATGGTACTTTTGCTTTCCGCAGGATGCCATTTGGATTATGTAATGCCCCCGCAACTTTTTAGTTTTGCATGATTGCCATATTCTCAGACATGCTGGAGCAGAGTATGAAGGTTTTCATGGATGACTTTTCTGTGTTTGGAGATTCTTTTGACCGTTGTTTGCAAAATTTGGAATAGGTGTTACAAAGGTACGAAGATACAAACTTGGTGCTCAATTGGGAGAAATACCATTTCATGGTACATGAGGGCATTGTTCTTGGACACCGGATCTCACAAAAAGGAATCGAGGTAGACAAAGCAAAGATTGAAACAATTGAAAAACTACCTCCGCCGACATCTGTCAAAGGGATTCGGAGCTTTCTCGGACATGCAGGTTTTTACAGGAGATTTATCAAAGACTTTTCCAAGATTGCTAAACCTCTGTGCAATCTTCTGGAGAAGGATGTGCCTTTCAACTTCACCAAAGAATGCCAGGAAGCTTTTGAGATCTTAAAACAGAAGCTGATTTCTGCCCCCATCATTGTAACACCAGACTGGACCCTTCCATTTAAAGTGATGTGCGATGCTAGTGATTTTGCTGTAGGTGCAGTTTTGGGACAACACAAAGCAAATATTTTCCACACCATTTACTACTCTAGCAGAACTATGAATGAAGCTCAACTCAACTACACAACCACCGAAAAGGTGTTGCTCGCAGTTGTGTACACTTTTGACAAATTCTGCTCCTATCTACTGGGTCCCAAAGTGGTGGTCTACACAGATCATTCAGCAATCAAATATCTGATCACGAAGAAAGATGCCAAACCCAGATTGATCCGTTGGATACTTCTTTTGCAAGAATTCGACGTGGAGATCAGAGACAGGAAAGTAAACAGAGAATCAGTGGCAGATCATCTATCGAGGCTCGAGAATGGAGAAACAGCGCTGCCAAGATCTGTCAATCAAAGAAACTTTTCCAGATGAATAGCTGTTTGCCATGAAACAACAGGAAGTCCCTTGTTATGCTGACTATGTCAACTACATTGTGTCAAGAAAATGGCCGTTGGAATGGACAACTCAGCAATGGAAGAAGTTCTTTAAAGAAGTCAAGCACTATGTTTGGGATGAACCGTACCTGTTCAAATGTCGTGCTGATCAATTATTAGACGGTGTGTTCCCATGAGGAAATCAACAGTGTTTTTCAGCACTGTCATTCATCACCATATGGCGGACACTTCAGCGGAAACAAAACTGCAGCCAAAGTCATACAATCAACTTTGTTCTGGCCCCATCTTTTTAAAGATGCTTATCTTTTTGCTTTTCAATGTGACAGGTGCCAGAGAACGGGAAATATTTCTAGGAGAAACGAATGATCATTGCCAAACATTCTAGAAGAGGAAATATTTGATGTGTGGGGTATAGATTTCATGGGACCCTTTGTTCCATCATTCGAAAACCTGTACATCATGGTTGCTGTAGACTACGTCTCCAAATGGGTTGAAGCAATTGCATTGCCATCCAATGATTCAAAAGTTGTGATCAAATTCCTGAAAAAGAACATTTTCATTTGGTTCGGAACACCTCGTGCAATCATCAGTGATGGTGGCTTTCATTTCTGCAACAGATACTTCGATGCACTCCTATCCAAATATGGAGTTGCTCACATGGTTTCTACATCTTACCATCAACAGTCAAATGGATAGGTTGAGGTTTCAAACAGGGAAATCAAAAGAATCCTAGAAAGAACCGTTGGATCAACAAGGAGGGACTGGTCAACAAAATTAGATGATGTATTATGGGCCTACCGGACAGCTTACAAGACACCCATTGGTATGTCCCATATCGATTGGTGTTTGGGAAAGTATGCCATCTGCCAGTTGAGCTTGAACACAAGGCGTACTGGGCACTGAAGAAGTTGAATCTTGACTCACAAGCTGCATGAGAGAAACGACTTCATCAACTCAACGAATTGGAGGAGTTTTGTCTACAGGCTTATGAGAATGCCAGATTATACAAAGAAAAGACAAAGAAATGGAATGACCAAAAAATAGTGCACAGACAGTTGGAACCAAGGCAGCATGTGTTGTTGTACAACTCGAGGTTGAAACTTTTCCCTGGAAAGTTGAAATCTAGGTGGTCAGGTCATTTTGTGATCAATCAGGTTTTACCTTATGGAGCTGTTGAGTTACTGGATCCTAACACCAACACACATTCAAAGTTAACAATCAGCGTGTCAAGCACTACTCGGGAGAATCATTTGAGCGACAAAAAGAAAGTGTCACACTTTTAGATCCAGCATAATGTTCAGGCAGTCACATCTAGCTGACGACTTTAAACTTATCGCTCGCAGGGAGGCAACCCATGCAATTTTTGTATATAATGTGATTTGGTGTGATTTAATTTTGTGTGTTTAGTTTTTGTAGATTAAGCCATTTCAAGATGGAAGAAGCTCTCACAAATCTTCACAAGTAATTTCCTTCCTCCCTCAAAAATCTCTGATGAAAGTTTACAAAGCTCCCTTGGAACGGATGAGGTTACTGACAATCCATGGTGTTCCTATTGATATTCGTTGGGTAATTGAAGCACGGGTCTGATTGGCAGGTGAGTATTCTGACTCTTTTATTTCACATCTACCTGGTTTTTGGGAAGAGCTAAGCAATGAGTGTTTGTTACAATGTGCACGCTGGAATTGCAATACTCGTTGTCATTCTTTAGGAATGGTGTCTGATAATCGCGAAGACAAAATTAAATTCATTAGGGATGTCTTGAGTAAGGAGTCTTTAGATGATATATCTTCGACTCTTGAGACGTATCCCAGTGGATATGTTCACATAGCCTTTCGCAAATTACATACACAATTTCAAAAAGAAAGACAACAGTCAAATCTTGGGAATCTGACTAAAAAAGACCATGTTTGCCAATTCATAAGAAAATTGGATGGGAAACTTGTCCCTGACGCATAGACGTCAATCAAGTTGTAAATTCATGTACATATTATATCTATTTTTCTTTTTCTAATAATTTTGATTTGTTTTGTTGTTTTCTTTTACTTTATCCGACAAGATCCAGACCTTTTTGACTATCACGATTTATTTTACTGTTTAACTAATAATTGTCATTTGGCAGGTACTGGTGCTATTATTTTACTCACCCTTTTCAGGTGTTATAAATTCAACTCATCATTGCACTTTTGAAGACATCCAGAGTAAAACATGGAATTGGTACTAAACCATAATACGTAGAAGCCACTTCAAGAAAACGAGTTGAAAACATCTGTGTGTTTTGCGGTAGTAGTGTTGGTACTAAACCACAATACGTACAAGCAGCACAAGAATTGGGTCGAGTCTTAGCTGCAAGAAATATGCATTTAGTATATGGCGGAGGCAATCTTGGACTAATGGGGATCGTTTCAAAGGCCGTACAGGAAGGAGGCAGTCACGTTTTAGCAATCATCCCAAAACCCTTGGCAGATGCAAATCTTATTGAACCATCAAACGGAGAGGAACTGATCGTGCCAGGTATGTCCGAACGATTGGTAGAAATGATTAATCGTGCTGATGCTTTTATTACTTTGCCAGGTGGCTTGGGCACATTGGGGGAAATTTTTATAGTGCTATCTTGGGCGAACCTGGACATACACCAGAAACCGCTTGGACTGTACAACGTTGAAGGATTTTATGATTTTCTTTGTGTGTTTCTTGATGATCCTCGGAGAAATGGGTTCATTTCAAAACCTATGAAAGAACTCTTTTTCACTACCAGAATTGCCCTGGATCTAATAGACCAACTCTTAGCCTATGAACCACAAGTTGAACCTATCCTTTCAAAGATAAATTGGTCTGAGGACGATCGTCGTAAGAGGCGTCGGATTAATCTGGATCTTAACCTTTATTTCTTGTAGAATTTCAGCTAACCAGGTATTATCTTCTAAACTCTTATTCTACTATTTAAGACATTGGGGACAATGTCTCATTTAGGTTTGGGGGAGGGAATTAGTTGATTAGTATCTTGTTTTTAGTTGTGTGTGTTGTTTTGGTTTTGGTCCAAAATTTTTCGAAAAATACAAAAAAAAAAAATTCAAAAATTTCAAAAATATTTTGCGTTTTTGTGTTTTTATTTTGACTAAAAGGGTGAAATTGGTAAGAGATAGCTGAGTAAGGAGCTTCCACTCCTGAGACGTATCTCAAAACTATTTTAAAATAAGTTAATTTTTATTTATTTCCTTTTAAATTATTTAATTTGTGAATTCTCCATAAAACGGACTAAAATGGATCTTCATATACTCAGTTAGCAGGTATTATCAATATGCATAGTAACATATGGACATGAGCTAAAATTGAAAAGTTTGTAATATTCAGTGCTCTAGTTTAATTGGAGGAAGCATCTCAAAAGTGATGGAGTAAAAAAAATCTGAGATCCGAGTTATTAAGTAAGTGTAAGGGTGGTTTAACACCTAGTGCCCTAAAGCCAACTGGTTTGGGAGTCACTGGCCCAAAGCTCGTTACATGGATCGAAGATGCTGCAAAAATATATCTGAAGTCTGATTAATTAAGTTCGTAGGGGTGTCTTAACACCTGGTGCCCTAAAGCCAACTGGTTTGGGAGCCACCGACCCAAAGCTCGCTACATAGACGGAAGGTATTGCATATAAATAAAAAAATAAGAAAAATCAGAAAAAATTACTCCATTGCTATAAAAAGGTATGAATTCTGATAAAACTTTAGGACAAAAATATTACTCTCTTATCAACTGCACTTGTGACTGTTGTGGGAAAAAATGAGTTGTTTAATATTTTGTTAGCTGTGTATATGGAGAATGGTAAATATAATCGGAGAACTTACTTATTCAGTAATTTAGAAAGAAAGAAAACAACTAGTAACTTGGAGTAGAAGTTTTACCTGATTAGTCACTAACTTCTTTATTCTCTTTTCTCTTGTCTTTTTTTCTTTTGTGTGCGTTAGTTTTACTACATTTTTACTTTTGTAAAATGTTTGTGGGTATCATTGCTGTAAACCCTCACGAGACTACAACTCGTCCACGAGGGACACCTAGGGCTTTAAAGGCTTGTTGCATACGCTAAATGTAACTGTGATCCCTACGAAAGTGGCTTAGTTAAATTTTATTTTAAATGTTATTTATGTTATTTTATTTTATGTTTTGCTCAAGGACTAGCAAAATGTTAGGTTTGGGGGTGTGATGAGTGATAAATCTATCACTATTTCACACTCATTTAACCTAATATTTTGTATAGTTTCTTGCGTTTTGTGAATATTTTGATGTGTTTTGTGTTATTTTGTAGATAAATAAAGTTTCAGGACATTCTGGAGGTGATTTGGACCAAAAGAGTGAAAATTGGAAAAAAGGCATTTTGGTAATTTATGCGCGTCGCGACGCCCAAACCCTTGGCGTCGCGACGCCTAACGTGCGCCAGTCCCTTGCTAATGTGCACCGAGTCCACGTGTCAGAATTTGAAAAGTTGACTTTGCTAACGTGCGCCGTGCCACATGTCACCAACACAAAGGATCCACTAACATGCACATGGACACGTGTCATAAGCCTATGGTGCCGACACTCCGTGTGACACGTGTCATCTTGTCATTTGACCGAATCATCGATGAATCTTCTTCTGCCACATGTCATCTTCTCATTGAACCGAATCCACCGCGTGCCACGTTTCAAAATCTTATTGGGCCGACGAAATCCTCGTCAACAGTCAAATTCAGAACGCGTGGACCAAGTCAACTGTTCCAGCGTCGCGACGCCAAAGGCTTTGGCGTCGCGATGCCCATGGCCTACCGAAGTTTATAAATTGAGCTCGAGATTTCAGTTCCAATTGTACCATTCTTTCTCATTTCTTTGATGTAAATAGGGAGTTTTCTCTCTAGTTTCTTTTAATTTAAGTTTTGTAATTTAATTTTGATTACGTTCTGTAATAGTAGTAATTTACTTTCTTTATTTTTACAGTGTTTACTATTCAACCATGAGGAGGTAACTTCCCTATACTAGGGTGAAAGGTAATTCTTTTACTATTGCTATTTAGATTAATCTCCCTTAAAAATAATATATTCACTATTTAAAATTTGACTTAAAAAGGATACCGCCATATTGGTCGGTTGGTAATTCACTTTAAACTGATTTATACCTGACTAATCAAGGATACCGCCTATATGGCTGGTTGGCAATTAAATTTTCTTACCGCCTATATGGCAGGTTCATGGACAAATCATACCGCCTTTATGGCTGGTCGGACTTAATTTGAATTAATCAGGTTACCGCCTATATGGCTGGTTGGCAATGTTATCATAAGTTTATATATTATTTTATGGGAGATATCTAAAATAGTAAATAGTAAAAGTAATTCCTTTTACTTAGCATTTTATTTTATTGTAATTTACTTTTCAGTATTTATTTTACCGTATTTACTTTTCCGCATTTTTACTTTATGGCTTTTACTTTTAAGTTTTTACTAGCCCTAGTTATGTGTTGTAACTAAATTAGTTATCTAGGGTTGTGTTGAATTCCAATATCACCGGTTTATAAGGGGTTAGATTATAGTTTGGGTAATATAAAGATTTATTTATTGAGTTTTAATCTTAATGCTTTTTATTAACTGGCCACTAATAAAATTGACTAGGTAAACTTAAAATGAACTAGACATAGAGATTTTAAGTTTAAAGACCTTAGACTCAATAGCCCACGATCTTCCTTGAGGATAGATAACCCTTTAATAAATTTCCTTACAGGATAAGAATATACCAGTCGGGCTGGGGTAGCCTTAATTGGAACTTAATCTTAATGAATTCATGTAATTTGGTTGACATAGACATATGGTTCAATTGGGTTATACTGGATGTGTAGTTGACCATTGGAAGAGGCTTTTACATAATTTAATGTTCCAGGTTAATAAATCAATATTTTACCCAACTATAAGATAACCACTTCATCTTTAAATAATATTGGAAGAAATCACAACCTTAGATAGTTTTTAATATTGAATTTTCTTAAAACCTACTTTTGACAATTTTATTTACTTGCTTTTAAATTTAGAATTGTCACCATTTAAAATCAATCAATCAACCTGTTAGATACTAATAATCATTTGACCTCATAAAATTAATAGCTTAGGTATTAAGTCCTCGTGGGATCGATACTTTTTATACTACTTGAACGATACGTACGCTTGCGTTATACGTGTGTGTTTACGCTGGTCAAGGATGCCACACAGAAGAAATTTATCATTGGTAGGTTCCTGGACTACAAGATGGTAGATTCAAGGACGATGATGTCTCAGTTGGGTGAACTATAGTTGATCATTCATGAAATATTGGATGAATGAATGAAACTTTGCGAGACATTTCATGTTGCCATTATTATTGAAAAATTGCCTCCATCATGGAAGGAAACCGGGACCTATCTAAAATAAAAAAGAAGTAGATGAACTTTGAAGACCTTGGAGTTCGAATGAGGATCGAAGAGGATAATAAGAAGTCCGAGAAGACTAGCTACAAGACTATGGAGTCTAAGGCCAACATCGTCGAGGGTAGAAAGGGTAGCAAAAAGAGAAAGAACAGTGGAGTTGATTCTTCCCAAAAAAACAAGAAGTTCAAGGGGAAGTGCTACAGAAACAAGCTAAGGACAAGGGCAAGAAAAATAAAAATGAGTCCTATGTCACTGAGGATGAGCATGTAACTGATGATATTTCAGAGATGAACCTTTTAGCAGCTGTAACATAAGCCAACTTGGTTGGGAATCCGAGAGAATGGTGGGTAGACACGGGGGTTACTCGTTATATTTTTGCTGACAGTAAAATATTTTCCTCCAATCAGAAGGTCGATGGTGGGGATCATATGACAATGGGAAACCTGTTGTCCTTCAAAGTGGTTAGACAAGGCACTATGGTTCTGAAGATGACATCTGAATTAGAGCTTACATTGAAGAATGTTTTGCATGTTCCTGATATTCTGAAGAACTTGGTTCGGGCTCTTTCCTTAGCAAGAATGATTTTAAGCTTGTACTTGTTTCTAACAAGTTTGTACAGACAAAAATTGATGTCTATGTAGTAAAATTATACCTCACTAAGGGCCTTTTCAAGTTCAATGTAATGACTATCAATCGACACAATGCTAATAATAAATCTACATATTCTGTTTATATTATTGATTCACACAATATATGACATTTGAGGTTAGGGCATGTTAATTATGATATAATATGTAAATTAATTAACATGGACCTGATTCCTAAATTTACAATTGATAACTAACATAAATGTGAAGCATGTGTTGAAAAAAAATGAATAAAGCATCATTTTATTCCATAGAATGAAGTTGTGAGTTGGAACTTATACACACTGATATGTGTGATATGAATGTTTTGCAAATAAGAGACGGTAAAATGTATTTTGTTACTTTTATCGATGATAGCACAAGATTCTGTTATGTGTTAATGAAGTTATTGAGAGTTTTATACACTATAAGAAAGAAGTTGAAAATCAGTTTGGCATGAAAATCAAAAGAATCAGGAGTGATAGCGGAGGTGAATGTGTGTCACCATTCAGTAAATACTATTCTAATCATGCAATTATTCACGAAACTACTACTCCTTTCGCTTCAATAAAATTACGGAATGCTAAAATTGAACGTTGAAGGAAATGATGAATGCCATGTTGACAAGCTCTGGTTTACCCTAGAACTTGTGTTGGAAGCCTTATTTTCCGCCAACTTCATTCTGAACAGGTTACCACAGAGTAGATTGGACAAGACATCTTATAAATTGTGGGAAGGTCACGTACCTTCCTGTAAATATCTAAAAGTGTGGGGGTGTCTTGCCAAAGTGATAGTTATTAAACCTAATTAAGAAGGTTAGAATAAGTCATAAGACTGATGATTGAATTTTCATTGGATATGCTCACAACATTAGTGAGTATCGATTCTTGTTACATAAGTATGAAATTCCTGACATCAATCCAAATATGATAATTGATTCAAAAAAATGCGACATTCTTTGAAGAAACTTTTCCTTGTAAAGAAAAACAAAGAATATAGTCTCTCAAAAGAACCATTGATACTGGTACAAGTAGTGATCGAGTTCACCAAGAATCAGGTCAACATGAAAATGTTGAGGAAAATAAACCTTGACGTAGCAAAAGATCAAGAACGTCTAAGTCATTTGGACCCGATTTTCTGACATACCTGTTAGAAAATGAGTCTCAAAACTATAAAGAAACAATGTCTTCTTCAGAGGTACCTTTATGGAAATAGGCTATCAATAGCGAGATTAATTCTATCCTTCAAAACCACACTTGGGAATTGGTTGATCTTCCTCCAGGTTGTATGCCGATGGGCTACAAATGGATTTTCAAACGGAAGATGAAACCGAATGGATCAATTGATAAGTACAAGGCTAGACTTGTCATAAAAGGTTATAGATAAAAAGAAGGCATTGACTACTTTGATACCTATTCACTAGTGACCCGTATCACGTTAATTAGAATGCTTATAGCCATAGTAGCTATATTTGGTCTTGAAATATATCAAATAGATGTGAAGATTTCATTCTTAAATGGTGAATTGGATCGAGAAATTTACATGGAACAACCAGAGAGTTTCAATGTTCCTGGACAAGAACAGAAGGTGTGCAAACTTGTAAAATCCTTATATGGATTAAAACAAGCACCTAAACATTGGCATGAAAAATTTGACAAAGAGATGTTGTCAAGTGGGTTCAAAATCAATGAGTGTGATAAGTGTGTATACACTAAATCAACTCAAAAATGATATGTCATTGTGTGTCTCTACGTAGATGATATGCTGATAATTGGTAGTAATCATGAGATGATACAGTCTACCAAGAAAATATTGACCAGTAAATTTGATATGAAAGATTTATGAGTAGCTGATGTGATCTTAGGAATTAAGATTTCCAGAACATCAAAGGGATATATATTATCTCAGGTTTATTATGTCCAGAAGATTCTTGAGAAATATAATAAAGGAGATCTAAATGTGGCTAAAACTCTTTTGGACCTAACTCTTAATTTATCAAAGAATACTGGCCCAAGTGTATCACAATTAGAGTACTCGAGAATCATGGGAAGTCTGATCTAACTTACAAATTGCATATGACCAGATATCGCTCAAGTTGTAAATAGGCTAACAGATATACTAGTAATCCAGGACATAAACATTGGAAAGCCATAGTAAGAGTTTTGAGGTATTTGAGAGAAACTTCAAAATGTGATCTACATTATAGGACATATCCTTCTATTCTAGAGGGATACATCGATCCTAATTGGATATCTGATATATTGGATTCCAAATCCACGAGTAGATTATTTTCACACTTGGTAGTGCAGCCGTGTCATGGAAATCCTCAAGGCAAATGTGTATTTCCCGGTCTACTATGGAATCTGAGTTCATGGCATTAGACAAAGCAGCGAAAGAAGTGGAATGACTTCGAAATTTCCTAGAGGATATTCCAAATTGGCCAACACCAATGCCAGCTATAACTATACATTCTAATAGTCAATCGGCTATTAGGAGATCCCAAAATACAATGTACAATGGTAAGTCTCGACACATACGTCGTAGACATAATACCAAACGAAAACTGCTCTCAAGTGGCATAATTTCGATAGATTATGTCAAATCCAAAGGAACCCTAGCAGATCCACTTACTAAAGGTTTACCTAGAGAGCAAATTGAGAATTCATTGAGGGGAATGGGCTTGAAGCCCATAAATTAAGACTCATCATTGTGGAAACCCAACCTAGCTGATTGGAGATCCCAAGATCTAGGTTTAAAGGGATACCTGAAACTTTATGCAATTAAAAAACAAGCACTATAGAGCTTTATACTCTTTCTCATTCTTGTAATGATACAGAGTGTTGTTTGTCAAGGTTAGGCTAAGCTAAGGCTTTTATTGATTACTATATTAGGAGAAGAGTCCTAATGGGGGTAAAGATAAATTACCTCTATATAGAAGATCACCCATTTAAAGTAAGAAGAAAGGTTGTTTCCTTTGGAATTTTAAAGGCTGAATTCTCTAAAGTACTTGATGAATCCAAGACCGATGTTCATGGCCGAACTGAACACAACCATAGAACTGGAAATGATCGAAGTGAAGCTGTGTGTTGGCAATTGTCTTGGTTTACATCAACGGTAAAATAGTTCAAGACTATGGGTCACTAGTTCTCCAAGTAAATCTGATTGTCATTCACTTGGAAAGGTTCAAGGCGAAAGCTACATATTCCGATGCAGTTTTGTTTCACGTAAACTCTCTTAAGTTTCTGTATTAATAATAGAGAATTATAGGGGATTATGTAAATTCTCTAATATATAGTATTAGTGTAGGAGAGACATGTCCGTTAAGTAGTGCCTTATAGATAAGGCACAAAGATGAAGGGACATATCCTCTAAAGTGAAGGAATGTGTCTCTAGGATTCAAAGGGCATAAAGAAGAGGTATAACCCTTATGAGGGTTACACCCTAAGCTAAAGGGTTTCCTCAAAGGAACCCTTCCATGCCTATATAAAAGGGATCTTGGGTTCATTCTTAAGCATCCAGAAAATCATATATTCTATCATTGTTAGAGATTGTCATGTCAAGAGAGAGTTTCCTTCATTTTCTTATTTCAAGTTCTTGAAGAAATGAGTGCCCTTTTACAAGAAACATCCAAGTAATCCTGGGAGAACGTTAGCCACAAGATATTCGTAGAACACTAAGGCGATGCTAATAGGTTCTAAGAACAAAGGAAGCTCGACTGGATTTCATTCATCATTTTCTACAACACAATTTCCAATTTTTTGGTACTCAAGTTCTATGTTCATGTTTCATAATAAGAATTTCGGTTGAGTGATGCAAGTTAAATTTATTTAATAACACATATTCTCCAACATAGATGAGAGAAGGGTGGAAGAATCTACCTGTCACTGCCTTGGCATACTGCACAATAGAGATACAGATGGTATTCCCTACGTCAATAGATTCACTCACCATCAGCGAATTTAGCATAATTATGCAGTCATTAGAGACGCTGGCTATATGAGTACTGGGGAGAAGTCACGAAGACAGAAAATAGAACCACACTCGTGCTCCGGGAAGAGGTCCTTAACATTCATCGCTTTAAGAGTTCCATTCCGCGAATGAATTCACATGGCTTTCAAAATACAAGTGTGGGCGAAAACATTATGAAGATCCTCGTTGTTTTGAAGCCTCTATGTATACCCATCATCGTGGATGTAAGGCAGACAGAAGAACCGGTAGTGTGAAAAACAATCACATGAGTAGTTACTTTTTAAAAATAAATTTATCTATTTATTTTATTTGTTCATATTCTCTTGCTGCTCTTATCTCCACTAATCCACATTCTTTGCCCTACAACAACTAACTAAACCTAACTCTAGCTATATATATTTATAAAACAAAACTCAAAGGCTTATTTTTGGGTGTGTTTATCTTGAAAACAAAAGAGAGGGTAAATGTGTGGTTGATCAGTAGTAAAAAGGAATATAAAAATTTTAGGGACGAGTGACAGAGAGTGAGAGTCGAAACAGTAGAGAGAGAAAGTACATAAGAGAGAGAAAGTGTGGGCAAGAGAGAGAAATAGGCTCATTCGGTGAGTAACCACTCCAGGAGAATCCTCTCGACGAGACGAAGTTAGCGCCACCGGTCCGATGACCAAACTACTCCACATACGCCTTCACATGTTGCCGCGTCGTTGTAGTGTTTATTGATGACTTCCTTGTGTATTCATCCTCCCGGATCTATCACGCGCAGCACCTTCGATTGGTATTGGATATTTTGAGGAACGAGTAGTTATATGCCAAGTTCTCTAAATGTGAGTTTTGGCTGGATAGGGTGATATTTTTGGGAAACATCCTCTCAAGAGAGGGTATCTATGTAGATCCACAGAAGGCCGAAGCAGTTCTGAAATGGGAGAGACCGAGAACGACGACATAGGTTTGGAGCTTCTTGGGATTAGTTGGCTACTGTCGTCGCTTTATCCGAGATTTCTATATTATTGCTACTCTAATGACTCAACTGACGAGAAAGAAAGTACTGGTTATGTGGACTGACGATTGTGAGAGGAGCTTCTAGATTTTGAAGGAGAAATTAACTATTACACAAGTACTCACTCTATCGTCTGGACTTGATGGATATGTGGTTTATACGGATGCATCCCATCAAGGGTTAGTGTGTGTGCTGATGTAGCATGGGAGAGTGATTGTGTATGCCTTGAGATAGTTAAATACCAATGAGAAGAATTATCTCACCCATGATATAGAGTTGGCAGTGATTGTACATGCTATTAAGATTTGGAGGCATTATTTATATTGGATGGAGTTCCTAAGTGATTGTGATTGTACTATTAATTACCATATGGGAAAGGCCAATGTAGTTACTGACGCACTAAGTTGGAAGAATGTGGGTAAACTGTAATTTTTGAGATCTAGACAGAAGCTGTTTGAGTAGATGGCAACGTTACGTTTGACCTTCGAGTTATCTAACAAATGAGGCCTTTTCGCTCATATGAAAGTTCGACCTACACTGCTAGATAGACTCAAAATAGCATAAAATGAAGACGAACAATGCAGGAAATAGAAAACAGAGGCTGCATAGGGAGAGATTACTACTTTCAGATTGAGTTTAGATGATGTATTATTTTTTGGTGATAGAGTTGTGGTACCACTTATCGGAACACTTAAGCAGGAGATCTTGGATGAAGCTCACGATGCTTCATATAATATGCATCCTGGGAGCACCAAGATGTTTCAAAGTATGAATAAAACATACTGGTGGTTGGGAATGAAGAGAGAGATTTTAGAGTATGTATCTCATTGTTTGATTTTTGTCAGCAGGTCATTGAAGAGTATTAGCACTCATCTGAATTACTCCAGCCTCTAACTATACCTGAATGGCCATGGGAAATTATTATGGTGGATTTTATAGTAGGCTACTGAGGACACAAAAGGCTATGATACAATTTGGGTAATAGTGGACCGATTGTCTAAATCTACTCATTTTCTACCAATTCGAGTTCGTGGGGACCAGAGAGGCTAGCAAAACTATAGGTGGAGCAGATTATACGATTACATGGAGTATCGGCATTGATTGTAATAGATAGAGATGCCAGATTTACTTCTCAGATTTGGAAGGGTTTCCAGAAGTTTATGGGGTCGAAGGTTACTATGAGCACAACATTCCACCCTCAGTCTGACGGACAGTCAGAGCGGACTATTCAGACACTAGAGGATCTATTGAGATCATGTGTATTGAATTTTACTGGAGGATGGGATGATCATCTACATCTGATAGAGTTTTCCTACAACAACAGCTTCCAGGCTAGTATTGGTATGGCTCCGTTTGAGGGCTTGTATGAGAGGAGGTGTGTGACTCCTGTTTTTTAGGGCGAGGTCAGAGATAGACAGATTCATGGTTCAGACTTGATAGATATGACATTAGAGAGGATCAGACTGATCCGAGCTAGACTATTGGAAGTGTAGAGTTGACAAAAGAGTTATGCTGACAAAAGAAAAAAGGACATTGAGTTCTAAGTGGGGTATAATGTGTTTTTGAATGTCTCCCTTTGGAAGGGAGTATTGAGACTTGGGAAAAAAAGAAAGTTAGCACCGCGCTATATTGGTCGTTATGAGATTTTGGAGAGAGTGGGCAAAGTACCATATCGTCTGGCATTACCACTAGAATTAGAAAGGATTCACAACGTATTTCATATATCAGTGCTGAAAAAGTATGTACCAAATCCTACTCACATCCTGGAAAGACAACCAGTAGAATTGAGTGAGAATATGACTTATGAAGAAAAGCTCGTGAAGATCGTAGAACGGAAGGTCCAAGAGTTGAGATCCATACATATCCGTTTTGTAAAGGTCATGTTGGATAATCATCACATACATGAGGTAACTTTGGAAGTAGAACAAGACATAAGGGAGAAATATCCAGAGCTATTCGAGGATTGAGAAATTTCAAGGATGAAATTTTTATAAGATGTGTAGATTGTGAAAACCTATCTAATGAGTAGTTACTTTTAAAAATAAATTTATCCATTTATTTTATTTTTTCCTATTCTCTTGCTTCTCTTACCTCCACTACTCCACATTCTTTGCCCTATAACAACTAACTAAAACTAACTCTAGCTATATATATCTATACAACAAAACTCAAAGGCTTATTTTTGGGTGTGTTTATCTTGAAAACAAATGAGAGGGTAAATGTGTGGTTAATCAGTAGTAAAAGGGAATAGAAAAATTTCAAGGACTAGTGAAAGAGAGTGAGAGTCGAAATAGTAGAGAGAGAAAGTATAGAAGACAGAGAAAGAGGCTTGTTCGTCGTCTTTCGACCATCTTTTCTGGTGAGTGACCACTCTAAGAGAATCCTCTCGATGAGACGAAGCCAGTGTCGCCGGTCCGATGACCAAACTTCTCCGTACGCGCCACCTAAGCGCCACAGCTTTTGTTGCCCCACGAGCTACCATGTGTGCATAACACCTCCTGGATCGGAATCTTCATCTCGTCAAGATACGAGGGTTAGACATTTCGGTTGCCCAAATCAGACCTTCGGTTGTCATGAAACGAGATAAAAATGAGAGTTAATGTCGTTCGATCGTTCTTCGGTGACCATCGAGCATCCGCCATCATCACCACCTTCAATGTGATTCTGGTGATGTGTACTGAATATTGATCATTACGTTGAGAAATTTTGAAGTCGTTGGAGCTTGTTATGTTATATTTTATAGTTTTAGGGGTGTAAATATCCCTAATTGGCATGATTAGGGACACAAATATGTAAATTTTGATTTTTAGTGAATAATTGGTGATAACTGAGATTTGTAGGACTAAATTGATAATATTGGAGAGTATTGGGGGTTAAATTGCAAAGTTGGAAAGTTCAGGGGTAAAATCATAATTTTAATAAAATATAGGGACTTAATTGTAATTTTTACACTTTTTTCCATATTTTAGCAAGGGCATATAGATATAGAGAGTTTTGCATGGATTGAGGTAAATACAATGCACGATGATTCCCTTAACATAAATGTTTGTGATTGATGTTTGATATATGGTTTATGTAGTACATTATAATATATTTACACATATATGTTTGGAAATTATATTGAGCAATTGATGGCATGAGAACATAAATTACGAATACAAATTTTGAGTATATTTGTATATTTGCACTATGAATCAAAGTATTTAAGTATTCTGTGACTTTTAGATGAGGATGATGGATGAAGTGGGATGATGTGTGTTGTATTGGATGTTGTGTGTTATTATTGTTATGCTACCAGATTTAATATAATAGTGGTCGGAGATGTGAGTTATGCGAGTTTAACACTTGCACATTTACGCGAGGTTATATGGTGGGAAATCTTGGGAAGTGAGATATCAATACTCTATTAATGGTTTCAATCCATTATTATATCGAATTCGACTGGGAAACCTTGTTTGATTGAGGTGTTTTGTTGTGAGTATGTTTTGTCTGAGATAGCCTTTATATAACATTGATTTTTTCAAATATTAATTATTATATATACATATTTTGTTGGTGAGGTCATGTTGAGAGTATGAGTGTTTTTACTTATTGATCTCTTTAAGCTCACCCCTCATTTCCCAAACATCATAGGTAGTTCACCAGCGTAACAGTTGCAATATCAATACTATGATTTGACTTGTTTACCATAGCCGTCAGTCGGGTTGGTCCACACATTTCTTTTGGTTTATGAGATAGGAGATTTAGGATAATTTCATGTTTTTCACATACTTTTGCTATAAATATTTATTTGGGGTTTACTGAATTTCATTTTGTGGAAGATTAATTTTCTTTACAAATTTAGTTCAGTTGCATGACATGTAGGTGCTCGAGCTAAAGTGGTTTGCGGACCTCTTTTCTAGAGTTGGGCCCGCTCTAGGGAAGGGGTCGTGACAGGTAGATCATGTTCCGATCAAATGAGACCTTTTTCCCCCTCACCAATACAATAAAGCCATAGTACTCATAACCATTGGTGTAAAATTCGTGCACTATGGGTATATTTGGGGACCTGGATGCTTAAAAAATTTACCTCATACCATGTGTTCCAAATATTGATAGGTCCCCGGTTAACACTGAAGCCCCGCTTGGGAATGAGCTTCTTTTTCCTAATCCTTCTTCAAATATGCATGATGCTTGTTTGGATAAAAAACGAGAGCTTTCATCACGATTCTCTTTAGAGCCATTGAATTGGGATACGACACTTATCATAAAAATTTTGGTAGAGTTTCCTTTATTATTTGATGATTTTTAAATTGCAACCTAGGGGAATCTACTCAAACTCAACTTCTATCTACTTCAATCTTCGTCTAACCCTATAATTCATGTATAATTTCTTATTAAATTCAATAACCTCACAAATATATGATATAAGAGAAATTCGGAGCACATACGTTATGTTGATGGTGGTTTTTCTCCTCGAGGAAGGTTCAAATACCGAGCATGGGTAGAATAGCTATTGAACTTAGCCAAAAATGGATGATAAAGGATCAAGGGCCCGGAGAGACATAATGGATTTGATAGAGGAACCCGACCACATGATTCATGGGTTTCTCCCAAAGATAAAACTTACTGATAATAAAATAAATCAGGATACCGAACCCGAACACCTTGAGGACTCGAAATGAAGTCTTCTAAGAGTTTATTAGTACCTGACCCAATGGCTCTTACTTAGGTGAGAGAGCTGAAAGAAAGGTTTCATATTATCATCTTTCTCGGTATGACGACCCGATGAACGAAGATGGGATCAAAGGCCGACCTGTGGTAGAGTTATGTGACGAATGCCCTAGTTGAGAGGATAAGCTTCTATAAGGATAGTGATGACGGTGGGACAAACAATGATTCTCATTGGAAATAGCCCCTGCTAGTCGCCATAGGCTAGTACAGTGGTAGGGAAATGGTAGAACAGAGTCGCCATATGCCATTAGAGGCCGCCATAGGCCGGTGTAGTGATAATAAAATAAGTGAATCTCATTGGCACATTTAAGGGCAATTAAGGAGAATTACGATGTAAATGATGGCGATGTGACATTGGTGACATCATTGGCAGTGGAATAGTAAATTTGTAAGCCTATGTAAAAGGGTAGAAGATTCAGAGTCAAGGGTTAGTAAATTTCACATCTCACAAATTGTAAAAAAGCTAAGAGCTTAAAGACCAGTGATAGAGAGAGAAAGTTGGTCAGCTACCTGACCAAGTGAGTGAATTGTACCGGACTAGTGTAAGATCCGAGGTGTATTATCACTTAGAGAGTTCATTTTTCTCTTTGTAGCTCAGGTCGGTCTTGACCCTGAGTAGTAATAAAATACACATATTTCTCCCGTGGACGTAGGTTGGAGTCACTCTTTGCTGAACCATGTAAACTCTGTGTTTATCTTATATGCCTGCTAAGTTTTCTTTGGTTCCCTACTAACCAAACAAATTTATTTTTGAGGGAGGTTTGTTCAAGTGGTTAATTTCCCATATTGCCATTGGAACGAAAAATATTTGTCAATAGTATAAAAAGTAACACAACACACTGAGAAGATGGCATGATATTAAAATCATGGAGTTCTAGAGGCCTTAACGGTGGAGTAGATGGAAAATATGGAAGAGAACTTGCGGTTGGAAAGGGAAAATGCCTGAAAAAAAAATAGATATGGCTATACCTTCATGAAAACCATGATGGAGAAGATCGAGAAGTTAGAGAGGAAAACAGAAGAACATGGACTAACGGGGAAGAGATTAGCCAGAGTAGAAGGGGATCGAGAAATAGGGAGAAAGAATGATCACAAGGTGAAGTCGGTGGTTATAGCTAGTGTTGCACCAAAAGAGAAAACTCAATGCCTTACTAGATTTCATTTGTTTGCTTAGCCTTAGGTTCGCTCGATTAATCTCTGTTTTAACTGTTAAACTCGGCCCAAAAGTCCCCACATCCCACACCAAGCCACATGCCCAAGCCTACACACCACTAAGCCACACGCCCACAAGCCACACACCAAGCTCCACACGCCCAAGCCCATTAAATCCCCTCCAAAAAATATCCAACACATTAAACACATGTTAAAATCCAAACACATCACCTTCCCAATTTAAATAAATCACATGCCTAAATTAAATAAATCAAATCAAATCACATGCCTAAATAAAATAAATCAAATCAAATCCCATAAATCCCTTTCCTAAACTAAAACAAATCACCTTCCTAAATTGAATAGATCTTTTCCTTATAACACACTAATTAAAAGATACCCCCCATGATTGCATGATTTCTTTCCTACCCAAATAAGGACAACCCTAACCCTTTCTTATAAAAATGAACACAAACCAAACCCTTAACCCCCTAGCATTCACGCCCAAGACACAAAGAGAATAGCCTCCCAATTGCCGTGAAAAACAGTCCACAATTAGCCTCCCCATTGCCGTAAAAAACAGTCCACAATTAGCCCTTCCTTCACAGTGAAACACAATCAAAACACACCCAAATTCACGCCAAACCAGCAGCGCCAAATAGCCCCAAATTCACGCCAAACAGCAGCCCCAAACAGCCCTAAAATACCAAAAACTGCACCCTTAAAATAGTCCATAAATCACCAAAAAAACTGAACTCTAAAATAGTCCAAAAACAGCAGTAAAAACAGCAAAAATATCGACCAAAAATAGCAATAAAGATAGCAAAAAATAGCAGCAAAAATAGATGAAACAGCAGCCTAAAGCAGCGAAGCGATGAAGGAAAATATTGAACCAGTGAACCAGAGGAGTTGCGGAGCATTAACCCTTCCGACGGCCACTTAACGCACTTCCAAGAGGCGACTTAAAAGATTAGACCTGAGGGCACCCTTTATTCACTTTCGTTCATCTTTTTTAGTTAATTATTATTATTCCTTCGCATGCATCTCGTTGGTTCATGTATGTTCTTGTTGTTGGATGAATGATTTTGTGCTATCTCTCGTGGTATATCGGATGGAAACCTAGACATAAATTCCATAGCTGAATCCGAATGGACGGTAGTGCGGTCTGTACTTGGGATACAATTCCACATACTACTTGAGAAATGCACATATTTCGTTTTATCTAATCTTGTGTTTATCCATAGTTCATTAGAAATAACACGTTATTTTCATGCATGATTTAGTTATTTCTTTCACGTTAGGAATTTAATCATACCTCTTCAATGTTTATGTTTAAACAATCATTATTTATTCATGTTTCCGCATTCATCAATTTAATATGTTCATGAAATTGTGTGCTTGCCATTATGTCGATTTACTTTTATGCATGCAAACTTAGATATAAGTTCTACTCCTATGTATGCAAACTTAGATATAGGTTGTATGCAAACGTAGATATAGGTTATTCTTTGCATGTGTATGTTGCGTAGACTTGGTTATATTATTACGTAAATCCGTTCATTACAAGTGGCATAAGTAAGGGACCATTCTGAACCCAACGGTTTGAGGTCTTCCCTTGCGAGGGGTGAGTGCGGCCTTAAATCATTTCCCAGTTCACGTTGGGTGGCGACTTCTTTATTCTCCGGTTTAGTCCCCCGTGGGCTACTCTGTACTCCCGACCGAGCCGTGAGCCTGGAACAGCGTCACCGATTTCTGTGTCCTACAAAAAGCCAAAGCCACGGACACTACAAGACATTATTTCGAGGCCGATTCACTATCCCCAGCGGAGTCACTATCTGTAGGAGCGAAGCGGAGTAGCCAATGGGGACTAAATCAGAAAATAAAGGATTCGCCACCCAGTGTGAACTGGGAAATGATTTAAGGTCGCACTCACCCCTCGCAAGGAAGACCTCAAACCGTTGGGTTCGGAATGGTCCCATACTTATGCCAGTATAATGGACGGGTTCAAACAATGGTATAACCAAGTCTTATGCAGCACATGCAAGATACTTCAAATAAACACACAAATTTGCACACCCATAAACAAGAATATAAATAAAACCAAATACATAGTTCCAAAAGCATATTAAATAAAGAAGTACGATAATGTAAATTATAAGTGCAGTAAAAAAAAACTTTAATAATAAATGCAAATAATTTAAGCGCATACTGAAAAATAAATAACTAAAGAGATGAAAATGCATAAAATATAAAGAAAGAGGTTGTCCTGTGTATGCGCGTTCGTGTAGCGTTCAAAAATGCATTTGAACGGAGTGAGGCTGAATGCTTGCATTCGAGTTGCGTTCGAAAACGCGTTCGAACGGAGTGAGGCATAATGCTTACGTTCGAGCTGCGTTCGAAAATGCGTTCGAACGTTCTTACAAAAGTAGCATCAATGATGACATAAACACGCATATATGAATATTTCCCGAGCGGTACGTGGAGTTGTATCCCAAATACAGACCGCATTATCGTTCTTTTGGATTCAGCTATGGATTTTATTTATGGGTTTCCATCTGATATACCGTAAGAGATAGCACACATAATTATTAATGCAATGAAAGTAGATTCGAAATAATATAGCAAATCATAAACAAAAGTAAAGGCGTAATATTAAGATGGTAATAAAAGCGAATAAAAAATAAATAACAATAAATAACCAAATAAATAACAAAATAAATGTGAAATTATAAATAACGGAGAATAAATAAATCAAATGATAAATAATATTAAATAGATAAAAGTAAATATCACAAAATACCGAAGAAAGAAAATGTGACCAAAGAAGTTGGTCGTCTTAATGTTGGACCTCGCATGCCCGGCTGGACGTATTTCATGTCCAACCAAACATGCAGCGTCCAGAATTGCAAAATAAATATAGTAAAGGGTGCCCTCAGGTCTTACCTTTTAAGTTGCTCTCGGAAGTGCGTTAACCTGTCGCCGAAAGGATTGAAGCTTTGCTGTTTCTGGTTGCTGGTCGTTGTTTTCTGCTCACTTTTTTTTGCTGTTGTTTGCTATTTTTTGGCTGCTGTTTTGGTTGTTTTGGGGGTGATTCGGCACCGTTTTGGGATTGTTTTTGTGTTATTTTTTGTCAATATTTTACTGGTTCAGGGGGCTATTTTTTGGTTATTTTAGGTCACTATTTGTTTGCTGTTTTGTGCGGTTGTAGGGTGTTTGCTGGGCACGGTCGTAGGCTTAAGGTTTGTGTTTTGTTCGGGCGTAGGGGTGCTGTTTTGGTCGGTATTTGTTCACATGTGAGGCAAGAAGAGCATTTGGTGGTTCTGTTTGTTTGCGTCAAGGTTGAGAAAAGTGAGTGGGGTTGCAGTTCAAAGTGTGAAGCCTTGTAAAAGCCTCTAGGCTTCTGTCTGTGTTTATTGTCGTGTTAGTGTCTTTGTTTTTTATTTTGGTTGATGCCATGTGTGTGTTTTAGGTTCAGAGAATAGCCCCTCTAGGGTTTGGTTTTGTTGTCTTTTTATAATACCAAAGGATCTCCTAATCTAGGAAAGAAATCAAATAAATATGGGATATATTTTCCTAATTTATTTAGGGAACAAAATCTCTAAATTTGGTGAGGATGGGATTTCATATCTTGTTAAATTGGAAGTTGATTTGAGAGATTTGACTTGTGTTTTTCATGGGATTTTTATTTGGGAAGGTTTGGGCGTGTGGGCTTGGTGTGCATGGTGGGATTTTGTGGGTTGCAGGGGTTTTGGGCCGAGGCTAAGGTTTAAAATAGCCGCTGATCGGTGCGTAATCACACGCGTATAACGCAAACGCACGTATCGTTCAAGTAGTATAAAAAGTATCGATCCCACGAGGACTTAAAACCTTTGCTATTAATTTTTTATGAGGTCAAATGTTTACAAGTATCTAATAGATTGATTGTTTGATTGGGTGGTGACTTTAAAACTTAAAACAAGTAAATAAAATTTCTTGAAAGTAGATTGAAGAAATTCAAATTTATAAAACTATCCAGGGTTGTGAATCCTTCCAATATCTATTAAAGATGAAGTGGTTATCTTACAATTGGGTAATATATTAATTTATTAACCTGGAACACTAAATTATTTAAAAGCCTCTTCCGATGGTCGATTACAAATACTCAGTATAACCCAATTGAACCATATGTCTATGTCAACCAAATTACCTGGATTCATTAAGTTTAAGTTCCAATTATGGCTACCCCCACCCGACAGGTATATTCTATCCTGTAAGGAAATCTATTAAAGGGTTATCTATCCTCAAGGAAGATCGTGGGCTATTGAGTCTAAGGTCTTTAACCAAAAATCCCTTTTCCAAGTTCATTTTAAGTTTACCTAATCAATTTTATTAATGGTCAGTTAATAAAAAGCATTAAGATTAAGACTCAATAAATAAACCTTTATATTACCCAAACTATAATCTAACCCCTTATAAACCGGTGATATTGGATTTCATCACAACCCCAGATAACTGGCTTAGTTACGACACATATTTACGGGTAGTAAAAATTTAAATAAAATAAAAGACATAAAGTAAAATACTGAAAATTAAATACTGAAAAGTAAATTGCTGAAAAAAAAAAAAGTAAAAAGTAAAAGTAAAAAGTAAAAAGTAAAAAGTAAAAAAAAATAAAAGTAAATTACTGAAGAGTAAATTGCTGAAAAGTAAATTACTGAAATTAAATAAAGTAAAAGTACAATAAAAGAAAATGCTGGGGGTTAGAGGATCAACTTTTATTACTACTATTTTAGATATCTCCCTTAATATAATATATTAACTTTACGTGATAATTACCAACCAGCCATAAATTCGGTATCCTGATTAAGTCAAATTAATAATTAATTACCAACCGACCAACCAGGCGGTATCCATACTTAGTCAGGTTCAAACCAATTTATAATTAATTACCAACCGGCCAATATAGCAGTATCCTCATTAAGTCAAGTTTTAAATAGTTTATATATTATAATTAAGGGAGATTAATCTAAATAGCAATAATAAAAGCTTTACCTTTCACCCCAGCAAAGGGGAATTACCTCCTCATCTCATTGCTTAAAAATAAAAACTGCAAAAGTAAATAAAGGAAAGATTGCGCGTAAAAGTAAATTACGGAAAGTAAAAACTGAAAAATAAAGAAACGAAAGTGTGAAAGCGGAAATTAATTACTGAAAGCTGTAAATAAACAAACAAGATACGATCTTCTTATTTATTCTTTAGGAATTTCAAAGAAGAAAGTATGAATTTTACAAATGAAATGACTTGGTATTTATAGGCAAAATTTTGCCTCCATCAAATCATCCATCAAATTCTCCACCAAATCCATTATTAATTTCTCCACTAATTACTCCACCAAATCCATTATTAATTACTCCACTAATTTCTTGTCATGTTTGGTGATGATTTGATAATTTTATATTTATTTATTAATTTATTTTTTTGCTTTGAAAATGATTGAAAATGACTTTAATAATTACACACAACACACTTCTGGATGGTTCATCAATTTCGGTCATGAAATCTTCTGAATTAGGAAAATATTTTGTCTTTAAAAGTTGTAGATCTTTGAGTCTTATTTAATCTTGCACTTGAATCAGCTCAATCTGATATCGTAGTACAAAGTTATGCCCAAAAACGAAAGATGTGAAAAACTGGAATTTCCAAAACTGCACTTTGTCAAAAACGCCCTTTCAAGTTTCCAATCTCCAAAATTAAATATCAAGTCCAATAATTGCCCTTATTTGACCCATATTTCGTCCTAAATGATTTCATTGAGAACCCGATATTATTTTATCTGCAAAATAAACTAAAACACATCAAAACGTTCATCAAACCTGAGAAACTAAACAAAATATTAAGTTAAAGGGGCGGTAAATATTGATATATTTTCCGCTCATCAGCCGCAGAGCGAATCCACGGTGGGTTAGTGAGTCTGAATCCAATGAGGTGCTAATTTTGAGTTTTTTCCATCTGGCATTCGTTTCCTGTGACTTCCGTAACTTTTCAGATAGTGCCTCCATAAGGGGCTTATAATTGGGCTTTATACAAAAAGTAGTGTCTACACTAGGCCCAGGGTTGGCTCTGTGTCTGTCCTGTACGAAGCATATATCGGATCCCGAGTAACTGTAATCGGGAAGTCATGACCTAGTAATACTATCCCGATAGCTGCAGCTTTTAGAGTACTAGTTCTGTATCCTGTGTGACCATCATCTCCATATGACTGAAGTGATACATCATCTTGACATCACATCCAATACACTACGATTCTCAGACCCAATATAGGCGTACACCAAACCTGTTAAAGCTCTAGACGACCAATACTAAAGTAAACTGATTGTCGCAAGTAATAGCGATGTAAGTCTCAGGTTAAAGATCACATACACCTACCCTGATTCGGATTCCCATAGACACATAGTCATACTACCAATGGGATTCCGAGTGGGTCTATCCAGAGCGAACTGTTCCCGGTCAAACGGCTAACAGAACCTCTTATTAGACTTGAAAAGTATCCAATACCTAAATATATGAGAACTATGCCGTTAAGCTTCCATAACGCTCACAAGTGTAATACTAGTCTATTCAGCATTATTAATGTCCAGTCTCAATAATACTTCTACTATAGATATTTAATGATTAAACCGTTCATGGATTAATACTGTCTCATAGCTTATTAATCCTATTTAATCATATGGAACTTTATCAATAATATATATCCAAGTAATCCAATTACAATAATGATAAAATAGCAATTTCCTTTATCACATAGTTAATTTGTACAAAAAACACAATGTTATTTACAAATAGTGATGCTATGGGTCATAATTGTCCAAAAATCTACCATTTGGCCTATAGCCAATCACTCAAGTATCTAACACCTGAAATATGTACATGTCGCTCAAAATTTTGTTGAGCTATAGCTTTCGTCAGTGGATCTGCATGTTATCATCTGATGCGATCTTCTCGATCTTCACATCGCCACGTTGTATAATCTCTCGAATCAGAAGAAATCATTGAAGTACATGCTTGGATCATTGATGAGATCGTGGTTCTTTAGCTTGTGTGATAGCCTCATTATTGTCACAATACAAAGGTACAGGCTCATCTGCTAACGGAACTACTCCTAATCCCATTAGGAATTTATGGATCCAAACTGCTTCTTTTGATGCCTCAGCTGCAGCAATATATTCCGCTTCTGTTGTTGAATCAGCAACAGTCTCTTGCTTGGAAGATTTCCAGCTGACTGTTCCGTTGTTCAAATAAAATATGTACCCTGATTGTGACTTACAGTCGTCTTTATCGGTTTGGAAACTTGCATCGGTGAACCCAGTCACCTCAAGTTCTCCTTCCCCATAGACTAAGGAAGCATCTTTAGTTTGTCTAAGATACTTAAGGATGTTCTTTACAGCAATTCAGTGACCATCACCTGGATCGGCCTGATAGCGACTAGACATGCTCAAAGCATATGAGACATCAGGTCACGTACATATCATGGCATACATGATCGATCCGACTGCTAAGCATACGAGAACCGAATCATTGCATCTATCTCATCTTGAGTTTTGGTCACATATCCTTAGATAGAGAGACGCCATGTGACACCGGAAGCAGCCCTCTCTTGGACTGATCCATGTTGAATCTCTTCAACACTTTGTCAATGTACGAGCTCTGGGAGAGTGCCAGTAGCTTTCTAGATCTATCCCGATAGATCTTTATTCCTAGAATAAAGGCTGCCTCTCCCAGGTCTTTCATGGAGAATTTTAATGAAAGCCAAGCTTTAACCGATTATAGCATGGGATGTCATTTCCAAGATGCAATACATCATCAACGTATAAGACAATGAATGTCAGTGCGCTCCCACTAACCTTCTTATATACACAAGAATCATCTTCATTTTGAATGATACAATATTTTTTTATGATCTCATCGGAATGTTGGTTCCAAGAACGCGATGCTTGCTTTAATCCATAAATGGATCGGTTTAACTTGCAAACCTTGTTTGCATGTCTTGGTACGACAAAACCATCATGTTGTTTCATATAAATATCCTCCAAAAGGTTTCCGTTAAGGAAAGCGATTTTGACATCTATCTGCCATATTTCATAATAAAAATATGCAGCAATAGCAAGCATTATCCGAATGGATTTAATCATGGAAACAGATGAAAAGGTCTCGTCGTAATCGACACCATGTCGTTGACGATATTCTTTAGTTACAAGCCTAGCTTTGTACGTTTTATATATTGCCTACCAGGCCTGTCTTCTTTTTGAAGACCCATTTACAACCAATAGGTTTAATGCCTTCTGTACATCAACCAATGTCCAAACTTGGTTGGTATACATGGAATCCATTTTGGACTTCATGGCTTCTTGCCATAAAGCAGAGTCGATACCTTGTATCGCTTCCTCATACGTAGTCGGTTTATCATCCTCAATAAGATTAATATCTACATGAGGTGAGATCAGAAACCCATACCTCTCAAGTTGTTTTCTGACTCTCTCTGACTTATGCAGTTCTTGTGTATTATAAGATTGTGGAACAGTCTCATCCCTGATAGACTGTTCGTGTTCCGTGAGGGAGTCAGGAACAGAACAGTATACTCTCGATTTTCATCGAATTCTACTTTCCTCCCACTAACCACTGCATTCATGAATTCCATTTCTAGGAAAACCGCATGAAGAGAAACAAATATTTTGTTCTCTTGTGGGTTGTAGAAATAATATCCTTTCGTTTCCTTAGGATAACCTACAAATAGGCACTTATCCGATTTGGGTTCTAGTTTGGTACTATCCAAATGTTTTACATATGCCCAGCATCCCCAAATCTTCAGGAATAAGAAACCCGGTTTCTTTCCTGTCCATATCTCATATGGAGTCTGTTCATCAGACTTTGATGGAACCTTATTCAAAATAAGTATTGCACTGTTTAATGTGTACCCTCAGAAGGAAATTGGTAGCTCTGTGCGACTCATCATAAACCTTACCATGTCCAACAAAGTTCGGTTTCTGCGTTCAGACACACTATTCAATTGAGGTGTTCTGGGAGCAGTCCACTGTGAAATATTACCATATTCTTTCAAGTAATCTTGAAACTAATTGCCTAAGTATTCTCCACCACGGTCCGACCGTAATATTTTAATACTTTTGCCAGTCTGTTTTTCTACTTCGTGTCGAAATTCTTTGAATGTCTCAAAATTTTCCGACTTGTGTTTCATAAGATACACATAACTATAATGCGATGCATCATCCGTAAAGTTTACGAAGTATTCATATCCACCTCTAGCCTGGCTAGACATGGGCCCGCATACGTCACTATGAACGATGGCTAACAGCTCGGTGGCACGTACACATTTACCATTAAAAGGTGTTTTAGGCATTTTACCTAACAAACAAGATTCGCAGACATCATATGAATTAGGATCAAATCCGTCCAAGTATACATTCTTCGAAAGTGTGGATGTATGAATTTTATTTATGTGTCCTAGAGGACAATGTCACAAATAAGTCTCATCGGTTTTACTCAATTTGAGCTTTTTGTTTGTCATGTTATATGTTTGAGATTCGTTTATATTCAAAATATAAAGACCATTATTACATCTGATGTACATATCTCAATATTATTTTTTATAAACAAAACACCCAGTGTTCCTGAATACAAAGGTATACCCGCATTGGGTTAAACTAGAAACATAGATTATATACTAGTCAAACTAGGTACAAAATAATAGTCGCGTAATGTAAGTATATGCCATGAGGGCAGATTCAAAACATTGGTGCCAATGGCCAAAACGACAACTCTCGTCCCATTTCTGACTCGTAGGTCGATCTCCCCTGAAGCCAGTCTCCTGCTAATCTGCAGATCATACACATCAGTACATATGTGAGTACCATATCCAGTATCAAAAATCCAATTTTAAAACTAGTAGTGGACATGTTTATTTCAATAACAAACATACCCGAAGCCGGAGCCTTACCCGTATTCGCTTCCTTCAAGTCCGCCTTAAACATACGGCAGTCATGCTTCCAATGACCCCGTTTGCCACAATATAGGCAGACTTCTTGGGATTTATCATTTGTCTTCCCAGAAGACTATGATAATTGAGCCTTGCCCTTCTTTTTCTTCTTCTTCACACCCCTAGAAGTCTTCAGCCATGCCTTGGCCTTCTTTCGAAGTAAGATGCACCTCGCACTTCTTGCCTTTCAGAAGCTCTGGCTCTGCCTCTTTCAGCATAGCCATTAACTCTCCAAGAGTTTTCTCTTGGTTCATCATATTATAGTTCATGACGAACCCGCCCTAGCAGTCGGGCAGAGACTGTAAGACCAAATATGTGGTAGTCTCGGCCTCAAAGGTAATGCCCAGCTGACCCAGCTATTCGATGTCATCAATCATCTACGACACGTAGTGTTTGACAGATGTACCCTCTGACATTTGAGAGCGAAAGAGCTTCTTCTGCAAATCATACTTCTGATATCTAAGATTAGGTCTATGAAGATCCTTCAACTTCAACATCATCGCATAAGGATCCAATCCCTTGTTCTGACGACGAAACTGATGAGTCATTGTAGCAAGCATAACAGATTGAGCAGTAAATTTATCATCACGTTGGGTCTTCCAAAGCTCATGCTCTACTGGCTGCTCAAGTTCGGGCTCAGGCCCGAGAGGTCTCTCTATTACATAGAGCAACTTCTCAGCTCGTAGGACTATCTTGAGGTTCATTTCCCAGTCTGGAAAATTTACACCGTTAAAGATATTTTCACCCATGATTATGTCCCTAACGCTTATCTTTCCGGCCATTTTGATTGCTATAGTCCAACTATCCAATCAAATGTTTTGGGTACAGTCAAATGCAATGGTTACTATAGTCCAACTATATAACCAACTACAAATGGAGTAGTGTTGAGTATAGTCTAACAGTTCAAAGAAAACAATAAATAAATAACATTAGTCCAACTAATATATAATAACGAGAAATAATAATAGAGCGCGTATATTAGCGAGTATTAAACGAAATTCCAAATTCAATACTAGCCTCCCACTAATTTTCGGCGAGCCTCTAACCCTCTGTTGAGTACTCGGGAAACCTAGTTTCCTAGTGGGCTAGGATCTTGATAAATAATACACAACCTTGACTTTAGCCAACAAGCTGTATAAAATTTAACTAGGTAGATCTCTAAGATCAATTGGATCCCATCCAATTCCTAGATCCGGTAGGTGGACACCTAATTTTGAAACAAATATAATATATTTCCTGACCTGTTTCCTCTGAATCAACTAAGCCTTGGCTTTGGCTCAAAAAGCTTAATGATTCCAGTTAAGCGCGACCTATTGACAGTGGGAAAGCTTCGTAATCCACGCCGATGAACAAGAGTGGCCTTAACTTTGGCCAACAAGTCACAACTGCCCAAGACATGCGATATTAACAAAGCTTTCATGGTTCAAACACATCCGCGATAGACAATGATCTTGAATTTGGCCAACAAATCAAAGCCAATCTTGGATCTTGAGAGAGAACCACTCAATGGAAGGAAACGCTTAATATTAAATGCGGGGGCGTTTTTTTGTAAATTGGAAACCAATTTATTATCTTTGATTAGGTTTCATCATACACTATTAAACATGCATTCTAAAAGCATAGTAAGGCGCTATAAATATAATAATGATATGCAGATGGATATTCAATTACATTTTGTTCATAGAACAAATCTCTCTCACGCTAGTACTTTACATTCTTCTATATACCCAATTACATAACACTATAAGAAATCTCATTTATATTGAGGGGAATTGGTGAGAAGAGAAATACAACGAGAATAAGAGGTGATAGGCTGGACACGCAGGTCCAATTTCAAATAATACAATATTTACAATAATTTCCAAAATTGCCCCCACCCATCTAATATCCATCCATTATTCATTATTCAAACAAATACATCCAAGTATTCACACGTAGCATGTTGTCAATTAATGTAATCTAATTAATTAATTCTTCAATTAATGACCATCCAATGTTCATACAATGATTTGATTTGCGCGAGTCCAACTCGTTTAAGAATAAATACTCAAAGTGAGTATTCTTGAATTATATCGAACTACAATATTAAATCCAATTTAAATTTTATTCAATACTAATTCAAGTTTAATTCCAAATTAAACAATTACACTTATTATAATAATGGCCTTTTTAGACTTGGATTCCAAATCCAATCCAAATGGTCTCAAAGACCCATTTAACATTCAATGCCAATTCTATTAGGTCCAATGGGCTTTAATTAATTCTTTAGGCATGGACTTTTGGCTATTATGGATCAAACCCATAATGCCTTGGCCCATTTAGGAATCACCCTATGTCATAAATTAATTTTGGCTCATTAGGCCCAATTAGATAATTAATGGCCCAAAAGTCATAACTTGGACTTTTATGGAAATAGTGTAGGCCCAATTGGATCCAACCCAATTTTCCACAACCAAACTTGGCCCAACCAAGCCCATTAATCCAAATATAACCAAATTAGCCCATTTAGAATTTTAGGGACTAATTTACATCAATATAATATTTCAAATATTACAATAATTCATTTTAAGTGTAATTAACATAACTAATTAATTAATCTAACATTTTCAAAATATTAATTAATCTAATTAATCATGCTTATCATTCCAATTCATGTCCAACACAAATTGAAGCAAAATCAAGTCTCCAACAAACTTGCTTATCTCACGGCAATGACAAGAAATTAATATGCAATTTGATTCCAATCCAATTAAATCAATATTCATTATATATATCATGCCATTAACACATCCAAGTGTCAAAATTTAAAAAATCACCATGAGCTACTCTAGGGTATGTTTCGGCCATGCTAGGGAAATTGGGGAAATTTGATCCAATCAATTTTTCAACAATGCACAACTCCAAGTTATCATCATCTAACATCAACTAACAACTCAATTTTAAATTTTCATACTCCAAGCAAAAATCCCTAATTAAAGTTTATGAACCCTAAATTTCAAAATCATATTTAGCAAGGCTCTAGATACCATTGTTAGTCTCTAAGACATGCCACAAGATCCTAAACATGATTCTATGTGTAAATTAATCATGCAGAATCACTTACATTGAGTTAGAGAAATTTCAAAAACTTTCTTTTTGATGAAGCTCCAAGCTTGTTGTTTGCGTTGTTTGTTCCTTGGGTGAGTTTCCTTATCACCTCATTTGACTCCTCAAGTGCTAGCTTTTTTTGAAATTTTTGAAGCAAAATTTCACCTCCATTAGAGAGAAAGTTTCAGCAATGGCAAGGAGAGAAAGAGAGAGTTTTTCCACTTTTTTGTTTTCTAGACTTTTGGTTGTATGAAAGATACATTAAATGAAGCCAACTACTTCTATCAATAAATGACCATTGATGTAAGTCATGAGGTCCCACCACATTTAAATTCAAAATTTGAGTTGGCTTCCTCAACACACAACTTGACTTGGGCAATTTTATCGGGTTCGTTTAATTCTAAATTAAACGAATTTACCATCGCGCAATAATTAAATCCAATTTAATTAAATAATTATGTATCACAAAATTATTACGACAGTCGCTATCGAATTAATTTTAAATTAATTCATACGCCAGAATTAAAATCCAATTTTAATTTCATGTTGAAATCTAATTTCAATTAATATATCTGATATATTATTTTAACTACAAATAAATAAATTAAATAGAAAAATATAATTAAACTATTAAATTTATTTTATCGATTAATTCTAAATTAATAGCGTTCTCTCTTCTATACGAATTTAATCCCAGATTAATTCTTGCCGCAATTAATCCTAGATTAATTTTCTCTCTCACAATAAATCCTAGATTAATTCTATCTGAGTCAATATCATTGGTGAATCTTTGGGAAGCAACCCAAGAGATTCCTGGATATGTTGGCAGTAAATACAGTTATCGGACTATCCGAACACATTCGTAGCCCGTACCATGTTCTCACCGATTTACAAGACATGGTTGGCTTCTAGCAAAGCACCGTGCCTACCCAATTCTCCAGAAATATTCAACGAGGAATATTATCTGTATCAGGCGTAGTAATACTAATATTATGTAATGCGTAATACGATCCAGTATCAGATGTCACATGCTAAGCCTAAGGCTAGCTCTGTGTCTGCCCCGTACGAAGCATATATTGGATCTCGAGAAACTAATCTCTGTAATCGGTAAGTCATGACCTAGTCATACTATCCCGATAGCTGTAGTTGTTAGAGTACTAGTTCTGTATCCTATGTGACCATCGTCTCCATATGACTGAAGTGATACTCTCATCTTGACATCACATCCAATACACTACGATTCTCAGACCCAATATAGGCGTACCCAGAACCTGTTAAAGCTCCAGAAAACCAATACTAAAGTAAACTGATTGTCGCAAGTAATAGCAATGTAAGTCTCAAGTTAAATATCACATACACCTACCCTGATTCGGATTCCCATAGACACATAGTCATACTACCAATGAGATTCCAAGTGGATCTATCCAGAGTGAACTGTTCCCGGTCCAACGGCTAACATAACCTCTTATTACACTTGCATAAGTATCGAATACCTAAATATATGAGAACTATACTATTAAGCTTCCATAACGCACACAAGTGTAATACTAGTCTATTCTGCATTATCAATGTCCAGTCTCAATAATACTTCGACTAGGGATATTTAATGATTAAACCGTTCATGGATTAATACTGTCTTATATCTTATTGATCCGATTTAATCATATGGAATTTTATCATTAATATATATCCAAGTAATCCAATTACAATAATGATAAAATAGCAATTTCTTTTGTCATATAGTTAATTTGTACAAAAACACAATGTTCTTCATAAATAGTGATGCTATGGGTCATAATTGTCCAACATCATCCCTAGTGATTGCATCAGTATCCGTCCTCCCGAGCTCGTCCTCTGGGAGTACCTACAAGCACAGACAAATGGATTGGGGATTAGATCGATGTACAATCTACGTGAGTGGACGAAAAACTGAAAACTGATGTAAAAACTTTTGGTTCCAAAACCTTAATTCTAGAAATATCCTTATATGAAAACTCTTTTATGAAAACTTCATCCAAAATCTCTTTTATAAAACTTGTATTTCTCAAAACTGCTTTTGAAACTCTGGTTTCTGAAATATATTTCTGAAAATATGATTTTCTGAAAAACTGTATTTTGAAAATTTGATCATTGTGACTGCTCTATATCTGAAAACCTTGACGTATGAGGGCGGCACGTATCGTTGTCCCCCCATACGCCGAACTGGAGCCAGCAGTGCAAATCCATGAATTTGGGGCGTTACGTATCGCCGTCCCCCAAAGCATGCCACTACTTTCCCTAAAACTGGTGCTCTTGGGGCGTTACGTATCGCCGACCCCAAGCCACAAAATATAACTGGGGGTGCAGATCTATGCTATCACCCAAGCTCTGAAACTATGGTATATGGACGTTACGTATCACCGTCCCCCTAGCCCTGAAGTAGAATCTGAGGGAATTACGTATCGCCGTCCTCTCAGTCCTCTACATGTGCACATGTTCTCTGTCCGTCAATTCCATCTCTATATAAGTTGTTGGGTTTTGGGAGGTAATTCGGGTAAACACAGCGGAAAGCGGAAAATTAAAATTTTCCAATTTCAATTATTTTTCTTGGGTAATTAAAATAAACTAATTTATTTCAATTACTCAAAACTTAAAAACTGAAATTTTTATCTAAAAATCAGATTTTTCAGAATTTACCATTTTGCCCCAAAACTTTGTATTTTAATCATTTTAGTCCAAAATTGTCAAATACAATTTCAATTGATTCCAAAATATTTTATTCATGTCTTATACGTTAAAATACAATTTTGCAACTAAAATTTTTTTTTTTTTTTACATTATTATCGATTGGTCCCTCAATTTTGCAATTTGGTCCTTTTTGTTCAAAATACGTCAAGATCAAATCAAAAAATTCCAAAATTTAATATACATCAAGTATACATCAAATCTCATCACGTACATGAAAATTCCCAAATTTGGTGAAGGTTAAAAACCCTAATTTTAATAATTTCACAAATTAACAAATTAACACCAAATTAATCAAATTCAAGTCTTTAATCCAATTCTTACAACACCAATCTAGCCTCACCATCATGAAAAGCTCAAGAAAAATTCTAGGTCTAACATGAGTGGCTAAAAGACTCTAGAATGGCAACTAGCCATCAAAATGACAAAAAAAAATGCTTAATAAATAATTTAAAGCAAACTAAGTTAACATACATACTTCCATCTTTAATCTAAGTTCCCAATCATCAAAAATACAACCATTAAAGAGTAGAGATGAAACTAAGCTAATCATATTAAAGCCTAGTATGAAAGAAATAATTTTCATAAAGAACAAGTAAGGAAAAAACTTATAAAAATCATTATTATCCAAGCTTTTTTCTTCTTTTTCTTTCTCTTTTCTCTCTTTCTCTTTTGTATTTTTGTTTTAGGGTTCTTAGAATGAAAAAAAGGAAAAATTGTTTATATAATTTCCCTAAATTACCTATTTTGAGGGAAAAAAATATAGGCCACAATTTTTCAATTTTTGTTTTAATAATTGGAAATGATTTAATTATATTTATGGTAAAAAATTATCAAATAATTCAATACTTATCACAAATAAACCAATTAAATCATGCCAAACCAACCAATCAAAATTGGCCACTTTATCCAATAAAGAAAAGCCATTTACCTTACTTTATAAAGTAAATAAGATATTAAATATTTAATTAATTTAATTATTCAACATTTGAATAAATAAATAATTAAATACAAATATCTCAAAATATATGTATTATATTTACACAAAATAAACAAAATACATATATTAATTATAAATGTCAAAAATCACAATTCGAAATTTGATAAATGGACGAAAGATCTCAAAAATATGTATTTTCGTTTAACCGTTAAACGAATTATAAATAATCAGTACTATTTATAAAAGTTCAGTATTATTTACAAATGAGTATATCTCATTTGTGAGACTATCTAGGTTCAAGCATAGCCATCACGAAATCTAATTTCGTGTCCATAATCTACCCACCCGTAAATTATGACGAACACAGATAAAATCTCAGAACCATATAGGTCGATGTCACTGCATACGTATAATTCTTCCGTCACAAGTATCCGGATTATCCCAGAGATATAGATATAAACGTCAAATCTCTTTAGGTATAATCTTGTCGACAATTCTATTAGCAATCTCTTAAATAACACTTAAAATTATTTCTACAGTGTACCACGGGCCCATGGATTTAACAGATTGCTAATTCCATAATGGATACTTATGCTATGTACACAGAACTGGCGGATCATATCTTGATACACACAGGATATCATGAAGATCAGTCCACACCCAATGAATAGGCGAAGGTATAATCTAAATACACGTGACTGCCATCAAAGTGTGGAGGATACCTCATATATCCATAGTGGTACCTCAAGTCGGAGGATCAATATGCTCACTCAAACAGAGAAGATTCTTATTGACGTTGGTGTACCATCTATTAAGAATCTTCGGTGAGTCATTCAGTGTTTATCTGATATCAATACCTACGTGTCTATATGAGTCTCCTGAGACTCATGGTTCACTGAGAAACCATTAGAATCCAACATTCCATATACGACATGTACCAGTCTCAGAGGGTTTACTTACTGACCTCGGATTCGCTAAGTCAGCCTCTACCTCAAACCTTAGCTTCGGACCCACCATGTAGCCCATCCAATCGACCCTTGCAGCCCACACAATCGGCCAATGCAATCCACGTGGCCCAAGAACCCCATTCATAATCTTCCCAAATACGATAAAATCCCCTTAGTTATGAGAGAATCAACACTTCCAATTTAATGAGATTTTCAGGATCCCATCCTTACCAATTTAACAAGATTTGAGATCTCCTAATCACCAAATTTATAAGATTTCATTGCCAAATAATTTGATAATATATTTCCTAAATAAACATGATTTGTTTCCCTATTTTGAGATCCCTTCAAATCATTATAAAAGGGACCAAGTCATCACCAAATGGGGGCTCTTTTTTCTTTTCTTGGGGATCACCAAAAAAATTAACAAAAAAAGGACTAAAAAAAGAGAAAAGAGAGAATCATCGAGAAAAAGAGAGAGGGTAAACCAAAACCAATACCAAAAAAAAAGGAGGAAGAAAGAAAGAGAATCACCGAAAGAAAAAGAATAAAAATAAAGCAGAAACAGCAACCAGAAACCGAAACAGTAACCAGAAACATAAACCGAAACAACAAACCATAAACCAAAATAGCAACTCGAAACCAAAACAACAACTAGAAACAGCGACCTGCAACAAGAAACAACGAACCAGTAACCGGAAACGGCGAACCAACAACCATAAATAGTGAACCAGCAAACCAGCGATCCTTCCGGTGACGGCGTAGTGCACTTCTGAGAAAGCAACTTAAAAGGTAAGACCTGATGGCACCCTCACCATATTTATTTTTACCATTATGGACGCTGCATGCATGGCTGGACGTGAAATACATCCATCCGAGTATGCGAAGTCCTACATCAAAAATGGTCAAATCTCTGGCAACATTTCTTTTTTGTCATTTTGTTATTTACCTTTTTATTTATTTATTCAGTTTTATTGTTATGTTATTATTTCGCCTTTATTTTGTTTATGTTTGTTTGTGATTATACGTATATGCATTGTTACATTATTTCGTGTCTATTTTTATGTCTGTTTACATTGCATTGATGATTATGTGTGTTATTATCCCTTGCGGTATATCGGATGGAAACCCAGATGTAAATTTCGTAGCCGAATCTGAATGGACATTATTGCAGTCTGTACTTGGGATACAACTCCACATGCCACTCGGAAATACTCATATATGCGTCAACATCTTTCTTTATATGAATTTTTACATCTTTAACTATGCATTTTGCATATGCTTGTGTGATTAATTATTTAAATTGCATTATACTTTTCCTCTTCTTTATATTTTACATCGTTCATATTAATTTATTTCATTAATCAGTCGCTTTATATTATACATGAGTGATTTAATTATATCTTTGAGTGGAGCCATATTATTTCTATTAATTTTTATAGGTGTGCAAATATGTGTTTATTTGAATTACCTTGCATGAACTGCATAAGACTTGATTATACCATTGTGTGAACTCGTACATTATACTGGCATAAGTAAGGGACCATTCTGAACCCAACGTTTTGAGGTCTTCCCTTGCGAGGGGTGAGTGCAGCCTTAAATCTTTCCCAATCACACTGGGTTCCTTCATTCTCCAGTTTATTCCTCTGAAGGCTAATCCGTACTCTCTACGGGCTGCGAGCCCAACAGTGACATGGTCGCCGAACATCATAGGCATAGTGGTAAACCCTGCTTTACTCCTACAGATGGCAACTCCACTGGGGATAGAGAATCAGCCCCGAAATAATGCCTTGTAGTGTCTGTGGCTTTGGCTTTGTTTAGCCAAGTCTCATATATTTTGTATACCCTTCTTACCCCCGATGGCGTCATGTATCGTGAAGTCACTTTCACTCAAGGCGGCGGATCGTTATGTGATGATAACCATCACTTGTTGGCGCGTACCCTAGGGTATAAAAAAGGTGTGCTCACTTGGTCGCTGGAACCCTTGAGGGGAGACCTAGTTGTGTGCAACCCTTCGCCGACGAGAGCCTTATCCATACCCTTGTAAGCCCACATGCAAACCATAGTTGTGTGCCCTATAGAAGCTACCCCACATGTTTGTGTTTGGGCCCCATATCATTTGAAGTTATTTAGCTACATTATCGCAAAAGTGTAAACATGTTGGTCCTTTTCAACTAGGACAAGTTTACACCTCGCGATAATCTGATTGAACGCTTCGAAATGATAGCTAGCGAACTTGTATGAAAACCTTGATGGGCTTAGAAGGTCCAAATATGATCCGAATATTTCAGATGCATGAGTCTGATATCCGCACTAGTTTCATCCAGGAATGGTACGCCTTGTTATGGCATATTTGTATACTTTTGGATATCTCCAAGTCCGTCTCCACCATAACCGTGATTACTGAGGGTCTAATTTATCATTTCTAGGCAATGACACGATCCCCATAATAGGCTTCGTCAATCTTGTAAATGGACGGTCTTTGTCTTTTACTGATGAAGAGGGACTGAGGTAGCCAAGGTTCACCCCTATAGCGTAGAAGAGAACGATTTTGTATACCCCATATTGGTGCATAAAATGACTCATACCTAGGGCGGAAATGGACTTACCACGGGTGCATGAGTATATGCTATTTTGATAACCACATGCATTTCATGCATCTCATGCATCGCATGCATCTCATGCATCACATGCATACACGAATCATGCTGACCCATTGTCTTAAAAGCCATCATAGATATCTGTTGGGTTAGAGAAGAAGGAAGACTTGTCAAGAAAAGGTTAGCAAACATGGATGCGCCAGGCAGCGAAGGTTCCCGCATGGATCAATTGAAGACCAACAACACCAAAATTACCGAGCAACTGCAAGCTTTGACCAATGCTGTGGCCAATCTGACAGTACCCCGCATAATGGGAACAAAAAACAATGATGATGGAAGGCATGAGGAGCCCCTGAATAGGGTGAACGAAGAAATCCCTATTTTTGATGATGACATGGCTGAGTATGCCACGGGAATGATAGCTAGGCCTCAAGCAGACTTATAGAAACACAGAGAACAAGTAAAGTCATTTACCCGCAAGATGAAGGGAAAACATGAAGATTTATTAGACTATGATGCGATGACTTTCGAATAACAGCTTCCTCCCTAGTTTAAGATCCCTGACATGGCCAAGTTCAACAGAATCGAAGTTCTAGGGTCCATCTCTGACAATATGTTTCAGTGATGAGTTTAGTGGGTTTGTCGAAGTGCCAGGTGCAGAAGATGTTTGGTATGTCACTGGAAGGGGTGCCTGTAGTATGGTATCATGGCCTAGAAAGAAAGGTCAGGGATGATTGGAGGGCATTAGCGGAGGCCTTTTTGAACCAATATGTCATGGACATGGAGATAGAGTTGTCACTCCGGGACCTAGAAAACACCAAACAGAAGCTAGAGGAGAGCTTTAAAGATTATGTGGATCGCTGGAGAAGCCAGCTCTTGAGGATGCAGACACGACCCTCGGAGAAGGACCAGATTAAGATGATCATTAAGGGCATCAAGCCCTCCATTTATAACAAGCTGAGGAGGATGACCTCCATGATTAGTGACTTTCGACAATTAAGAGAAACTGTCATGGATATCGCAGAAGAGGAAGCCGAGAACAGAAAGTTTTACGACCAAAATAGAAAGACCATTGGGGGGCCTTCAGGGACCAAGATTTCTCCTGCTGAGGTCGTCGCCATCAGAAATAGGTGATTTTCTAATTTGGTAGACCTTTGTCAAAGGTGTTTGAAAAGTTGAAGAGGCAAGGACTCTTAAAACCCTTAGAACCCAAACCACTTCCAAACCTTGTGCCACACCACCTTGACATAAACCTATACTGTCACTTCCATCAGCAAAAAGGCCACGAAAATGACAACTGCACCCGCCTTAGGCATGAAATCCAAGACCTCATTGACACCCATAAGATATCCGACCCAGAAAAAGGACAACCCAACACACATAGAAACCATTTACCTAACTACCACTCTGTTCCACCACCTACCTACATGATCAACTCCGGCCTGCCCGAAAGCTTTGTCCTCCAAACTCTCAACCACCAAGCTTCTTACATGGGGATATGGGACAACATCAATGAAGATGAAATAGAGCAGGGGAGAGATTTCTGGGAAAACTTCTCGAGCAGTGAGGAAGATGAGGTAAAGGGAAGACTCACAGTGGACGTTTTTACAGTGATATAATAGAGAAAGGCAAAAAAGTGCTAAAATAAGGCCTAGAGGTGACGGAGAATATGGATAACATCGAGGGGGATACTGTGTTGCGTCAATTGAAGAAGACACAGGCACAAGTGAGCATATGGGAGTTATTATATGCCTCTCAAGAGCACATGCATGCCATGGTAGAATCTCTGAGCAAGATAATGGTACCTGAAGATTCAAACCTAAAAATGTTCGTAGGGTCGGTACAGAAAGATGGTAGGCAGATGATAACATTCTCTGAAGAAGAGCTCCCGATGGAGGGGAGGAATCACAACAAGCCGCTATTCATAAAAGCAAAAGTAAGAGGCAAGAAGACATATTGTGTGATGGTGGATGATGGCTCATCTATCAATGTGTGCCCTTTGAAGATTCTGTCAAGGTTGGGTATGCGGACAATATATTTAAGCCCCTCTAGTGTGACTATCAAAGCATATGATGATAGCAAACGGGGAGTCAAAAGTACTTTCATCACAGTAGTCAAAGTGGGCCTGATAGAAGATGAGGTGGAGTTCACAGTTCTTGATATCCCAGCTATATTTGCTCTATTATTGGGAGGTAATGGTTTCATAGACTTTGGGGCATGCCATCCACTTTGCACGAGGTTATTAAGTTCCCATATGGAGAGGAAATTGTCACCATCAGGCCTAAAGTAAATGTCATGGTTGCTTTAGACATATAGCCTTTCACAAGGTTCTAAGTGGCGGTAAACTTTGAAGAATGGGTGGACCCTAAAGTGGCTAGAATCATGGAAGGAATGAAATATGAGCCGGGCACAGGTTTGAGTGCTAGAGGCTAGGGAGTAAGAGCACTGGAAATTTCAAAAGCACTGGCAGATTTCAAGGGACAGACCACTAAGAGAGGATTGGGGTATGAATCCGATGGGAACGACCCAAAGACCAAGAAAAATGAGATGAAGCTGATAGAATACTTTGTGAAAGCCACAGGATATTAAGGAGAGCCTGAACCCGTAGAGTCAATGGGATCATAGTACCGGGATTCAAAATCTTCAAGGATGTGATGGGCTAAGAACCACAAACAGAGGAAGTTGCAAAAGAGGAAGATAAATGGGAAGAATAACTACTACAGT
Organism: Zanthoxylum bungeanum; assembly: GCA_019454045.1. Lineage (NCBI taxonomy): Eukaryota > Viridiplantae > Streptophyta > Magnoliopsida > Sapindales > Rutaceae > Zanthoxylum > Zanthoxylum bungeanum. The sequence continues at coordinate 77,107 of SKCR01021821.1, forward strand.
TGGAGAATCTGATGCTCGAAAAAAGCAAGAAGACAGAAGAAAAAAAGACTACAAATTACGAAGATGTTTATTTTCCTGACTTATTTGATTGGAATCCTGCATTTATTATAATAAATACATTGATTTTGCTTACTTGTTCGAGTCTTTTCCTGTTAGTCTACATCATAACATGCATAACATGAGCATATTTGACATTGACACAACAAAGACAAATGCATTTAATCTTGGTACATGTGAAAACCCTAAGGAAATTTCAATTGCAAGTGAGGTTACCTCTGATGAGCAGAAAGAATTAGAGAGAATATTAATAAAATATGCAAAAGTATTCACTTGGTCCTATGAAAACATGCCAGGAGTGGACAGAGTTATGCCCAGCACATGATACCAACTTATCCGAACATGAGACCGGTAAAATAGAAGCTCCGAATAATGCGGCCAAAATAAGCCGAAAAGGTTAGGGAAAAAGTCAAGAAGAAGATATATTTGGGGTTCTTAGAGGTGGTGAAGTACCCCGAGTGGTTAGGCAACATTGTGCCAGTACTGAAGAATGATGGAAAGGTCAGAATGTGTGTGGATTTTAGGGACCTAAACAAAGCTTGCCCAAAAGATGATTTTCCCTACCCCATATAGACGTGTTGGTTGATAGCTCGGATCTATCTACTATTTACTCATTCGCGAATGGATTCTCAGGATATAACCAGGTCTTCATTACTAAAGAAGACAATCATAAGACTGCTTTCGTCACTGAGTTGGGTACATATTGTTACAAGGTGATTCCATTTGTACTTAAGTATGCAGGAGCCACTTATCAATGAATGGCCACTACATTATTCCATGACTTGATGCATCAGGAGATTAAGGTATACGTGGATGACATGATGGTTAAATCAGAGACGAGGGCCGGACATATAGAAGCGCTGGAGAAATTCCTTCAAAGAGTCAATAAGTACAACCTCTGACTCAACCCCAAGAAATGTGTGTTTGGGGTAACATCCGTGAAGTTGTTGAGGCATACGGTAGGAATGTGAGAGATAGAAGTGGACCCTGAAAAGATCAAGGCAATTACCGAGATGCCCGCACCGAAGACAGAAAAGGAAGTAAGAGCTTTTCTCAGGAAATTCCAGTATATTAGTCGATTCATTGCCAAGCTAACATTAGTATGTGAGCCCATCTTCAAGCTATTGAGGAAAGACCAGCCTGTGGAGTGGAATATGCAATGTCAAGAAGCTTTTGACAAAATCAAAGAACACTTGGCTAAAACGCCCATCCTAAAACCTCCAAGGTCGGTCAAACCCTTGGTGTTGTATTTGGCCATAGAGCCCGAAGCGTTGGGGGAGATGATGGTATATGCAGATGAGACAGGGGTAGAACATGCAGTCTACTACCTCAGTAATAAGATGCTTCCGTATGAAGCCCGCTATCAATAGGTGGAAAAGATCTATTTGGTGGTGATATGGGCTTCCCGAAAGTTGCGTCATTACTTCCAATCCTATAAGATACAAGTGGTAGCAAATGAGAATCCCTTAAAGTATTTGCAGTCAGTACCTTCACTGGTAGGGAAGTTAGGCAGATGGTTGGTATTGCTGACGGAGTTTGATATAGAATACCTCACCTCTAAGGTAATCAAAGGGCGAGCCATAGCGGAATTCTTGGCATTACAACCCATAGAATGAGATCAGTATAAATTCGAATTCACGGACAAGGAGGTTCAAGCCATAACGGTCCAGGGGTGGAAAATATATTTCGACGGGTACAAAGGAGCTGGAATAGGAATTGTGATAGCAACCCCCAAATGAGAAACCCTACCTATGGCCTAAAGGTTAACGTTAGGAGTAACCAACAACATGGCCGAATATGAAGCATGTGTCTTTGGATTGAAAGCACTAATAGCCCTAAGAGCTGGAGACGTAGAAGTTTATAGAGACTCAATGTTGTTGGTAGTTCGACATATACGAGGGGAATGTGAATTGAAGGAAGACCGGTTGAGACCCTACCGACTCCATCTCAAGAAGTTGGCACAGGCTATCCCCGATTGTAAATTTCGACACTTTCCACGAGAAGAGAAGCAGATGGCGGATGCATTAGCCACCATAGCTGCAATTTGGAAAAACCCAAAAAAACTGATAATGAGACCCATTGTGCTGACAACAGCTAGCAGACCCAGCTATGAGATAGAGAGAATCTTAGAAGTATAAGTTGACGATGGGTAGCCGTGGTACTATGAAATTCTGCAGTATCTAGAACGTGGAGAATTCCCAGAAAGAGCTGACAGGAAAGACAGAATATCCATTCAGAAATTGGCTTCTCAGTATGTGAGTTTGATGGGAGAGCTGTACAAGAGACAAGCCAATGGCGTCCAGCAGAGATGTTTAAGAAAAGAAGAGGCTTAGAAGGTGATGGAAGAGGTGCACGCTGGAGTATGTGGACCGCACATAAATGGATTGAATTTGTCTCGCAAGATAGTGAGACAGGGATTTTATTGGTTGACCATGGAAGCTGACTCCGCAAAGCTGCCGAAGCACTGTCACGATTGCCAGACACACGACAACTTGAACCATCTGCCGCCTACGAAATTGCACGGACTGTCAGAAACATAGCCTTTCTCAGCGTGGGGTATTGACATGATTGGAGAAATCAGGCCACATGCATCAAATGGACACCGTTTCATAGTAGTGGCGGTAGACTATTTTTCGAAGTGGGTGGAAGCCAAGTCATTCCGTAATGTTACGACGAAGCAGATGGCCAAGTTCATATCCCATAACATAGTATATCGATACGAAATGCCATATCACATAGTGACGGACAATGGAGTCCAATTTTTAGGGAGAAAAAAGGCAATGTTGCAGAAGTACGGGATAGGGCATCACAAATCATTACCTTACAGGCCACAAGTTAATGGGGTGATGGAGGCGGCCAACATAACCATAAATAAAATACTTGCTAAGATGACGACAAGTTATAAAGATTGGGCTGACAAACTACCATATGCCTTATGGGGGTATCGAACTTTGGTGAGAACGAAAACGGAGCCACACCCTATATATTGGTTTACGGGATGGAGGCAGTGTTACCAGTGGAAATAGAGATACAATCAATGTGGGTACTAGCAGAGGCAGGATTGCCTGAGCAGGAATGGGCCTCGCAGAGGTACGAATAACTAGCATTACTAGATGAGAAAAGGATAATGCCCTTGCCCCATATGCAGCTATACTAGAAAAGGTTGGCCAAGGCGTTCAACAAGAAGGTGCGTCCCACCATGATCAGAGAAGGTGATTTAGTGCTCAAGTAGTCGAAGCCACTGATAATGGACCCAATGGGACAGTTCACGCCCAATTGGGAAGGGCCCTACCTAATCAAGAAGGTGATGGATAATGGGGCAGCGAGACTGTCAGATTTGGAAGAGAACGAGTTCACCGAGCCCATCACCGTGGACAAGGAAAGGCTCATTGGGTTGAAAATCCGTAAAGAACAACCCAAGCAAAATATAGAGCATGAGTGAGCAAGAAAAATAGTTAATTGTAAAATTCGTAAGGAACAGTTAGCGACAGAGGTATCCTAGCAATGCAGTTCATTATTTCCTACATGTGTACTAAGAAGTAATGCAAACGCCTTTATTGAAACAAATGTTCAAGATGTTCATAGATTGCATAAATCCCAGCTAATCGGGAAAGATTAGAGTCAAGTAATCACAAATCACGTATTTTGTTTCTTAGATGATAGACCAAGGTCAAGAGATCTAGGAGAAGGAGCGTTGGGAGGCCTTAGGGCAGCAACGGGCCACGTTTTGTGCTAAGACCATTTGGTCTGGAAATGGTTTAAGAGGAGGCGAGACAGGGGCCCACTTTGGAAAGTGTGTTGTCCAGGGACAGGGTGATGGAGACACAATATTGTTGAGGAACCCTGGCAGGAAAATAGAACGCGTTGGAGTATAGACCGGGAAGGGGTACGTAGTGCTCGAGAAAATCCACGGTGACATGACTTAGACGCCACCAAGGACACATTTGTTGAGGTTTCGGGCGATGGGCGCAGTGGAAGCACTGTTCGGGCGAAAATGTAATTTTAAAACTTTATCAAATTACCGAATAAATTATTCAATATCTAATATGAAAGATTTATTCATATTTCACCTAAACATATTTATTCGATATCAAATAACGACATAAATATATATGAAACGTCACGAAACCCTTACGAAAAATATTTTTCGTAAAATGATGCAAAATGTGTTTTTGACCGAACCGACCACCCGACACTTATGGAAACTACCCAGGTCAGCCCAAATAGTGTCAAGGCTATTCATGGGCTGTCCAAACAGTGAGTTTGTCACTGTTTGGACAGCCGTCACCCGGTAGGCTCAAAAGTCACCCGGTAACGCCGTTCTTCACCGTTTTCGCTTATTTCAACTCCGAAACACTTTCCGAAAATTTTTACAACTCCCAAAACACATCCAATACATTCATATGACATCAAATTCATCACAGAATTTCCAGTTTGCATAGATCTGATCCAGAAACCGAAATTACTTAATTTCATGCTTTAAATCTAATTTTTCAAGATTAAATCAATTAATCAAAACACCAACTCAAATCACCACATATGAATCACCCAAGAAAAATTCTAGGCATTACAAGAGTGGTCATAACACTCTAGAATAACGAATTATCATCAAATGATTAATTTGGACAACAATTACGATAATTTCATCCAAATACACAACACACATGCACTACAAGCTTCCAATTCATCCACCACCCCCCAATTTTTTCATAATTGAAGGAACCCTAGAACCTTTCTAAATCATCAAGAAACAAGAAACTAAATTTTCAAGCTTAGGGTTTTGAAGAATTACCTTAAATCTCCTAAATCCTTAGCCTTGTTTCTTGATTTTCCTTCATTTCTTCATGGATTCTTCAAACAAATTTTGATACCTATTTTTCCTTTGATACTCAAAGCAATTGAGTGGTTAAAATGAAGAAGAAAACATTTCCCATTTTTGAAGAAGTGTGACCGACACTTAGGGGTAAAATTATCCATTTGCTAATTTAATCAAATTAAATCATAATAAACTTTATGTAATCTAATCAAAATTACACACATAAAGTATAATTAAATCATGCCATGTGAACCAATAATAATTGGAGAAATTTCATGACATTTATGAAAAATTTTTATTAATTAATCATTTAAATATCTAAATAATCAATTAATATAATTATTATTATATAGTATTTTTATTTAAAATAAATAACAAATACATATATTTATGGCATGTGACAAAATCTAATTTGACTAATAGTTAATGTGTATCTAATCGTATTATGTATCAAATACAAATACACAATAATTACGATTGGCCAAAATCCCATAATGCATGTGTTATCGTTTAACCGATTAAATGATTCGAATTAACTCACTTAATCCGATGAAGTATTATGAATAATCCATATTATTCATATCGCGTTGCCCAAGTGCTCAACAAGTACACTTCATATTGTGGGACACTCTAAGGTTAGGTTTATCCGTAACGAAATCCAATTTCGTGTCCATAATTCACCACTTATGAATTATGATGACCACAGATAATCTCGCTAAACTATGCAAGCTGAGGTCATTGTATACATATAATCCCTCCGTCACAGGCTATTATACCTGGGTATAGATAAAAACGTCAAATCCTTTTGGTATAATATAGTCGACTTTCAATTTACGATCTCTAAATAACACTCGGAATTGATTTCCAAAGTTATACCATGGCCATGGATTTACTAGATCGTAAGCACGTGAGGATGCATATGCCCTGTACATAGGACCGACGGATCCTATCTTGATACGCATTGGATATCATAAGTATGAGTCCACACCCAACGAATAGGCGGATGTCTGGTCATGAATATATCGGTGACGTGACTGTCATCACAGTGTGGAGGATAAATCATATATCCCTTTGTGGTATCTCAAGTCAAAGAACCACTATGCTCGCTCAACTCGTGAAGATTCCTATTGATGTTGGTGTACCATCTATTAGGAAATCTTCAGTGAGTCATTCAGTGTTTATCAAATAAACACCTATATGTCTATACGAGTATCCCGAGACTCATGGTTCATTTAGATAAACCATCGGGCCAAGTCACGATATACGACATATACTGGTCTCAGTGGATTTTACTAATTGACCCGTGTCAGTAAATCTTGACCAAGAACTTTATTTAAGGATATATATCTAATTGTGTGCTTCCCAATGTCAATTACAAACTACGTTGTAACTGCGCACTATATTGTAACTGATCACTAAACCAGATTTAGTTTCAATCTAATCATAATCAGATATTTAATCGTAATTAGATAGAATAAGTATATAAAAGACAAGGGTGCTACCATTAAATTAGTAATATTATGGAAAATATAATTGCTCGTATTTATGAATCGGACATAAATACGATCTGGATTGGCACTTCGAGCACCAACCCTAACAATTTCTCCCACTTGCTTTTAATGTGTATCGCATACTCATGGCCATTATGAGCTCACCTTGCCCTCAAAAGGTAGGCAACAAAAATGTAAGCCCGCTTAACAGATCGAGTCTTTCCAACAAACCCAACCGTTTTCCTTAGCCAACATCGTTCATATTCTGCACAATCCAAATTCTACATCAATATGACTCAGACGCAATATCTGTTTTGTGTTATAGCTATTGAGTTGTTTAAGTATATATGGATCAAATCCAAAATACTATAAGACAACCGCAATAACAAAACTAATATAAACATTTCTAATCATTGAGGTCACTTTGCAACTTCTTAAGTCAATACCTTTAAAGTCGCAACTGATTCCACTAGTTCAGTAGAATCAACAGTGACACTCTCACTGCATCTTTTTTGACTTTATATGACGTAGACCATCTAATGTCATAATTTGGATCAAAACTAATCCGACCTTATGGTTGCAGTCTAAATTCTCAATAAATAAGAAACTCGTTCTAAATATCTCCAAGATCACAAGGAACATGTTTCAAGACCCATCATATGGTCTGCAATATATCAAAATAACTCGTAACAATTACGATTAAATTGATATCTTTAATCGCACATAATATAGTATTTATTATGCATCATCCTATGATGCATAAGATTGACTAGACATTCTAATCAATCTCTCTTTCGACAAAGGTATCATCCTTTACGAAAGACGAATACTATATATAAAAGACACGTTAATTGTCAAACAGTTATACTAACTGTCATATAGATAGTCTTAATGTGTCCTTTATATAATATCTCATATGCGACTAATGGAAATATTTCACAAGTCTCTCAGTTTTATATCATATATGAAACTTTATATCAAATATAACAAAGACTACTCCCACTGCTTTCACGGAGAAAGAAAGACTTAAGTAAATGTTTTACTTCCACTGACCCTACTATCAAATATATATTCCCTATGCTTTGATAAAATCAGAAAATCCAACTGTGTCAAAACTAGAGAACACAAATTTTCGGACAGCTCACATGAGTCTACAATAGGCTCTATAATCCAGTATATCAAACTGTGATCTCAGCAAAATACAAACTTTAGGACCAATCTAGAATGAACTCTTCAAACAAAGAAATCACGACGGATCTCTCATTAGAAGAAATCACTCAAGAACACCACTTTGCATTCTTTAGCCAAAATACAAAGTTTAATATCAACATTAACCAACATATCCTTAATTATTTGATTAGTGTGACTAGAGAAATATATTCTCAGAATCTACAATAGAGTACTGAGATAAATTTTCTCACTATCATACTATAAAGGTCAAACCTTCATCAAGCTCACTTAGATTTTGTTGCGCAAACAATTTGCACATTTTATGAATGATTCATACCAAAAGCTTAATCAAGTTCAAAATTTGATCATAGTAAGCTATGAACAATTTTATATCTATGGTTCAATGATAATTTCCGAAATCGATATCAAATATCATTTCCACTATAAGTTATAGGATAATTTTCTTCGACAAGAAAACAACAGAACCATTAAGTATCAAATTCTTTGTAAGTGATTCTGATTCTAACATCCTATTGGACTTATACGGAAGATATTAAGGGTCATTTCATCTTATAAATTATGTAGTTCCACTTATAGTTTATCATTCTCACATTTGACTTAATAAGTCAAGTCTTTTATATAATCGTCAACATCCAATGTTACACACCAAGTAATAAAATGATTTTATTACTCGGGATCGTAGAAAAGATATTCTATCAAATAGAATCAATATTCTATTAAATAAAATAAATGATAAACTTTTACTTGTACCTCCGAGGCATAAGTACTTTCAATTATATAACAATTATACAAAAGAAAGTTTCAAATCTCAAACTTTTCAAGATTCGAATTTTCTACTATACATATCATATATGTAACTGTAGGAACGAATGGAACCTTAATTAAAGAGACGAATTAGAGTTACTAGATCATAACCCCAAAATTATTGAAAAACTAATTCGGTAACACTCAATATCAACGAATCAAATCATATAAGATTCAATTACTCCCACTGACCAATTCCATCAAGATGGAATCGTGGAAGCTTAATATTGAGTAAGAATCACATTCATTAAATAACTTTAGAACTAATTATCTTAAATTCACATGTTTGATCATATCAAACATCTTTGAACAATTCAAAGATTCACAATGAATTTTGAATATAAAGTTTTTAATACTACAAATAGAATATCTTTGAACCAATCAAAATATTATATCCGCGTTTCATCATAAACATATTGAAAGTTCTCGAACAATTCAAGACGTTCAACATGTTCTCTATTAGAAACAAGTAACTAAGTCATGACAATTCATTAACTAAGTTACTGAGTAAAGAAAACTATCTAAGGCAATTTCAAATTTATTAAACTACATACATCCAATGTATTAGTCTAATAAATTTGTGGTCCAATGACGATCATTGGTTAAATGAGATTTAATCACATCCTGAATACAATATTCATTAAATGGATAAAGATATATGATGTGATCTCGTATCAAACAATCCTTTACCATACGGAACAAGCATCTAATGCTTATGTGATAAAAAATTATAAAGCACGATTCTAAGTTATTTAGTCAACCAAATATTTTTCTTAATGTTTATCTCTTCAATAATGACACTACTAGTCGTATTAAAAATATGTAACAACCGTTTATATAGAACAAGTAACTATCCAATAGTCTCAAGTTCTGATATCAAATATCAAAAGAGTTATTAAACGGTATTTTAATTAACTAGATAGGAGATCTGGTATCCAATACCTATAGTTGTCGCATTGTGAGAATCGATATTCTCTATATGCAACTATTCGCATCTTCTTTCTTAAGCTTTATAATTTTGCCTTTAACTATTCACAACAATTGTAAATAATTGATTAGCAAACTGTGTCAGACATGTGACTTCTAAAAGTCACTAAAGCAAATAAACGTCATTTAAGATAAAAAAAAATACTAAAGGGGTTTTCTTAATGTCAATCAAGAATCTCGAGAAATGAACTAATTCAAGTCAATTCTTACTACATAAGAAAATATTCTTTCTAGATAACTATATCCTAAACAGATATCTATTTAGATTACTAATCATGACTTAGTAACTAAGTCACTAAACATCTTGATTTTTCTAAGAAAATCAAAACAACAGTTCCTGATGGTTTAAACTAATCTAACAATATCTAAGTCTATTGTCTTTCTAGAACCTATTCTAGAATTACGCAACGATAAGTAAAGTCATAAAACATATTCAAGTAATAAGCATGCAGTGGATTAGAAGTATATGTCTATAAACAATATAGAATACAGGAAAATGAAGCAGAATTTTCCATAAAATTACGCAATGCCTCAGTTATGGATTTTTAACCCATTCCACTACTTTTCATAATACCGTAATCCCCAATGGATAATGGGAATTTGATAATTAAATCGAATTCCATAATGAGAGTAGGATCCCATGAATATATTTCGACTCACAGCTTTGGCACGATCTCGCATACGTATATTCATTAGGTAGACAACTCATTGTCAATCACTCACCAATGAATCCTGGTTTTGGTCCTGACCATTTCTTGTTATGACAGCTTTGGCACATTCACAAGGAGGCGTATCAAGGCTTCACCTTTCAATGACAAACTCAAGCTACCGATGTAGTCCTGACAGCTTTGGAACGTTCAGGATTTCCACTTTCAGTTGAATTTATCCAGTATCAATATACAACCAGCATGGATAAATTCCCATAACCTACACCCTCACAGCTTTGGCACGATCTCATATGCAGTTATAGAAAGATACTTATAAACCATACTGACAAGACGGACCAAGAAACATGTATTCAATACACGTCACTTTACAACCTTATTTTAAGCGGGGATTTTCCTCAAGGAAAAATTGCTCCACCTCAAATGCATAATTTTAATCTAAATCATTTTCTAAACAATTCAATTCTACCTATAGAAAACATAACTTAATTTTAAAGATTAAATTTATGTTACATTTCTGTTAGCGTAGAACCGAAAAGTCAAGAAACATATATATATATATATATATATATATATATATATATATATATATATATATATTCATGTGTGAACATTAAAATTGGATTACATATCATATATCAAGCATGATTAATGTAATGGATGAAGCATTAGACCTGCTCTGATACCATTTTAGTTAAGGTTTCGGGCGATGGGCGCAGCGGAAGTGCTATTTAGGGAAAATCGTAATTTTAAAACTTTTTCAAATTACCGAATAAATTATTCAATATCTAATATGAATAATTTGTTCATATTTTACCTAAACATATTTATTCGACATATTTTAACGACATAAATATATATATAAAATGTCACGAAACTTTTACGAAAAAATATTTTTACGCAAAATGACGCAAAACACATTTTTGACCGAACCGACCACTCGAAACTTATGGAAACTGCCCAGGTCAACCCCAATAGTGTCAGGGTAGTTCATGGTCTGCCCGAACGTGATGACCTCACTGTTTGTGTAGCCATCACCCGGTTCGCTCAAAAGTCACCTGGAACGCCGTTTTTCACCGTTTTCACTTATTTCAACTCCGAAACACTTTCCGGAAATTGTTCCAACTCCAAAAAAAAATCCAATACATTCATATGACATCAAATTCATCACATAATTTCCATTTTACACATATCTGATCAAGAAACTGAAATTACCAAACTTCATGCTTTAAATCCAATTTTTCAATATTAAATAAATTAATCAAAACACCAACTCAAGTCACCACATATGAATCACCCAAGAACAATTCTAGTCATTAAAAGTGTGGTCATAACACACTAGAATAGAAACTTATCATCAAATGATTAATTTGGACAATAATTACAATAATTTCATCCAAATACAAATACACAATAATTACGATTGGCCAAAATCCCATAATACATGTGTTATCGTTTAACCGATTAAACGATTCAAATTAACTCACTTAAACCAATGAAGTACTATGAATAATCTATATTATTCATATCGCGTTGCCTAATTTCTAAACGAGATACTCTCTAAGTTTAGGTCTATCCGTCATGAAATCTAATTTCGTGTCCATAATTCACCCACTCATGAATTATGATGACCACAGATAATCTCGATAAACTATGCAAGCCGAGGTCATTGCATACGTATAATCCCTCCATCACAGGCTATTCATATTATTCCTGGGGTAAAGATAAAAACGTAAAACCCTTTCGGTATAATATAGTCGACTTTCAATTTACAATCTCTAAATAACACTCGGAACTGAATTCTGAAGTTATACCACGGCCATGGGTTTACTATATCATAAACACGTGAGGATGCCTATGCCTATCTTGGTACACACTGGATATCATGAGCATCAGTCCACACCCAATGAACTGATAGAGTTCTGATCATGAATAGATCGGTGACGTGACTGCCATCAAAGTATGGAGGATAACTCATATATCCCCCTGTGGTATCTTAAGTCAAAGGACCACTATGTTCGCTCAACTCTTGAAGATTCATATTGGCGTTGGTGTACCATTTGTTGGGTTTTCTAGGTCAAACCAAGATCAAATTAAGCAATGGAACATGTGAATACAACAAAGTAAGAATGCAGAAAATACTCACTTTGATCGGATTTTGGATGCGTAGACAAAAAAAATTCTGCTCCATGAGTTTCAGCCAAGCCCTTGTTTTGTTATATATTGAGCTTCCAAGCTTGTTGAATGAGTTCCAAACTCATGTGAGTAGTTTCCCTATCACCTTTGAATGATCTCTTTATGTGATAGTAATGGAAAAATTTACAACAAAAATTTCCCCTTATCCTTGTGTGACTTTCGGCCAAGCCAAGAGTATAGAGAAAAAATTGGCTCAGAGCTGTGAGTGAGGGAGAGAAGATGAGATGAAGTGTGTTGTGTAATCTAATTACCAAATTGAAAGTCATATACCAAAAATAATAAAATGGTAAAATGTCATTCAATCAATCACACTTGTGTGTTTTACATACAATCACCTACCAACAACTTCCATCAACTTAAAGTGACAAAGTTGACTAATGATGTGACATGTGATGTGACATGTGGGCCCCACTTGATTCAAAATCCGAGTGGGCCCGTAACACATCGTGGGCTCGGGTTCGCTAATTCCAAATTAATGAATTTCCTATTGCGACGTAATTAAATCAAATTTAATTCAATAATTATGCCTAGCAAAATTACTATTAATGTCGCTAGCGGATTAATTCGAAATTAACCCATTCGCCCGAATTAAAATCTTATTTTAATTCCACGTCAAAATCTAATTTCGTTTAATATATCGAATATATAATTTTATAGATTAATTCCAAATTAATCGTTCTCTCTCTTTAAATAGTATTTTATCCAAGATAAAATATCTCTGTAATTAATCCTAGATTAATTTTCTCTCTCTTATAATTAATCCCAGATTAATTATATCTGAGTCATACGTCATCGGTGAATCTTCGGGAAGCGACCCTTGAGATCCCTGGATATGTTGGCAGTAAATCCGGTCGTCAGACTATCCGAACACATACGTACCTTGTACTATATTTTTACCGATTCACAAGACATGGTTAGCTTCTAGCAAAGCACCGTGCGTACCCAATTCTCCATAAATATTCTTTTAAGGAATATGTAATCTGTATCAGGCGTAGTATACGTAGTATTGCGTATTACGATCCAGTATCGGATGTCACATGCTAGGCCTGGGGCTGGAATTGTGTCTACCCCGTATGAAGCATATATCGGATCTTTGGTAACTAGTCTCTATTATCGGATAATCATGACCTAGTCATATTATCCTGATGAATGCAGTACATAAGAGTACTAGTTCCGTATCCTGCGTGATCATCATCTCCATATGACTGGAGTGATACTTCCATCTTGACATCACACCCAATACACTACGATTCTCAATATACCCAGAAGAGGCATACACAGAACCGGTTAAAGCCCTGGATGACCAAAACCAAAGTATATTGATTGTCGCAAGTATTAGTGATGCAAGTCTCAGGTTAAGACCAAATACACCTACCCTGATTCGGACTTCCTTAGATACATAGTCATACTACCAATGGAATTCCGATGGGTCTATCCAGAGCGAAGCTGTTTCCGTACCATCGGTAAACACAACCTCCTATTAAACTTGCATAAGTATATAATACTTAAATATATAAGAACTATGCCGTTATGCTCCCACAATGCGCACAAGTGCAATACTAGTCTATTCCGTATTATCGATGTCCAGTCTCGATAATACTACGACTATGGATATTTTAATGATTAAACCTTAGTGGATTAATATTGTCTCATATCTTATTAATCTGGTACTAATCATATAGACTTTTATCATTTATATATCCCAGTAATCTAATTACAAATGATAAAAGAGTAATTTCCATTGTCACATAGTTAATTTGTACAACAACACCATGTTCTGTACAAATAGTGATGATATGGGCCATAATTGTCCAACACCATCTATTAGGAAATCTTCAATGAGTCATTCATTGTTTATCAAATAAACACCTACATGTCTATACGAGTCTCCTGAGACTCATGGTTCATTGGGATAAACCATCCGACCAAGTCACGATATATGACTAATACTGGTCTCAGCGGATTTTACTAACCGACCCGTGTTAGTAAATCTTGACCAGGAACATTATTTAAGGATATGCATCTAATAGTGTGCTTCCCAATGTCAATTACAAACTACGTTGTAATTGCGCACTATATTGTAAATCCTAGGGTCTTTGTCTAATATACATGTATCACTAAACCAGATTTAGTTTCAATCTAATCATAATCAGATATCTAATCGTAATTATATCGAATAAGTGTATAAAAAGACAAGGTTGCTACCATTAAATTAGTAATATTATGGGAAATAGAATTGCTTGTATTTATGAATCGGACATAAATACGATCCAGATTGGCACTCCGAGCACCAACCCTAACAATTTCCATGTGATTTTTGCAGTAGTAAGGCGTAGCAGCCACTCGTTCCATTTCACATAAGGAAGGTTTTTCTTCATTAAGGCCCAAGCAAGGTGGTAAGGAGGGTCATAAGAAATAAAGACATGAGCTAGAGGAGGAATAATAAGTCTTTACATTTCTAGCAACCAGATCTGGAAAAATTTTTTTAGCTCACCGAGTTGAAAACCTAAAAATGTAACCCATGCTAGAAAGAGCAATCCTCTAAGTTGAAAATCTGAAATGACAGCTTAGATAAAAGATAGGACAAACCTGTAAAAAAAAGGGGACTTCTAAGAAACCGGCTTACAAGATGGTGTTTTATCATGTCTAAACCATAAAACGTCACAGCCAAGATAACGAGGGAAGGATCATGACTACATCGGATTCCTTCTACGATGTGCAATAAACGATAGTCACCTCTCGTATTATCACAACACACGAAGAGGTATTGGGCCAAGATACAGAATAAGACTACACTTCTCCAAGGATAGGACCCTCCCTCCATCCTGGAAGATACACGTAAAAAGACCTGCAACTCAATGGAAGAAGCACAAGGCAATATCTTTTCCACATCTTCAGGACAGTAAAGGAAAGCTTCAAAGGCTTCCCGAGGGTATTGACATTGGAAACGCGACATCACTGGAAGAGTACTAGGAGAAAAATGTAAGCCGAAAATGGTAGCAAACTTCTATGGGAGAGGGCATATTTCGAAATCTAGGAATCGGAAGACATGATTTTCAGTATCCTAAAATGATGAGGCCGTTTTCATAAGGGGGTAATCCACCTTGACCCAGTGCAGGTAGCGGAGAGCGGAAAGCTGAGCCAGGTCTGGGGATGACCAGTCTACCATCTCGCGAGTAAGGGACACAGTGGGATCTTGAGCCATAGGACCAGAGAGAATTGAGAAATCACCGAAGGAGAATTGGCAGCAGGAAACTGTAAGCAGGCCAAAGGGCACCCAAAGCTTTTTATAGGCAAAGGGCACCAAAGGCTAAAAAGATTCCTAAATGGGTGAAGAAAACCCTCTGGCGCAAGGAATGCTAACCAAAGATGACATCAAACCAATAGGACAAAGAAACCCCATCATATTAGAGAATGCATCCATGCATACATACACACATGTCGCATACACATAATTTTTGTTATATGTTCGCAGTCTTTGAAGAAAAAAAAGCATCGAGGATGAGCAACTTCAAGAATAGAGAGGAAACTCGAGAATGAGGACGAGCAACTCCAAGAATGGAGAAGAACTCAAAGAATGGAGAGGAACCTCAGGAATGAGGACGAGAAGCTCCAAGAATGGAGAGGAACCTCGGGAATGAGGACAAGTAACTCCAAGAATGAAGAAGAACTCCAAGAATGGAGAGGAACCTCGGGAATGAGGATGAGTAGGTCCAAGAATATAGAGGAAACTCGAGAATGAGGACGAGCAACCCCAAGAATGGAAAGGAACCTCGGGAATGAGGATGAGCAAAGAGCCTCGAGAATAAGGATGGATCAGGGGTCGAAGGGCCTCACCACCATCAGCTTGACAGTTCAGGATGGAGTCATAGGGTCGAGGCCCATATTATCAGCAGTTTGGGAATGAATCCCAGTGGTCGAAGAACCTCTCCATCAACTCAACTTAGTTCGAGAATGAATCCCAGAGGTCAAAGCGTCTGACCATCAGTTCGGGAATGAATCCCAAAGATCGAAGCATCACACACCCAGTATGGTTCGGGAATGAATCCCAGAGGTCGAAGCGTATCACCGTTAGTTCGAGAATGAATCCCAGAGATCAAAGCATCTCACATCCAATATGGTTCGGGAATGAATCCCAGTGGTCGAAGAACATTGTCATCAACTCAACTTAGGTTTGGAATAAATCCCAGAGATCGAAGCATCTCGTAAAAGTAGCGAAACAACAGGTAATTTTGGCAACGGCCGACGAACCAAGTAAAAATACATGCATGAATTTGATAAGGCTGTCACTGTCACACACTACACAAGCCCCATCAAAGTAGAGGTGACTTTAGAAATTGTATTTTTTGCATGAGCCCGATGATGAGCCTCGTATGGAGGCACTACCTGAAAAGTTACGGAAGTTAAGAAAAAAGAATGCCGGAAGGGAGGAAAACCTCCAAAATTAGCACCTCATCGGATTCAAACTCACTAGCCAGCCTCAGATTCGCTAAGTCAGCCTCTACCTCAAACTTTAGCTTCGAACCCACCATACAACCCATTGCAACCGGCCCATGCAGCCCACGCAATCGACCCATGCAATCCACGCGGCGCAAATACGATAAAATCTCCTTAATTTTGAGAGCATCAACACTTTCCAATATAATGAGATTTTTTGGGATCTCATCCTTACCAATTTAACAAGATTTGAGATCCCCTCATCACTAAATTTATAAATATTTTATTCCCAAAATAATTTGATAATATATTTCCCAAATAAACATGATTTGTTTTCCTATCTGGAGATCCCTTCAAATCATTATAAAATGGACCAAGTCATCATCAAATGGGGGCTCTTTTATTCTTTTTTGGGGGATCACCGAAAAAGCAACAAAAAAAGGATAAAAAAAATAAAACATGGAGAATCAGCAAGAAAAAGGGAAGGGGCAAACTAAAACCAAAACCAAAAAATGCAATGAGAAAGAAAGAAAGAGAATCACCGAAAGAAAAAGAAAAAAAACCAAAAAAACAACCAGAAACCAAAACAGCAACCAGAAACAGCGACCAGCAACCAGAAACAGCAAACCAACAACTAGAAACAGTGAACCAGCAACCAGAAATAGCAAACCAGCCAACTAGCCATCCTTCCGGCGATGTCCTAGCGCACTTCCGAGAAACCAACTTAAAATGTAAGACCTGAGGGCACCCTCACCATATTTACTTTTATAGTTCCGGATGCTGCATGTCTGGCTGGACGTGTAATACGTCCAGCCGGATAATTGTAAAGTAATTGAGTCATTTATAAGTCTTGTTGTAAAAGTTTAAGTTGTACAAGTGTAATTGTAAAATTTTTTTTTATACGTACTCTCGGGTACGGAGCCTGATTATTATGTTTTGAGTTTATAGATTGGGTGTATATTATTAGTATTGGGCCCTTTTAGGCTGTATTGTGGAGTTGGACTTGATCCAGGTTGCTCGATTTTAACAAAGGTCATGCCGAAATTTCGTTAGAATCAGAGGCTTATGGAGATGGGTTCTCCTGTCTCCTGCCGGTAGCATCCTGGCCGAGGCGGGATGTTACAAAGATGGTATCAGAGCAAAGGTTATAGAGTGTCAGTGACTGCAGCTGCTGGCTATTCGATTATCTTAGTTAGTATGTAATTTGTTTCGACCATATCGGTCATTGCTTCTTGTTTAGTTTCAACATGTCCAGGTCAGGATTCGAGGACGAATCCCATATAAGGAGGGGTGAATGTAACATCCCGGATTATTTTAAGATATTAGCGTGAATTTTATTTGCGTGTTGGGTCGCGTCCCAACGCGAGGTCGATTGTTATTATAATTGGGAACCTTTTTCCAAGAGATAAATCATAGAAAAATATAAAATTAACTAGAAGATTAAAATTGGAATTATCGATTAGAATAAATAAATCTAGATAATTCTAGATAAAATAACATATACCCAAGATATTTTTCTCCATGCATTTAATATACATACATGGATGTATATATAAATATATATAACACACACACACAGGGGGGAAAATAGAAAAAGGAAGAAAATTAGAGAGAGGCCAAGAGAGACGGAAAAAGCCGAGAAATAAACAGAAAAAGAGAGGGAGAGAGGGAGATTAAACAGATAGAAGACAAGAAGTGGGAGAAAAGAAAACAGAGGAGTGAGGGCAGTAGGAACCGAGCAGATTGAAGAGAAGGAAAGCAAAGACGAGAACAGTGAGAGAAAGAAGAGAAGCTGAAACCGAGAGGGAAGATCCAATTGTAAGTAAACTATAGCAATGATTCCCTTGAGTATATTTATGTTTGATGTATTGTGTTTGTTAAAGAAAATAATTAATTAGATGAATAAAATGATTAGAAACATGGTAAATTGAGTTTCTAATTTGGTTTGAAACATGGAATTGATAGAAATTACTAGATTCGAATTTGGGGAAAATTCACAGAAACCCTAGAAATTGGGAAAAATTATGGAGGTGTTAGTGAAAAAAAAAATTTGATTTCAAAAGACGATAAACCTCATCTTCTTGCTTCTTTTGGTAATTAAATTGTGTTTTTTTAGTTTGAAAATTTGTATGATGGGTTAACTTACTTGGATAAACTGTTTGGGTAACTTAAAATTGATGATTTAAGAACGTAAGTGGATTGTTCTCGGTGATCGTTGATTGAGTTGATTTTAGTCTTTTAGAATGTTTGACTCTTTAACTGAGACCAATTTATGGAGATGGTTGGGCTGATTGGTTGTGAATGATTGGCAATTTCTTGATCTTTGCAAGAATGAATTCAACGATCTCATTCATGACTTAAACCAAGTTAATGTTTTTTTTATATTCACTTATGATTGTGGACGTTTCCAAAATGATATTGATAATTTGATATTAAGATGTTTTCTTTAGAAACATCAATATGGGCGATAAGGAGATTTTGTCGAGAAATCTTTATTTTTTGTGAATAAATTCTGCTCAAGGACTGCCTATTAAACATCTTAATTGTAGAAGAGTTATATAAATTAAAGAGAAATAATCATTATTATCATTATTGTTACTTATGGGCATGGTAATAGAATCTAACCCATCATTGAATTTGGTAAAGATCTGAGAAGTATGTAGGTAAGTTATATATGTCGTAATGGAAATGAACGAATAAGTAAACTTGATATCTATTTAAAACATATATTCGTCTGTGTGGGTCGATTGTGTGTATGAGTGTAGGCTACTTGTCGTATTGTTTGTGAGCCATCAGTATTATAATTCATGAAAGTTAAGTTTTGAGGATGTTAATGTGGCGGTGATAAGTATATATACATATGTATATAATGGATTGATTATATGATAAATAGTGTTATGATTTCTGTATTTGTGTTAAATTGAAGACCAACTATAGAACTGGCAATTAAGAATTAAGTTAATAAGATTGCATAATAGAGTTGAATGTGAAATGTTATGATATGATAATATAACTGGAATGATAACTTGAGCATGTATGATGAATACAAGTGTCATTAATTTATAAGAATGCAAATATGCATGAACGAATATATATACTTATATGATAAGAAAAGATAAGCATATAAGTACTAGAACGCATATGTCAATGAAATATTAGTCATGCATAAACATTTATATGTAGTTATAGTTTAAAGATAAGTATATAAAGAAATGTATATACATATTTGTGGTGATGATTTTCAAAAGTTAAGCTAAAGTTAAGATTGTTTTGAAGTACAAAGTTTTTCAAAAAGTAAAATTTTCAAATGTTTTGAAAGACAATATTTTCAGAAAAATGTTTTTACAGTTTTGAGAACAGTTTATGGTTTTAAGTTTTCAGGGCATTAGGCAAAAACTCACCCCAGTATGTAACTTCAGATATAGCTGGAATTGACGGATACAGATAGCATGTGCACATGTTGAGGACTGAGGGGACGCTCTCAGATCCTCCAAATGGGCTAGGGAGACGGCGAGATATCACGCCCCTAGACCCCCAGATTATGAGACAGTAGTGGCATGCTTTGGGGGACGGCGATACGTAACGCCCCAAAGTCATGGTTTTGCACTTCTGCCTCCAGATAGGCGTATGGGGGGACGACGAGACGTAACGCCTCCATGCGCCAGTTTTTCCACAGACACCCAGACACCAGTTTTCAGAAAGGAGTTTTGAAACATCAAGTTTTCAGAAAACAGTTTTCAGAGATATAGTTTCAGTTTAAATACAGATTATACTTTCAAACACGGATTCAGTTTTCCTTAGAAACAAATTTCGGTTTTCGAGTGCAGTTTTCAACCTTCGTTGCAGCGTTCAGAAAAATCTCTTTATAAAAAGAAAGTTTTTCAGAAGCATTGGTTTTATAAAAATTCAGAGTTTTAATACAGAAATCAGTTTCCGAGTACGTTTTCAACTCAGTGTTATGCATAAATGAAATTATGACTTATGTTCTAAAAGGCATGGTAGATTAAAGTACAAAATGATTTACAAATTCTGCATATAAATCATACTTTCTAGTGAGTTATTTGAGATGCATATAATTAACATTTATGCGTGATAGCAATAGTACAATTGTATGTTTGTGTGATCCATGTTTGTATGAGTTAAATTATGCATGGCTATATCTACGCTTATATAATTGATGTTTGCACGAGTAGTATGTTTACATAGAGAGAATGTTTTGAGAAATACTAATACTTGATAACATGGTTATAAACACATAAATCCATGATTGATGAGTATGCGCTAAGTGTTTGATAGGAAGAATATATTACAAATCCGATTTGATGACATTTCAATGAAATAAAGAAAGATAATTATAATAAAATTCCTGAACTAGATTAGGAAAATAGAGTAGGTAAGAAACAAGATATTAGGATAGCGCAGCAGAAGCGTAATGAAACTGGATTTAGTAAAAAGTATAAAAATATGTTGACTAGGTTATAAATCTTAAGATGTTAATAGTTACAGTGTGTATGAGTAAATAAATAGAAAAGACTAGTAATAAGTAAAGAATATGTAAAATGGATAACAAGATATATATATATATATATATTATATATATATATATATATATAGTTATCCAGATTATATATATATAGTTAATGGCCAGATAGACAACAGTTTGTTTGAGTTTTGTAGGATGGTGACCTGATCGGTTAACCACAGATACTAGATCTTAAGGAGCCGAATAACAGCGTTGCAGTCAGCTAGTCACCAGATCTTGGGTGAATAAGAGTCAAGTCGTTTATGAGTTTATTTGTAAAGTAATTGAGTCATTTATAAGTCTTGTTGTAAAAGTTTAAGTTGTACAAGTGTAATTGTAAATTATTTTGTTTATACGTACTCTCGGGCACGGAGCCTGATTATTATGTTCTGAGTTTATAGATTGGGTGTATATTATTAGTATTGGGCCCCTTTAGACTGTATTGTGGAGCTGAACTTGATCCAGGTTGCTCGATTTTAGCAAATGTCATGCCGAAATTTCGTTAGAATCAGAGCCTTATGGAGATGGGTTCTCCTGTCTCCTGCCGGTAGCATCCTGGCCGAGGCGGGATGTTACAAAATCTCTCCATAATTAATCCTAGATTAATTATGTTCGAATCATACGTCATCGGTGAATCTTCGGGAAGCGACCCATGAGATCCCTGGATATGTTGGTAGTAAATTCGATCGTCGAACTATCCGAACACGTGAGTACCTCGTACTATGTTCTTACCGATTTACGAGACATGGTTGACTTCTAGTACAGCGCCGTGCCTACCCAATTCTCGAGAAATATTCTTAAAGGAATAAATAATCTATGTCAGACGTAGTATACGTAGTATTGCGTATTGCGATCCAGTATCGGATTATCACATGCTAGGCCTGGAGCTGGAATAGTGTATGCCCCGAACGAAGCATATATTAGATCACAAGTAACTATTCTCTTTAATCGGATAATCATGACCTTGTCATATTATCCCGATGGTTGCAACACATTAGAGTACCATTTTTGTATCCCTGTGTGATCATCATCTCCATATGACTGAAGTGATACTTCCGTCTTGACATCACATCCAATATACTACGATTCTCAATAAACCTAGAAGAGGCGTACACAGAACCTGTTAAAGTCCCGGACGACCAAAACCAAAGCGTATTGATTGTCGCAAGTACTAGCGATGCAAGTCTCAGGTTAAGACCAAATACACCTACCCTGAATCGGATTCCCATAGACACATAGTCATACTACTAATGGGATTCTGAGAGGTCTATCCAGAGTGAAGTTGTTTCCGTACCATCGGTAACACAACCTCCTATCACACTTGTATAAGTATCCAATACTTAAATATATGAGAACTATGATGTTACGCTTCCGTAACACGCATAAGTACAATACTAGTCTATTATGCATTATCGATGTCCAGTCTCAATAATACTACGACTATGGATATTTAATGATTAAACCGTTATGGATTGATATTGTCTCATATCTAATAATCTGGAACTAATCATAAAGACTTTTATCATTTATATCCAAGTAATCAAATTACAAAATGATAAAATACAATTTCCATTGTCATATAGTTAATTTGTATAAAAACCACAATGTCTTTTACAAATAGTGACGCTATGGGTCATAATTGTCCAACAATAGGTGGCAGTATGATCGGTTGCCTATCTGTAACATTCTCGGATTTGGGATGTTACAAAGTTTGTATCAGTGCATGGTTTAGGGAGTCAGTTACTGCAATGAGAGAGTAGCAATGTATTATATATGTAGTATACCCAGTGTATTGCCATATATAAGAGACTGTTTCTTTAGAAACCTTATCCCGAGGTATGTCTCGTGCTGATTGATTATAACTTCTTTAGAATTCAATTGACTATTTTCATTTTTGATTACTTAGATATTATGTCGCCCAATGGTAGAACCAAAGTCAGAGGTAGGCCCAAGAATGGTAGGGCGCCCCAGGGTGTAGATCCAAACTATAGATGAGTGGCACATTCCCTTGAGCCACATATGGAGCAGAGGGTGAAATTGGTACATGAGGGTGGTGTATGAGAAGATAGGGCAAGACCATTGAATTAATTAATTATTAATTGACAGAAATTCCCTTATGTATGTATTTTTCGTTTAACCGTTAAACGATTCGAATTACCTTATTTAATCCGATCAATTATTATAAATAATCTATATTATTCATAAAGAGTTTCTCAAGTGCTCAACGAGTACACTTCATATAGTGGAGACTCTAAGTTTAGGTTTATCCGTCAAGAAATCACATTTCGTGTCCATAATTCAACCACTCGTAAATTATGAAGACCACGGATAATCTCGCTAAACTATGCAAGTCGAGGTCATTGCATATATATAATCCTCTGTCACATGCTATCAATATTATACCGAGGATATAGATCGGAACGTCAAATCCCTAAGGTATAATATAATGGACTTTCAAATTTAAGATCTCTAAATAACACTCGGAACTCGCTTCCGAAGTATACCACGGCCATGGATTTACTAGATCACAAACACGGGCAGGATACATATGCCATGTACATAGGACTGATGGATTCTATTTGATACTCATAAGATATCATGAGCATCAGTCCGCACCCAACAAATATGCAGAGGTTTGATCTAATAGATCGGTGACATGACTGCCACCAAAGTATGGATGATGTCTCATATATCCATATTAGTATCTCAAGTCGAAAGACCATTATGCTACTCGACTCAAGAATATTCCTATTGACGTTGGTGTACCATCTATTAGGAAATCTTCGGTGATTCGCACAGTGTTTATCAAATAAACACCTACACGTCCATACGAGTCTCCCAAGGCTCATGGTCCATTGGGATAAACCATCAGACCAAGTCTCGATAAATGACATGTAATGACATGTACTAGTCTCAGTGGATTTTACTAACTGAGTCGTGTCAGTAAATCTTAACCAGGAACTTTATTTTAGAACATACAACTTATAGTGACGTTTCTCAATGTAAATTACAAACTACATTGGAAATGTGCACTACGTTATAAATCCTAGGGTCTTTGTCTAATATATACATATCAATAAATCATATTTAATTCAATCTAATCGTAATAGATCAAATACGTATATAAAAACAAGAGGGTAAACCATTAATTAAGTAATATTATGGAAAAATGAATTGTTCGTATTCATGAATCAGACATAAATCCGATCCGAATTGGCGCTAAGAGCACCAACCCTAACACAATCTTCAAATCCATATACCAGTCTGCAATATTCTCAGCACCCTTGAGCTATTTGTATCAAGTATAAGAGCAAAAGGGTTGTTCGGAGGAGCTGTCATCGCAAATCTATCAAATAGATAGTGAATAAATAGATAGCAGACAAAACTGTTTCATATAATATCATAAACATTAAATAGATTATGGAATTTTTAATCTAAAATTGCCTCTCCCACTATTTCATGCAAAACTGTAATCCCCAAACAGAATACATAAAATGCAATAATCAAATTAAATACAATAGTGAAAAGTGGACTCATGAATATATTTCAGCTCACAGATTTGGCATGTTCTCGCTTACGTATATTCATTAGGTAGAAAACTCATTGTCAATCACTCACATGTGACTCCTTAGTTCCAGTCTTGATCATTTCTCGTTGTGACAGATTTGGCACGTTCACAAGGAGGTGTATCTGAAGGGGTTTTATTGCGGAAATCCGGTAACACAGCGGAAACAGTGGAAAATCATAATTTTTCGATTTCAAAATTTTTTCATGGATTAATAAAATAAACTTATTTATTTTATTATCCAATAATCAAATTATGAAATAAAACACTATAAATCAAATTTATGTGAATTTTCCGAATTACCCCTAAACAAGCATTTTGTTTATTTTAATCTGAAATTGTTCGAAACGATTTTGGATGATTCTAAATCATTACATATATGAATTTAACATGTAATACATATTGAAATTCAAATTGCAAAATAAATTTCCCAAAATCTTAGTCTTGGCCGAGAGCTTCCAAAAGGGGGTAATGTGCATTTTGCACTTCCATGGTTCAAAACACATCAAGGAAAAATCCAATCGACCCAATATTTTACATCATCAAATACACACCTAAATACACCATATAAATGAAAAGTCTCAAATTTGGAAATGGCCTTAAACCCTAATTTTTCAATTTCTTCAAATTGGACAAATTAGACCAAATTGGTTAAATCCAATACTTCAATCATGTTTCTTCCATCCAATTCAAGTCTAACTATAGATCAAATCTAGGTCATTTAAGAGTGGGTCAACAACTCTAGATTAGCAACAAGGTTCTAAAACCATCAAAAGAATGCTAGTTAACAACTTATAAGCATTCTATCAATTTTATACATGCTCAACCTCATTATCAAACTTTCATCCATCAAAAATCCAAAGAACAAAGAATAGAAAAACATGAGAATATCACAAGATGTAGCATAGAACAGAAGGAACCTTTTTCCTTTCTAATAGTAGGTTGAAGAAACTTACTAAAAACTAAGCTTTCTTTGATTTTCTCTTTGTCTTTCTTCTTCTTCCTCAAGCTTCCTTTGATTTTCTTTTAATGGAGTTTGTAATGATATTTTGTTAATGAAAAATATCCAACCCTTGGCAATATTTACCTTGGCCGAATTGTGCATCAAAAATAAAGAAAAAATGATAATTTTTCACTTTAAAACATTTAATGCCAACTTGGCCAGTTGCTTTTGAAATCATTAACTCTTTAATGAATTTCATAAAGTCAAGTTAAATATCTACAAGTCATCTCACCATTTATCATATCAATAAAATATCTATACTTTAATTAATTAAATCATTTAACAATTAAATAATTAATTAAATACAAATATATTAAATATATGTATTATATTTACATTAAATATTAAATACATATATTAATATGATATAAGTCAAATATCTCAATTTGACAATTAATTAATGTGTATTTGAATTAATCTAATATTAAAAGCAAATACACCAGAAATTAAGGAAATGACTATCGGGTCCCTTCACATGTATTTTTTCGTTTAACTTTTAAACGACTTGATAAATAATCAATATTATTCATAATTGTTGCCCTAGTGCTCTACGAGTATATTTCATTAGTAAGACTCTCTAGATTCAGGCATATCCGTCACGAAATCAAATTTCGTGTCTATAATTTATCCACCCGTAAATTATGACGATCACGGATAAACTCGTTGAATCATACAGGTTGAGGTCATGGAAAATGTATAATTCCTCTGTCACAGGTATCCGGATAAATCCTAGAGATATAGATGTAAACGTCAAATCTCTATAGGGATTATCCAGTCGACTATTCTATTAGCAATCTCAAAAAGAATATTTAGAACTAACTTCTAAATTGTACCATGGGCCCATGGTTTTTATCTGATTGCTAACCATATGGACTACCTATGCTCTGATACACAGAACTGACAGATCCTATATCGATACACACATGACACCCTGAGGATCTATCTACACCCAACGAACAGGCGGAGGTCTGATCTTAATAGATCGATGACATGACTGCCATCTAAGTGTAGAAGATGTCTCATGCGCCCACAAAGGTATATCAAGTCGAAGAATCACAAGTGCTACTCAACCCGATAAGATTATTATTGACGTTGGTGTACCATCCATTAAGAATCTTCGGTGAGTCGTTCAGTGTTTATCCGCTATAAACACCTACACGTCTATACTAGTCTCCAAGACTTATGGTTCATTGAGAAACCATTGGAATCATATATTCCAGTATACGACATGTACCGGTCTCAACGGGTTTACTATACTGACCAAGTAGTGTAAACCTCGACCAAGAACTGTCTGAGAATGATAATGTCATGATACAACGCAATGTCAGTTGCGACGCTTTTGCAACTGCACCATGACTAGTCATTCTAAGGTCATTACGTCTTTACCATATTAAAAGATAGATTATATTATAGAAACTGCATATATTATTCAAAATAATAAGGTTTTACAGAAGTATTCATAAAGAAATACAAACGGGAATTGGCGCTCTGAGCACCAACCCCAGCAGTATCAAGGTTAAACTTGTCAATGATTGATTCAAGATGCTTGCATAACCTGATAGTTTTGGCATGTTCAGGATTTCACTTTCGCTTCAATTTACCTAATATCATATATTTATCCGGGAAAAATAAATGACTACCGGCTATATCCTCACAACTTTAGCACGTTCTTAGATATAGTCGTAGATTATTTATCAATAAGCGGTATTGACAAGACGGACCAAGTAACATGTATCAAATACATATTAAATACAAAACCTTATTAACAATAGGGATTTTCCGCAAAAGATGTTTATCACTTTATTTAATCAAATTAAATAAAATGCAAGCATGCATAAAGTAAAGATTATATTAAAGTAAAGATTAGATTAAACATTAAATTTAATGGGATAATCATATCATGTGTTCAGAATTAGACTAGCTCTGATACCATTTTGTAGGGGATTTTAGGGGTAAATACAGCGGAACCTGAAAAAATATATTTTTCCGATTTCAATAATTTTTATCTTGGACAATTAAAATAAACATATTTATTATAATTACACAATACTTAAAAATCAGATTTTCCCATATTTTCCGTGAGACCCCAATAGTTTGCATTTTGATCATTTTAGTCCTAATTTTTCAAATACAAATTTAAGTGATTTCAAATAACTAGCAAAATGATTTCAACATATCATATACATCAAAATACAACTCAAAACAAAAATCCCACAATTTCCCAAAACTGCCGAGAAGGACCTAAGGATCCATTTGTTTTGCATTTTGGTTCAATCTTGTCCAAAATAAGTTTGAAAGATTTCGAATGAACACCAAATGATTTGTACAATTTATATACATCATTATACAACACATATATGAAAAGTCCCAATTTTGGCGGAGGTTATGAACCCTAATTTCTCAAATTAACAAATTAACCAAAATTAACTAAATTCAACACTTTAATCTAATGACTACAACACCAAACATGTCTCACTACTTTGAAACAACTCAAGAAAAATTATAGGTCATCAATAAGTGGCCTAACAACTCTAGAATGGCAACAAGATCATCAAATGATCAAAAGCGTGCTTATACACCATTTATAAGCAAACTTTATTAAATGTACATGCATACATCTTTCATTCATGATTCCAACCATCAAAACAAAAACACAAGAGAGTAG
Source organism: Zanthoxylum bungeanum (assembly GCA_019454045.1). NCBI lineage: Eukaryota > Viridiplantae > Streptophyta > Magnoliopsida > Sapindales > Rutaceae > Zanthoxylum > Zanthoxylum bungeanum. The sequence goes on from SKCR01021821.1 coordinate 105,505, forward strand.
AAAAAATTAAGAACTAAACATGTTGTAGCCAAGAACAAAAGCACCAAGTTTCCTTCTAATAGAAAGTTAGAAATACTTACTTAAATTCAAGCTTTCTTGATTTTCTTCTTGTTTTCTTTTCTTTTTCTCTCAAGTCTCTTTTGTTTTAGGTTTTTGGTGGCTTGACCAAGTGTGAAGAAAATAAAAAATATAACACTTATATACTTAGGTCATGGTCGAATTTGGCCTAGTAAATAAACAAGATATTTTGTAAATTTTTCAAACAAATATCTAAAAAGTCAAATGACATTTAACTTCCTTTTTCTTTAATGTAAATTCAACAATTTACACTAGTTAATCATTTCCTAACTTTATCATAATGGTAGATATTTATATTTTAAGTATATTAATCATTTAACAATTAAATAATTAATTAAATACAAATATCTCAAATATATGTATTATATTTACTTTAAATATCTCAAATACATATATTAATGATATGTCAAATATCACAATTTGACATTTAATTTATATGTATTTAATAAAATCATACATTAAATACAAATACACATTAATTAGGAAATGACCAAAAGGTCTTTTTGCATGTATATTTCGTTAAACCGTTAAACAATTTATAAATAATAAATATTATTCATAAAAGTTTCCCTAGTGCCCTACGAGTATGTTTCATTAGTGATACTCTCTAGGTTCAGACATATCCGACATAAAATTCAATTTCGTGTCCATAATCTATCCACCCGTAAAATAATGATGAACACTGATAAACTCACTGAACCAAACAGGTCGAGGTCATTGAATACATATAATCCCTCCGTCACAGATATCCGGATTATTCCAGAGATATAGATATAAACGTCAAATCTTTATGAATATAGTCATGTTGACGTTTCTATTAGCAATCTCTTAATAACACTTAGAACTCACTTGTACAGTGTACTATGGGCCCATGGATGTAACACATTGCTAATTCCATATTAATTACCTATGCTTGTACACAGAGCTAACATATTTTATCTTAACACACAAGATATCATGAGGATCAGTCCACACCCAACGAGGAGGTGGAGCTCTGACCTTAATAGGTCGGTGACGTGAATGACATCAAAGTGTGGAGGATATATCATATATCCACATTGGTATCTCAAGTAAAAAAATCATTATGCTACTCAACCCGAGAAGATTCTTATTGATGTTATTGTAGCATCCATTAAGAATCTTCGGTGAGTCGTTCAATATTTATCCGATATAAATACCTATTTGTCTATACGAGTCTCCAATACTCATGGTTCATTGAGAATCAACCATTGGAATCCAAGATTACAATATACGGAATATAACGGTCTCAAATGGTTTACTTACTGACCAATTATTGTAAACCTTGACCAGAAACTATTAAATAAATGATATTGTTATGATACAACTCAAAGTCAGTTGCTACACTTTTACAACTGTATCATAACATATCATTATATGGTCAATTACGTATTTATTGTAAATAAAGAGATGTTATATAATAGAAACCGTTTATTTTATTCATAAAAAATGTTAAATAAATATTTACAGGGAAATACATAAGAA
>SKCR01021822.1:0-104970 GCA_019454045.1 Zanthoxylum bungeanum
AACCACGTTGGTATCAGATTGCAGGTAAGATTGTTCTAGAAGAGTTAGTCTTGCAATGAATATTACTCTAATAATTTAGTTTCCTTATTTTGATCCATACGGTAGGTTGGGTTCTGTGTGGTGCTTCGTGGCTCCTATCAATGTTTTTCCTTAATAATTCAACTGGTGCTTGCATGGTAACGTAGACCAAATAATTCAAGTTAGGTCATTTATGTTCTTTTTTTGCTCTATTCATTTTCTCTGTCATAAACTGCTCATCTAACATGTTATGTGCTTGCCATATTCAAATTAGGTCATTTATGTTCTTTTTGTGCTTCTTTTATGTGTCCCAAACTGCTCATCTTTAATCTTTCGTGCGCTCGTATTGATTGTTGAACTTAAAATACTTGTGAGACTGTGAGAGGAAGTAATGAACATATATTTTCTCATTAGATCATTGGATTCTGTCTGTATGCCATGTATGCTAAATATCTTCATTTTAAGGAATTCAGATTGGCAGAGTTTGTCTTTAGTTTGTGGTATGCAGTTTTTATTATAGTTGAACTTGGAAAAGACATGGAGATTCCAACAACAATTTTTCCCGTCAACCATCTTGCTTACAAAAAGCAATTTGTATTTCCAAGATTCAGATTCATGGAGTGAGAGCAAGACATCATATTCAAAATATATTAAAACCAATATATTAAGAGCATGTATGTCTGTGGTTAGAATATGTGGTTTTTTATCATTTTAAATATTATTTGACATAAAATGTCAAATAAAAAAGGCATAAAATGTTGATTTTAGTTTTAGTTATTATTGGTTTAGAAAATAAACGCAGCCTTGATAAATGAAGTGATACTAATACATGGTCTGATGGAACACGGTGTTCGATCATTAATCTCAAGGTTCAAGTATGGGTAGCATTTTCAATCAGTATTCTAAAACGCTCCGCCTAGGCGGCGCGTATAGGTTCGGCGGCCTATGGCCGCCGCTCCTGGCCCCAAATTGTTGGGCTAGGCGCTTGTTGCAAATTCATCGGTCAACCGCCGTTGACCGACGCAAAATTCGAAATTAATTATTTTTCCGGCCGAATTTCACACCTCAATCCCAACCCTAATCTTAATTTTACAAAATTAATTCTCTAACTCATCAATTTGAAAAAATCTCAATTTAGAGCATAAACCCTAATTTCAAAAATCTTTTCTTTTTTCTATTTTTGTTAGTTTTTCATCAAATTGACAATTTATAAATATTAGTCATTACTCAAATAACATTTATCTATGATTAATTTCTCAAAATCATACCAAATCTTAAACCTAATTATAGAAATTCTCAATTTCTGATTAACCGTCTAGGCCCCGACTAGGCGCTAGGTCGCCGCCCGACTAGTGCCTAGCGCATTTTAGAACACTGTTTTCAATACATGAATGAATCCATAGACAAAGTTGTATGAATCTACTGTCCAAAGTTCTTTTTTCTTTTTTTTTTTTTTTTTTTTTTTTTTTTGCGCTATGGCCTAGGGGTGAATGACATGAAATTAATTTGTTTCTGTTGTTAATCCTTAGAAGTTGTGTAAGATAAAATAATATCAGTTTATAATATGGGAACTATGTAAGTTGATGTGGTTGGACCACGTAATGCTTCTTTTTCATATGCATACATGAAAGAAATTACAACCAGGGGAAAAAAGATCTAGGTACTTTTAATGTCGGAGATAATAATTCGACTTTTTATTCGTTCGATTAATTTTTTGATTGTTTGTAACTACATTTGGCTTGTTCTCTCAGCCTCCTATTGGCCAAGACCGCGCTTCTGAGTTAGGCACATGGGAAGACAGGAAGTTGAAAGTGTCTGGAACAAGTTGGGATGTGAACAGCATTGACATTGCCGCAGCTGGCTTGGGTTGGTTTTCTTTGGGTCTAAAAGGTGAGGCATCCTTGACATTGTGGACATATGATGGCATTGAGATAACCTTGAGAGATCCTCTCGTTCTTGACCGGGCACCATTCCTCGAGAGACCTGGATTTTGGCTACCCAAGGCTATATCTGATGCTATCTGCAGCGAAAGTAAACTTGAAGCTAAAAAGAGGAAAAAGCTTGAAGAGACAGTGGATTTCCTTTCGGAGGTTTCTGCTTAAAAATAAAATCTCTCGTCAGCGATATGTTTGAGCTTGAAGCAGTGGAAGATGATATTGTTGAACTAGATACAGGTTCAGCAGCATTTGTCTAAAAGAGTTATAGGTTGAACTTCCATTTGGACAACTAAAGGCATCAAGATTTTGTCAGCTGGGTTTACTTCACCTGAATTTTTGTATCTCATATTGTCCTCAAATTGAAAGAAAATTTGATGATAGCTTCATTCAACTCGATGAATGATGAAGCTGAGGGAAAGTATTGCATGAATGATGGATGATTGGGTGTATATCTGATATATGTAAGTTGGTGTTTGCATCATATAATCGCAACAGCTATTGATTTTATCCAACTTGTTTATTAAAATATTTGTCCAATAAAAATCTGCATCTGCTTGGCCTGGAGGATAATATTACAATATCCGTGTGGCAAAATAGAATGGTGCTATGCTAGTAGTACATTTAAATTAACTGAATGAAACTGAAACATTTACTAACTCCGAGTGGAAAAATAGGAAACAAGAAGATCTGTACTTGCTCCCATTCGCCTCCTCCTGTGATCTTAACCAGTTGAAGCTTTGAAATCTTCAGTATCCTGGAAGAAAATGGAGGGAGAAATGACCTTCCTTACGTTTTCATTGCTTGGCTAATGTTGCCTGGAAAATGAATGTCCATAACCCTGTTTATAATAATTAAAAGTTGCAAGTCATCTGCATAGACGAGTGATTAAGCTAGTAACGGAAAAACTCATACTTAAAAATCAATTAGTTAAACCCATACTTGGCCAATGTGAGTGTTAGTTCATATCCTAGCTAGGTGCTAACACGAGGCAAGGACCCACCATGATAAAGACCAATTTCAGATAATCGACATACTCTGATATCAATTATTATTCCAAAAATTAATAAATCATCAACTAAGCCCATACTTATGGGATCCTAAAATATTAATATGATTTGCAAAAAAAAAGAAAAAAACCATATGGAAACCTATAAGCTTACAAACAAGGGTAAAGAATGAACAATGGAAAGCAACTTTTGCTTTTCAACAACGCGTTTAGCATAACAATTATCCATACACTTGCACATCAATTGAGGCGATTCAGGGAGGAAGATGAAAGTGAACCATATTTTTTCATTTATCCTAAATTGTACATCTTTTTTTACATTTTTTTTTCTCAATGATTCTTTGTTTCGCTGAAATTAAAGACATAAGGATGAACAAGGAGTTATACAAGAGTTACAACCTTGCTCTATACAGCAATTACATAAAACAGAAACTACATTACACTATTGGGTTATTGGATAAACTGCAAACTAGCCATAGCAAATTTTCCCTCTTCAACGGGGCTGCTGGATGCGGCGGGGGCTGCACTTTGAGTTCATATACTTGGTTGGCTTCTCCACATATTTGGCTGGTTCCATGGAAGACTTGGGAGATTTCAACATGCTCATATTCTTCAATAGTGCACCTGCATCCATTTTTATTTCCAATTATCCCATGTCAGAATTCAGATAAAAGGTAAAATAGATTATATAAGAAACTAAGATCATAATTGTATGCAACTGCTTTCACTGAATATATCAAAAGGAGCCCCTCCATACCACAATTAGCAGGCAAAGGAGGCGGAATGTTTTCCAGTTCACTTTCGAAAGACATAACAAACTCATCGAACTGAGCTTCCATAGTTGAGAAACATTCACCAGCATCAAGATCGAATGAATCGGGAAGCAAGTCAGCAACATCACTGCCATCAAAGTCATCTCCGGAATTGTCATAAAAGCCATCCTCACCCTGATGCTGGCTGAGCCAATAGTCACGGTACCATGTTGAGGTTGTGATCAGTTGCCACCAGTCAGGGGAGAAATCCTCCACTTGGCGAAAAGCAGCAGGAATGAAAAGTGGGGCATCAGGGTTCAAAGTTGACCTTCCTCCTGAAACTAGCGCCATCAAAGTCTGATTCTCACTTCTGATCTGCAACCCATACCAAGAAAATACAAAACAATTAAACAAAGAAATTTTATGCCACACCTCAATTGACATCAAAATGTTATGATCCATAGGGTAAGTTCACCCACACCAACAGACCAATCCAACTTTGTAAAACCAGCCCATTCACCAATCAGATTCCATATTTGTATAAAAAATGGAAATTTTTTTTTGAAAATTTCAAAACATCAGATCCAACCGACATCAGCTAATACAAACAAAAACATGAAGAAATCAAACACAAGAACTGATATAATTTTTCATACAATATACATGTAAAAATCCAATTTTACTTTGCTTATTCAAGATTTAATACTATAAATTTTATTTTCCTTTCATTTTCTCAGTATCCAAACAGGATTATTGCAGTTAGAATGAAATAATCGAGTCAGGATATTACCTATGATTTTAGATGAGAAAATATCCCCGCTTTATTTTGCTCTCTGTTAAGAGAAAAAGATGAGGACGGCAACTGTTTATATAGTGCGGGAATTCCGGACCTGTGTGGTTCGAATCCCGAACCTGCTTGGTCCGGGACCAGCAAGTTGTTCCCTCTGCACAACATCCTCCCGCTTGACCATTACCCGGTTGCGAGTCGTCATTGTTGGTATTCATTGACCATTGACTTTCCTCTACAGTTTATTTATTACAGTTTTCACAACGTTTACCACTAAAAACATGCCCCGTCAAAATTTTTGAAAAAAAAATATGGAAATTTTAATGGGCCCACGCATGTGCTCGTCTACTGGCCTGGAGCAATCGTTGAAAATGGAAGACTCCTATTTAAAGAATGGGATATATTATCGAAAATCGAATAACACAATGATTAGTGTTTAATCAAAAATATTTGAAATTGAATAAGAAATTAATCAGGAATGATAAAACTTATATTTTATATAATTGAAAGAAAAAAAATTTAAAAACTCATATTGAGGAAAGTAAAAGAAGATTAATTTTTCTGTAAATTAGATAATTTTTAAAAATAAGAAATCGGTGATATCTATAATTTTTGACGCAAAAAAAAAAAAAAAATACATAGTTAGGAAAGTGGGGCCCAGGTTGGGTGATCGAACACCATGTTGTACGCGTAAGCCACATGGCGTGTTGGTGGGTCAGGTAAAATCATGATTTTAGATAAATGACACCACATGTTGATGTATATTGTGCCCGCCACCCAAAGACATACATCCTAATCATATCGTATACATTTAATATTATTTAATATTAATCATTAATTTATAATACTGTATGTAACTTGGAAAGATATAATAAGATCAAAATGTATGCTCCACTTATTTTTAACTAGAAGACAAATGGATTGATGGTCTGGCGATAAGAGATTACTATGTTTTCCTATAACGACGAAAGAAGTAGCCCAGGCCGACTTTTCCTGTAGTGGGTTTGTGGGGCACTTATCCAGGGTCACATCTCGTAAGTCAATTTTCCTATAATACATGAATTCAAATTTCTTATTTTAGATATGTATATATTCATATGACGGTAAATTATGAAAGTTAATAAGTATTGTCATAGCATACGAACACGGGTCTGCACTTACTCAGGATCCGGGAAATAAATAGCACAACTGAATATAAAAATATGACATTTTATTAATAATGTGATCATTATATTACATCTTTGTACAAGCAACGTTTAAGGGCGAGTGGGTTCACGACTTATGGCCCTAGATCACCGAAGCCCCATTGGTCACCTCAAAGTTCACCTAGGCTTCCCCCTAAAGAGCTTTTAAAGACATCACAGAAGTTTCACTAGTATACACACCTAGCAATTGAGTGGTCACACCTCCCCTCTAAAATATAAATTAAAAGGAATTTTTGAGAACTCTTTCAGCGAGTCAATAATATAAGTGACTTTTGGCTTAAATTGCGTACCTGGACGAGCTCATCTTGATGACTTTCTACAACAAGTCCACTTTCGTAACAAAGTGCACTGTTAAGGCTAAAAGTGAGCACACTGTAAGAATTTCCTGGCAAACTTCAAAATCAGATTCCATGGTGGAAATTTTTCCAATACATGTGACCATGAGCTTCATTCATGACCTCGGTCCAACTCGGTCTGACGCCCCATAACATAAGCTCCTTCACAATGCTACAAAACTAGACTAGCGGCTAGCGAGCATGCTTCTAAATCTCTCGGAAAACTTCAGAATGGGACCTCGCGGATGAAATCTCCCCAACATGTGCCCATGAGAGTTACTTCTGACCTCGGACGAGCTTGATCTGGTATCCCTAAACATGAACTCCTTCACAAAACGGTAGAACGTGCTAGCGAGTAGCGGCAAATTGTGGCTTTGTTGTAAATATGCAAAAGTGACTTGTGGCACCTCTCCAATGTTTGTAAAAATGCATGTAGTCGCGAAAAATTGATGTGAATATTACTTACCTTAAATTAGGGCCGTGACACCTAGCCTCCTTATTTCTTATCTTTTTATGGTCCAATTATTAATATTTTTTTTTTATTCTTAAAATTTTAAATAAGAGGGTATTCTTGGTGTTGACTGACTTATGGGATACAAATTTCAAATAAGATTAGGTTAGATTAAAAAAATCAGAAGGAAACAATGACTTAATCTGATTTTATATGTATATAAAGAAAATTGTCTAACATCTCGTTAAACAAGTTTTTGTTTTTTTTTTAATAAAAATAATTCATTATCCCTGTAGAAAAATCGAGGTGGGAGTAGATAAGTGTTAGGGAAGAATAAAATATATCGATTTGAATATTCAAATCTGTTCAGCATGTAATGGATTTTTTTAATTAAATTCTATATAATTTATAGACGTATTTCTAATATATTTTTTAATTTTTCTTTTGTATATCAAATTTTTAATGAATTTTTAAAATTATTGTTGTATTGTAATTTGTATTTAATTAAAATAAAACTTCGCGATTAAAAAATACTCACTCTTGCATTGTAATTGTAAAAATCCAATTCAATAATATTAAGGTACTAACATTTCAATTTTTTTTATTTTTTTTTTTTGGAATCATTGAAACCCCGCCACCAAATCATCATTACGGACTTAAGCGGAGCAGGTAAAACACCCGACTGTCCCAGACTCTTATAAGAAACACACTCCCTAAATTCGAATCCAAAATCTCAAGATAAAATCATGAGCCTTACACTATTAAACCACGTCCCTTGGGGAGGTACTAACATTTCATTCTGACAAGTGGAGAGAATATATTATGTGTATCACAAGTAATACAATCAACTCACTAAAAAAAAATGATATGCGAAGTTTTAAAATACGTAAAGGGAATTCATTGCATGGCTAGAGATATGATGCATATGAGACCCCAGAACCATTATTGAGCCTCCCATATGTTCAAAAAAAAATCCGCCCTAGTTTTATCATTTCTATAGACTAGACAAACCACAATCAAAGGGTCAGATTCAATTATTAGAGGGTAAATACTTGCATCATGATATGCCAAAGCAAATAACGTAGCCTCTGCTATATCATCCATAGCAGAATCATCAGAGTCTGGATGGATTGCAGGCAAGAGGACACACCCAAGAGCATCCCTAATCAACACCCCATAACCTACACTATCAGCTCCACTTTCAACTGTATGTGTTATTAAATAAGTTTAACATGCAAATTTATCACTAACATACCAAACCACGATATAAACTATAAGACTTATAAGAAATCTGGAAAAATGTTGAAAATGATTGAAATTGAATTCAAGTTGAGTTGCCTATGTCCTTAATAACTTATTAGCCCGTCTCGGTGCTCTATAAATGTCTTATGGCTAACGTTCTCTCATGATTACTTGGATGCTTCTTATAGAAGGGGCACTCCTATCACAAGAACTTGAACAAAGAAAATGGAGAAAACTCTTACTTAAACTTGACTCTCTAACTATTAATAAATGTTGGAATTTCTGGATTGAAGAGAATGAACTCAAAGCTCCATTTTTTAGGCATGGAAGGGTACCTTTTGTGGGCACCATTTGGTTTAGGGTGTAACTCTCCTAAGGGTTATACCCATTCCTTATACCTTTTGGAGCCTAGAGGTGTGTTCTTCCAATTTAGAGGACACGTCTCTTCAACATATGCATTTCACATAAGACACTTCTTAAGGGATATGTCTCTCTTACACTTATATCATATATTTAGAGAATCTACAACAATCCCCCACAATTCTCTAAATATTAATGTAGACACTTAAGAGAGTTTCCGTGAAATAAAACTGCATCGAAATATATAGCTTTCGCCTTGAACCTTACCTAGTGAATGACAATCAGATTTACTTGGCGAACGAGTGACCCATAGTCTTGAACTGTTCCGCCGTTGGTGTAAACCAAGATAATTGCCAACACACAACTTCACTTCGACCATTTCCCATTCTCGGTGGTGTTCAATTCGGCCATGAACATCGGTCATGGATTCATCAAGTACTTTAGAGAATTCACCCTTTAAAAATTCTCATGGAAGTGGCCTCATTTCTTACTTGAAATATGTAATCTATTATAAAGAGTAATCTTTCTTTACCCTCATTAGGACTCTTCTCCTAATCTAGTGATCATTAAAAGCCTTAGTTTATCCTAACCTTGACAGACAACACTATGTGTCATTATAGAAATGGGAAAGAGTATACAACTCTACAGTGCTTGTTTTGAATTGCACAAAGTTTCAGTTGTTCATTTTGTACCTAGATCTTGAGATCTCCAGTTAGCTAGGTTGGGTTTCCATACTGACAATTCTTAATTTATAAGCTTCAAGCTCATTCCCCTTGATGATTTCTCAACTTGCTCTCTAGGTAAACCTTTAGTACGTGGATCCGCTAAGTTTTTCTTTGATTTGACATAATCTATTGAAATTATGCCATTTGAGAGCAGTTGTCTTATGGTATTGTGTCTTCGATGTATATGTTGAGACTTACTATTATACATTGTATTTTGGGCTCTCCCAATAGCCGATTGACTATCACAATGTATGCTTATAGCCGGCACTGGTTTTGGCCAATTTGGAATATCCTCTAGGAAATTTCGAAGCCATTCAGCTTCTTCCGCTTCTTTGTCTAATGCTATGAACTCAGATTCCATAGTAGACCAGGCAATACTCATTTGCCTCGAGGATTTCCATAACACGTCTGTACCACCAAGTGTGAAAATAAATCCACTCGTGGATTTGGAATCCACTATATCAGATATCCAGTTAGCATCGTTGTATCCCTCTAGAACAGCGGGATATCTTGTATAATGCAGACCATATTTTGAAGTTTATCTCAGATACCTCAAAACTCTTACTATGACTTTCTAGTAGTTATGTCATGGATTACTTATATATATGTTATGCTTGTTTACAACTTGAGCGATATCTAGTCGTATGAAATTTGTAAGATACATCATACTTCCGATGATTCTCGAATACTCTAATTGTGATACGCTTGAGTCAGTATTCTTTGATAAATAAAGAGTTATGTGCACATGAGTTCTAGCCACATTTAGATCTTATTTATTATATTTCTCAAGAACCTTCTCAACATAATGAGCCCGAGATAATATGTACCCCTCTGATGTTCAAGAAATCTTAATTCCTAAGATCATATCAGCTACTCCTAAATCTTTTATATCAAATTTTTTGGTCAATACTTTCTTGGTAGACTGAATCATCTCATGATTACTACCAATTATTAGCATATCGTCTACGTAGAGACACACAATGACATATTCTTTTTGAGTTGATTAAGTGTATACACACTAATCACACTCATTGATTTTGAACCCACTTGACAACATTTCTTTGTCAAATTTTTCATGCCATTATTTAGGTGCTTGTTTTAATCCTTATAAAGATTTTACAAGTTTGCACACCTTCTGTTCTTGTTCAGGAATATTGAAACCTTCTGGTTGTTTTATGTAAATTTCTTCATCTAATTCACCATTTAAGAATGTCATCTTCACATCCATTTGATGTATTTCAAGACCAAATATAGCTGCTATGGCTATGAGCATTCTTATTGACATGATACGAGTCACTGGTGAATAAGTATCAAAGTAGTCAATGTCTTCTTTTTGTCTATAACCTTTTATGATAAGTCTAGCCTTGTTCTTTTTATTGATCCATCCGGCTTCATCTTCCGTTTGAAAATTCATTTGTAGTCCAGTGGCTTGCAACCTACTAACTCTCAAGTATGATTTTGAAGGATATAATTAATCTCACTATTGAAAGCCTCTTTCCACAAAGGTGCCTCCGAAGAAGACATTGCTTATTTATAGCTTTAAGGCTCATTTTCTAACAGGTATGTCAGAAAATCAAGTCGAAATGACTTAGACGTTCTTGCTCTTTTGCTACGTCTATGCTCATTTTCCTCAACATTTTCACGTTGACTTGATTCTTGGTTAACTCAATCACTACTTGTAGCAGTATCAATGGTTCTTTTGACATACTTTGTTCTTTGTTTTTCTTTACAAGGAAAAGTCTCTTCAATGTCTCATTCTTTGGCTCAATTATCATATTTGGATTGATGTCAGAAGTTTCAGTCTTATGTACTAAGAATCGATACACATTATTGTTGTGAGCATATCAAATGAATAAATAATCAACAGCCTTTGGTCATAGTCTAACCTTCTTAGGTTTAGAAGCCATCACTTTGGCGAACAACCCCACACTTTTAAATATTTATAGGAAGGTACGTTACCTTTCCATAATTCATAAGGTGTCTTGTCCAATCTTCTGTGAGGTAGCTTGTTTAGAACGTAGTTGGCGGAAAGCAAGGCTTCCCCCCACAAGTTCTGGGGTAAACCAAAGCTTGTCAACATGACATTTACCATTTCCTTCAACATTCAGTTTTTGCGTTCCGTAATCCCGTTTTGTTGAGGCGAATAAGGAGTAGTAGTTTCGTGAATAATTCCATGATTAGAACAGTTTTCTCCGAATGGTGACACATATTCACCACCCATATCACTCATGATTCATTTGATTTTCTTGCCAAGTTGATTTTTAACTTCGTTCTTATAGTGTATAAAGCTCTCAATAGCTTCATTTTTGCTCCTCAACAAATACACATAACAGAATCTTGTAGTATCATCGATAAAAGTGACAAAATATTTTTTACCGCCTCTTATTTGCACAATATTCGTATCACACACATCAGTGTGTATAAGTTCCAAGGGTTCAGAACTTCGTTCTATGGAATGAAATGATGTTCTATTCATTTTAGCTTCAACACATGCTTCACATTTATGTTGGTTATCAATTACAAATTTAGGTATGAGGTCCATGTTAATTAATTTACTCATTGTATCATAATTAACTTGCCCTAACCTCATATGCCATATATTTTATGACTCAATAATATAAGCAGAAAATGTAGCTTTATTATTAGCATTGTGTCGATTGACAGTCATTACATTGAATTTTGAAAGGTCCTCAGTGAGGTATCTTTTTCCTACATAGACATCATTTTTCGTCAGTATAAACTTTTCAGAAACAAATACAAGCTTAAAACCATTCTTACTGAGGAGTGAACCCGAAACCAAGTTCTTCCGAATATCAGGAACATACAAAACATTCTTCAATGTAAGCTTTTTCCCAGATGTCATCTTCAGAACCACTATGCCTTGTCCAACCACTCTGGAGGTTGACGAGTTTCCCATTGTCAGATGGTCGCCATCGTTGACCTTCTGATAGGTGGAAAACATTTTACCGTCAGCACAAATATGACGAGTAGCCCCGTGTCTACCCATCATTCTCTCGGATTCCCAACCAAATTTTCTTCTGTTACAACTGCTGAGAGATTCATCTCTGAGATCTCATCAGTTAACTACTCATCCTCAGTGACATGGGCCTCATTTTTTCTTGCCCTTATCTTGAGACTTTTTATTTTTGTAGTCCCTTGCCATGTGATCGCTTTTCCCACAAATGTAGCATTTCCCATTGAATTTCTTGTTTGCTTGGGAAGAATTAGCTCCACTGTTACCTTTCCACCCTCGACGATGTTGGCCTTAGACTCCATAGTCTTGTAGCTAACTTTCTCAGACTTCATGTTTTCCTTTTCGATCCTCAATCGAACTCCAAGGACTTCAAGACTCATCTATTTCTTTTTGTGTTTCAGATAGCTTCTGAAGTCCTTCCATGATGGAGGTAATTTTTCAATAATTATGGCAACTTGAAACGTCTCGTAGAGTTTTATTCCTTCATACAATATTTCATGAATGATCAACTGTAATTCACCAAATTGAAACATTACCATCTTTGAATCTACCATCTTGCTGTCCAAAAACTTGCCCATGATAAATTTCTTCTGTCTGGCATCCTCGGTTTTGTATTTCTTGTTGAGAGATTCCCAGAGAATCTTCGCAGATGTCACGCCTTCGTACACATTGTACAGGGTATTGTCAAGTCCTTCCAAGAGGTAGTTTTTACACAAGAAATCGCCTGACGACCATGTCTCTTCTCGCAGTTGTTTGACTGTTTTCGTTTCTCCCTCCACAGAACCATGATGATCTTTGAGATACTTATCCATTTGCAGTGTTGTCAGGTAGAACAATATTTTTCTCTGCCACTGTTTGAAGTTTGCACCACCAAACTTATTCGATTTCTCTCCATGAGCGACTGGTATTGTGATATTTCCACTAGCCATGTGTAACTGGAAAAATGACAGTAATCAATAAGTTTACAAAAGACAAATCACACAACGATCAACCGTACGATCTTTTTTAAGTGTTACATTAAGAATCCACATGTTGTTATATTAGACAGTAGTACCAAATAACACAAGTCCTTGAATTTATGATTAAGGTTTCTTATAATAAGTAAATTAAGGAAAATTCCCTGAGGATGAGAGGGTCCGGTATAACCACTTAAATCTCTGCCGCCTACTTAGGCTTTTATCGCATTATTGACAGAATTTCCTTAAACACTTTCTCAATAGAATATCTTAGATGTTCGATCTTAGTATTACACTTCAATTCACAATAATATTTCAATGTGTGTATATATATAAATGTAACTTCAATTAAGCTTATATGGAAATACTTGTGTAAAATTACACTTTTAAGTCTCAGCCAAGTATGCAACACACAATTAATTTTCAACTTTATCACATTTATAGATTATGTGTATGCTAGTGATAATTGGGTATCCTAATATTAACTTGAACCTATACTACCAAGATTACAAAATTCAGTATATGATTTTACTAAGTTAACATTACTACAAATATTCTATAATCCCAATTTCACATCTATAACATGTATATCATACTGTAATATAGATTAGTTTAAGTCTAAGTTATAATTTTTAAATCTAAAAATTTCAGGATTGCGTTAGAGTTACGTTTGTTCAGCTGTTCGAACGAAGCTGAGAATCAATTGAATCCTTTATTTCTGCTCTCAGCTTGTTATTTATAGCTGAGTTAGTTCCAAATTGTGTTACAAGGGTATTATCATCAATTTCATTAATCATTTTCATTAAATCCTAACTGCCCACTAACTATTCACTATAAGAAAATTGACTTTTAGTGGCGAAAATTTTACCACTGTTTCGTCACTAAAAGTGCTTTACAAAAGATATTAGTGGCGAAAATTTATTTAACCACTAATACCTAAATATTTTTAGCAGTGAAATTTTTTTCTCCACTAAATGTATTATTTATTTAAAAATATAATAAAATAAATAACTTTCAAAATTTTAATACACCATATGATATTTTGTATTGTAAAATGATACCAAACATAAATTTTAATACATTAATATATATAAATAGAATATTTGTATTTACAAGCAAAAATATATATTATGTTCTAACATTAAATCAGACAAATGATCAACTAGTTACAATTCAAAATCAAAAGCTATTGGTTTCGTCTTATATCTAAATTTATATTCTATATCCAAACTATAAAAAATACTTTGAACATATGGTGAAAGTCATCATCGAAACCATTCATCGAATGAACTAGCTTCTTATTTGTCCACTACTTTTTCAACCAACAAAATAGTTCTATGTATTTGTATGAAAATAATTATATAAGTGTATATTAATATCATATCAATAGACAATAGATAAACAAGAACTAATTATATGTTAAAAAAAAATTAAAACCGAAGAAATGAAAAAAATTTAAGAAATAAAATTAAAGTCAACTTGAGTTAATATTTTGAAACAGTGTTTCAAATTAGGTGATATTTTAAAATTGCTTACCAAATCTAAAGACCTGTCATTATAGACGAGAAAAGGATTGATATTCTTTCTCGAGCCGAGGATGCCTCCGAAATATTGGCTGCAATAACAAAATCAAGAATGGCCAATAAGTACATCATAGTGATAGAAAATTTCAAATTGCACTTATAGAAGATGAGCAACAATTGAATCCTTTATAGGTAAAAGGTTGCAAAAATGAGAAACAGATAAATATATCTCCCTCATTTTCAATAATCCATATTGCAAGCAGAGAGAAGTCGGGAAGTAGAAGACAAGAGAACAAAAATTTATGACTCTGCCCAGCACGCGATTGTAGCTTTCAGTTTTAATGTATATTGCCAGCCACATAAAGTCATTCAAGAATCTAATCATGAATTATAACATGGAGCTGACACATAAAATAACCACTAAATCTCAGCTTCACTCTCTTTAAATTAGACTCTTGATAGTTGATTTCAAATCAAAAAGGGATAACAATTAGAGACCAAAAAAAAAAGATAAATCAAAATACAACGCAGTAACATTTGATAAAGCAATTTCAGAAAAAAAAAAAAAAAAAAAAATTACAACCCAATAGCCACTAGGCAACAATAAAAATATTTATTACAACTTCACACACATACACCCCTTTAATGGAATCAGATATTTGGAATCAGATATTTGGAATCAGATATTTGCATTCAATTCAAATTATACTTTTTTGAGCTAAAAAGGTTCCTTGCCTATAGCTTAAGCTCTGGGATAAGTGCAAGTGACTTAACATAGTATAAGAGCCAGGTTGACCAAGAGGCATTTTGTTCAATTTCCCAACATACTTTATTTGATTGATTACAGTTTGGGTTCATGATTAATGGTGTTATAGTGTTATGTTTATAGTTTTTGTTGCATTTGACCCTCATTTAAGTATAAGTGGAGAGTTAGATCTTACATATAATTGTTGAATCATCCATATCAGCTTAAGCTTTTCTTTCAAAGAGTTGTTTAGCAGTACTCTTACCTTCTTGGCCATGTTTAATAACCATCTACTTGTCAAGTTACTGATAGATCCATAACTTTAAAATATTAGTTAACAACCCAATAATAATATTTAAGCACTAATACTCTGCACCAGAACCAAAGAACACACCATAAACCAAACAGCAAATACATATACAGCTTACTATCTTTTGTTTAATTATCATTAAGGGAACTCAATCACAAGACCACTTGGTCAAAAAGGCTTTGATATCATGTTAAGTAACCTCTTGACCTGAGAACTTCAGCTATTATGTAAGGGTCTAACATGGTATTAAGCTCTAACAGTACTCACAAGATAATGGGATGCTCTCCTACAACAAAAGCTGATTAGCATTAGTTAATGACACATGGTAGGACTAAGGAATCATCACCAAGGGATAAAGTTGAGTACTACAGTTACTGTATTAGTTTTAGGGTAGTAGTTTTTAAAGAACTCAACAAATTTTTCAACACCACCATATTTCCTCAGCATTTGTGTGACAGTTAAAATAAAGCCAATGGTTGTGAACCCCATTGGGTAACTTTCGAGTCGGCTCAAACCCAACAACACCAATAAGGGTGGCAATGGGCCGGGCCGGGCTCGGGCTTTGATAAGTCTGACCCGAGCCCGACAAGTATTTTTTTGGCTCGGGCCTGGGAAAAGCCCGGCCCGACCCGACTCGGGCCCGAGCTTTATCAGGCCCGATTTTTATTAATAAAAAATAAATTTTTTTTTAATTTATAATATAAATATTTATATATATATATATAATTTATAATATTAATATAAATAAATAATATAAACAATATTTTGTTAAGTCCGGGCCGGGCCCGGGCTTAATGCACCCAGGATTTTTTACCCCGGGCCCAGGTTTTTTTCCCACCCTTAAACACCAATTAACACCATTCTCATAGAATGACCAAGCATTACAGTCTCTGCTTGAATATCTCCAACATCCCATGAAAAAATCAGGCCACAACCAGCCCCATTAAAAGGACCATCAGCTCTAATTGAGATATATGAACCAAACTTCCTACTTAATTCCCCACCGAACAACACAATTAATTCTTCCTTGAACACCAATATTGGAACAAAGCAGGCAACATAAAACCCAGTATACAACACACGCTGATAAACTCACACCCAAAACGATTGCCCATCTCAGCCACAACCAGTACCTATAATCATAGAATCTTCCTTCCATAATCTCATAAACAAGATTCATCATCAGCGGAAAGGTGAAAAACAGACTCACACACAGACCCACATTCACCAAAGTGGTCACCAAACCTGTCCCAAAATTGGTAGTGATTATATCTTTGGTTTCTTCACCAAAAATAAAGTAACCCAATGCACCAAATGAACCATACAAAAGAGAAATGAATACCATACACCATCCCAATACTTTCCCAAATTTGTCTTTGTCTCCAGTCTCAGATTCCAATGGTAATATCATGCCATCTCCTTCAAAAGCAAAAACGGAAAGCCCAAGACCATATGAAAAAACAGAAAAATCACCAAAATGCTTTAAAACATGCATTTGTTCCCTAAAAATCATGACATCTTCAACCATTACTATTCCCATAGCTCCAAGATCAACAATATCAGGTAACATACTCAAAGGCGCCAAATGGGTCAAAGTTGGAATTCAACTTAACCAAAATAGAAAAGGGAACAATCCCAAATATACAAATACTTGGGAGACAAAAACCCAAGAATACTTTGAGAAGTATTGTGATTAGACTGAATTCGTTGTTGTTCTTTTCTCTCCTCGGTAGCTTGAGGACTCATATGCCAGAATATCCAAGGAGAAACCAAATCTTGGATTTTATTCTTCTTAGGCATTTTGATGAACATTAAAAAATGTATATTTAATAAAAGAGAAACTAATCATTTTACACTTATAATTTCATTAATCCCCTTAATTTAGCACATTTATAAAATAATAATTAAATTTATGTTTTATATATTTTTATTATGATTTTTCATTTTTTATGTAGGTGAAATAATACATTGGATGCATAATTAGAAAAATGGACATGATATTTGGATTTTGGAGGTCGAAAAATTGAAATGGCGTTCTAACAGTGTACAATTTCGAAAATTCTAACTTTGCGTAATTTTCGTAATTTGGCCATAACCTTTTACTCTGATATCGGATTGAGGCGATTTCAGTTCTAGATGAAAGAGGACTCAAATATCTACAACTTTGCTGTTTGCAAGAATTTATAGTTCTGAGACTTTCAAGGTCGAAATTGGTGAAGACGTCAATGTGTGTTCAATGTAATTTTAATTATTAGAAAATAAAGTAAAAAATGAAAAATAAAAAAAATAAAAAATAAAAAAAATAAATATTGAAATGTCATAATCCACTTTAGGTGGATTTTAATCATGTTTGCAAAATTATCAACAAAAAATCAAAAAAAGTCAAAAAAGGAAAAATAAAAAATAAAAAATAAAAGTTTGTTGTTTGTATTTGATTTAGAAAGTTGTAATTAATAATTGAGAGATGAGCACTTCTACTATAAATATAGGTGCTCACCTCTCATTTTTCTTCATGCTTTCTTTCAAAATTCTCTTGTAGAATTTGAGAGAGAGTGTCTTGTGTGTTTAAAATTTTAAACTTTCTTGTAATTTCTTTTTTCTTTCGGTAATAAAATTATGCATGTTTTTCTTCACATCATGAGTATCTAATTTCATCATGTTGGGGTAAAGAGTGAAACTCTTAATATGAGAATATAGATTAATATTATAATATATAAATTGTAATCTGAATAAGTAATTTAAATAGTGATTAATTGTTGACAAACTTTGTTACCGCCTTTAAGGCTGATTTTATTTATTTGGCATAATTGAGTACCTAACTGGACTTGTTATAAAAAATATTATCACCGTCTTTATGGCTGGTTTTATATGTTGTGGCATAATTAATTCCTGAAGTAAATTAACTGGGTAATAATGACAATTTATATATTATAAAAAAGTAAGATTTCTGTATATTTGAAATATTAAGAGTGAATCTCTTAGCCCCACTAATTTAATTTATTGTTGCAGTTCAATTTAAAATTTTCCATCACTTCAAACAAATTCAACATTTTTATTTCACTAGAATTGTTATTTTGTTTTACTAAATTTATTCCTTGTAGATCGACCCCGAACTTACCGGGTTATTTTATTACTTCAACACTCTTATACTTGAGAGTAAAGAACTACTTTTTGAGTGTGTCAAGATTTTGGCGCCGTTGCCGGGGAATATAATTTAGTAGATAGAATAATAATTTTTTTCTTTATTTTTATTTTTATTTTTGTGTTTTATGCATCTCATTTTTTCTTTGTATTTGCGAAGATCCAAGATGTCCCGATTTATCCTAAATGAATCCTAAACCCAGACATCCCACATATATACAAACCTTGTACTTAATTCTTCAAGGTTACAGGAGACAGAAATCTCAATTAAAATGGAGCTAGCATTTTGCCAAAGAATTTCTTGAACCATCTACATCTAGAGATTCTTCCATAATTTTTTGTAAGAACCTAATTCGAGAAATTGAAACAACTGAACGAGAAATTCAATTGAGATCTGAATTGACAAGAATCAGAAGACGTTTTTAGGATCTAATCATTACAATTTTTTTTCTCTCTTTTATCATTTTTTAAATTTTTAGTTTTATTTATTTATTTATTTATATTCTTTCACTTGTTTATTATTTTTTCTTAGTATTTCATTTGCATATTTAAATTTTAGCATATAGTCAGTATTTAGGTTGCATGAGACTTTGGTCTCGATCATCTAGCGGTAGATTAAATTGAGAGTCTTCATCACCTTCATCGTCAATCAAAATGGCCGAGAACCAAAATGAAAACCCATATGCCTGAAATATAAATCCAGTTGATCAGATAGAACGTGAGTCTCAACATGGCGATCTTAATCATCCTAGGACACTCAGAGAATTCATGAATCATATCAGGACTGAATCACCATCTTGCATTGCTTTCCCCAGATGCATCACGTTTCAATTTCAAACCAGGTATCATCCAACTTTTACCCACATTTTATGGTCTTGAATAAGAAAATCTTTATCAGTACTTGAGGAAATTCGAAGAGGTATGTAATACTTGCACAAATCAAAATTATAGCATGAATATAATTCGATTTAAAATTTTTTCTCTTTTCTTTAAAGGATAAAGCTAAAATTTGATTGCAAAACCTTAGGTCGGGATCTATCAGAACGTGGAATGATTTACAAGAGTAATTTTTGAAAAAAATCTTTCCCCCTCACAAGACAAACTCCTTTAAAATGAGAATCACAACTTTCACACAAGAGTCGGGGGAAACACTTTACCAATATTGGGAGAGATTTAAAGAAATGTTGAATGTTTGTCCACATCACAGGTTTGAAACATGGTGGCTAGTTTCCTACTTCTACGAGGGTTTAACACCCCAAGGTAGACAAGTAGTGAAAATGATGTGTAATGGTGAGTTTAGGGATAAGAATCCCGAAGTTGCACAAGATTACCTAGAAAACATAGCAGGGAGTGCACAACAATGTGATACAGTTGGCACTTATGTCGTCTGTAAAACTACAGCCATATGGTAGATGTATATTTAACCTTAAGGAAGACCATGACCTTTCTGCTAAGTATGCATCTCTAGCTAAGAAAGTGGAGGCATTAGAAATGAGGAAGAGTGATCAAGTCAAGTCAATTAAAGAAGTCACATGTCAAATCTGTAATTCAAATGAACATGTCACACAAGTTTTTCCAACCTTGTCAGCCCTACAAGAATGTCTCCATGACCAAGTTAGCTCCATAAACACTTTCAATAGGCCAAATCCAAACCCATACTCCTAAACCTATAATTCTGGTTGGTGAAACCATCCAAACTTCAATTTGAGGAATGATAACCAAGCACAACCATCGCAACAACATCCCCAGGTACACCAGAATTTCCACAACTCCCAGAATTATACACCATATGTCCCACCGTATAGGAAAAACCTTGAGGATACCTTGCATGCATTCATTGAAAAATAAGAAGCCATCAATAACCAAAATGTGCAAACATTGATGGATCTGAAAGATACTTTCTCAAAATCACATATGCACTGACCATTAATGAGAAAGAAAAGTTTCATGCACAACAACAGCCAAAACCCAAGAGTCATCAAAACCCTCACGAGGGTAGTTCTGGTAGTCAACACATAGACCAAGTCAAATATATTATTACTCTTCGCAATGGTAATGACATCCACAGACCTATTCTTGAACCTAATGAAGTTGAATATAAATCAGATTCAGAGGGAAAGGAAGAGGTTGATGAACCATTACCTATCGTTGATGATAATAATTTTTCTCATTCACCTTCATTTCCTCAAGCATTAAAAATAAAGAAATTGAACCATTCCCCAGAGATTTATGAAATATTCAAACAAGTGAATGTTAATATTCCTTTGTTATATTCCATCCAACACATCTTATGCCAAATTTATAAAAAACTTGTGCACCGTTAAAAGAAACATCAGGTAATAAAGAAAGCTTTTCTAGCTGAACAAGTAAGTTCCATTCTCTCAACCAATAATGCATTAAAATACAAAAACCCCAGTTGTCCAACTATTTTATATATTATTGGAAATCAAAAAATTGAACATGCTTTGCTTGATCTTGGAGTCAGTGTAAATTTGCTTCAATTTTTAATTTACCAACAACTTATTATTGGCGAGTTAAACCAACTTCAACTACTCTTTTACTTACCGAAAGGAATTGCTGAAGACATATTATTACAAGTTGATAAATTCATATATCCTGTGGATTTTATTGTCTTGGAAACACAACTTGTAGCAGACAGTTACAAGCCAATTCTTGTAATACTTGGACGCCTATTTTTAGCAACAGTTAATGCTTTAATTTATTGTAGGAATGGAATAATGAATTTATCATTTGACTATATGATATTGGAGCTTAATATTTTTAACATGTGCAAACAACCATACGATGA
Organism: Zanthoxylum bungeanum; assembly: GCA_019454045.1. NCBI lineage: Eukaryota > Viridiplantae > Streptophyta > Magnoliopsida > Sapindales > Rutaceae > Zanthoxylum > Zanthoxylum bungeanum. The sequence continues at coordinate 21,277 of SKCR01021822.1, forward strand.
GGACAATGAAGACGAGAGCATGAAACTAATTGAACCAATTACGGAGGAATATATTCAGGGGAGTTTATTTGATCATATGGAAATTTGTATAGCTAATTTTCTTAAATCATGTAGACAATTAGATTTGAATATTTCTAATGATTTTTCTTTGTTTGATTCTACACATGTACTGGAAGACGATGGAGGGAAATAAAATTTTGAGGAACTAGAAACACTTGAAGGAAAGAAACATGAAGAAGCACCCAAATTGAAATTAAAGACTTTGCCTGAAGGATTGAAATATACATTTCTTGGAGATAAACAAACTTACCCTGCAGTAATTTCTTTTTCTCTTACAAGCGATCAAGAAGGTAAGTTGTTAAATGTGTTGAGAGAACATAAACAAGGAATTAGATGGACTTTAAAATATATAAAGGACATGAATCCTTTAAAATGTACACGCATAATACATTTTAAAGATAATTTCAGGACACGTCGACCACCCAAAAAAATATTAAACTTTTACAAGAAAGAAATGGTTAAAACATGAGTCCTTAAATTTCTTGATTCATTCATCTCTTATATACTTGGTTTGGAGAAAAGAACCTATGTTAAGAAACATAGAGCTAAACAATTAGGTGTTTGTTATAAATACGCACGCTTGACGTGCAACACTCGTTGTCGTTCTTTAAGAATGATGTCTAATAATTACGAAGAAAAAAATCAATCTATTAAAGATGGCTTGAGTAAGGATTCATTAGATAATATGTCATTGACTATTGAGACGCATCATAGTGGATTTGATAGATTGATTCGCAACATACATACATAATTTCAAAAAGAAAGACAACAATACAGTCTCGAAATTATGACTTTAAAAGACCATATTTGTCAATTTATAAGAAAATTTGATGGGAAGAATATCCTCGACCCATAGAGGGAGTTCAAGCCGTTACTAGATATAAAACCAGAGGAAGATGTGAGCCACAATCACAACTATCAGTACATATCATTTACTGTTTTGATTCTTTTTATTGTTTTAATATGTAACCTTTCTTTTCAGTAGCAATGTTCTAGATTCAATTGTCAATTCCACACTAACCAGGTGATGTCTTCTAAACACTGTTTCTTCTTATTCAGACATTGAGGACAATGTCTCAATTTGGTTAGGGGGAGGAGATAGTTGACTAGATAATTTTTGTATTATGTTTTTTTGTTGTGTTTTTCTTTCAAAAAAACTTGTTTTCGTATTTGTGTTGTTTCATAAAAAAGAAATTTTATGTTATTTTTGCTTTGTTGTTATTTTTGTGTAAAAAAAAAAGAAGTGTTTTGTTGATTTTCTTTTTTATTTTTTTAAAAAAAATTACACACAAACTAACAATAAATTTTTTACTAACCAAGTGGAATTGTTGTTCAGAAATGGCAGTGTAAGGAGTTTTCGCTCCCGAGACGCATCTCAATGTAATTCGTAACAAGTTATTTTTATTTCTTTCATTTTGAATCATTTAAATTTGTGAATTCTCTAAAATATTGATTAAATTTAATCTTCATATGCTCATTTGACATGTATTATCAACATACATAGTAACATATGATCGTGGGTTGTAAGTGAAAATTTTGTAATACTCAGTTCTTTAGTTTGTTGGAGGTATCACCTAAAGGCAGTGAAATTTATGTTTTTATTAAAAAAAAAGAAACTAACCATATTTTTACTTAGTAACCAGACATCTTGCCTCAGCAAGCAGTGATTGTTCACGTAAAAAGGTAGAGTTTGAGTTACTTAAGAAATGATACTAATAATAATCAAGCTTTTACTTAATAACCAGACATTTTACCTCAGCAAGTAGTGATTGTTTGCATAAAACGATAGAGCTTGAGTTTGTAAAAAAAAATGTGTGTGAATAAGTTCGATTTCATAGCCTCTCTAACTCGAGCAATTAAGTCCGTATGTGTATTTTAACACTTAGTGCCCTAAGACCATCTGGATTGGGAGTCACTAGCCCAAAGCTCATTACATGGGTTAAAGATAAAGCTTAAGGAAATCAGACACCTCTTTTTTTTAACATATGAAGTCCGAGTAATTAAGTTCGTAGGGGGTGTCTTAACACATAGTGCCCTAAATCCAACTGGTTTAGGAGTTAGTGGCCCAAAGCTCGCTACAAGGATTGAAGATGTATTATTACTATAAAAAAACTATTTTTGTATTTATAAATAAACTTTAATTACCAAAAAGATGTGAACTCTAATATAATTTTAGGATAAAAATATTACTCTCTTTTCAACAAGACCTGTGAATATTGTGGGCACAATGAATTGATTGATATATTATTTTATGTGTGTACAGAGAAGGGTAAAAAGTATAGGATAATTTACTTATTTGATAATTTAGAAAGAAAAAAATAATTACTGACTTGGATAAGATTTTTTTTTTTTAATTTTCGCTTAAATTACTAGGGACTAGTAATAAGCTGGTTGGGGGTGTGATGAACATTAAAAAGTGTACACTTAATAAAAATGAAACTAATCATTTTACACTTACAATTTCATTAATCCCATTAATTTAGCACATTTGTAAAATAATAATTAAATTTATGTTTTATATATTTTCATTGTGATTTTTAATTTCTTACGTAAGTGAAATAATACCTTGGATGCATAATTAGAAAAATGGACGTGATATTTAGATTTTGAAGGCCAGAAACTTGAAAGGACGTTCTAATAGTGTACAATTTCAGAAATTCCAAGTTTGCGTAAGTTTCGTAATTTGGCCATAACTCTTTACTCCGATATCGGATTGAGACGATTCCAGTTCCAGATAAAAGAGGACTCAAATATCTATAATCTTAATGTTTATAAGGATTTCTAGTTCTGAGGTTTTCAAGGTCGAAATTGGTGAAGACTTCAATGTGTGTTGCATGTAATTTTAATTATTAGAAAATAAAGTAAAAAATAAAAAATAGAAAAATAAAAGTTGAAATGTCATAATCCACTTTAGGTGGATTGTGATCATGTTTGTAGAATTATCAACAAAAAAATCAAAAAAGGAAAAAGAAAAAAGAAAAAAAATAAATTAGTAAAAGTTTGTTGTTTGTATTTGATTTAGAAAGTTGTAATTAATAATTGAGAGATGAGCACCTCTACTATAAATAGAGGTGCTCACCTCTCATTTTTCTTCATGCTTTCTTTCAAAGTTCTCTTGTAGAATTTGAGAGAGAGTGTCTTGTTTGTTTAAATTTTTAAGCTTTCTTGTAATTTCGTTTTCTTTCGGTAATAAAATTATGCATGTTTTTCTTTAAATCATGAGTAGTTAATTTCATCCTGCTGGGGTAAAGAGTGAAGCTCTTAATATGTGAATATAGATTAATATTATTTATATTTTAATATATAAATTGTAATCTGGATAAGTAATTTAAATCAGGATTAATTATTGACAAACTTTATTTTCGCCTTTATTGCTGGTTTTATTTATTTGACATAATTGAGTACCTAACTGGACTTGTTATAGATAAATGTTATCACCATCTTTATGACTGGTTTTATATGTTTCAGCATAATTAATTCTTGAAGTAAAATAACTGGGTAATAATGACAATTTGTATATTATAAAAAGTAAGATTTCTCTATATTTGAATTATTAAGAGTGGATCTCCTAGTTCCAATATTTTAATTTATTGTTGCAGTTCAATTTAAAATTTTCCATTACTTCAAACAAATCCAATTTTTTTTATTTCACTCGAATTATTATTTTGTTTTACTTAATTTATTCCCTATGGATCGACCCCGGACTTACCAGGTTATTTTATTACTTCGACACTCTTATACTTGTCATATTTCATCAAACAGCTTCTCGGTGTCCTCCATTTCTTCTTTGTTCAAATAATCTTCAAGCTTATGTCTTTGAAACTCACACTGGGCATGTAAACAGTGAGGGAATTCAGCCATTGAGAATATATTTGTGCTCCAAGTTGATGAAGATAAAATGAAACACCACATTGATAATAAAAGCCCAATGTTTGTTGAAGGTGTCGTGGCCATGCTACTGACTCCAATTGAAATGGTATTGGACCGATTCTTTTCATCCTTACCTTCTTCATGTGTTCTTCAATCTGGTCTTTGAGTATTGTTTCATCTTAAACCATCTTGTTGATCTCCTCATTTGAGAGCATGTCCTTGTCATTTTTGTGTTAATCATGTTCTTCCGTCCAATAATTTCATACTCAACAATATCATTCAAGTAACCTTGCACACTTTCATGGACTTCATTTAGCTCACCAGGCTGATTTTCTTTCACTAAAAGTAGTTTTTGATCTTGAACAATGGCATATTGAAACATCTTTTAGATCCCTTCTCTGCCCTTGTTATTTGTGATATTAATCTTGTTCTTGTCACCGAATTGATGGAGTTGGTGCTTGGAGTGCCAATCCGAATTGTATATTTTATTATTTATTACTAAAATAACTATATTTTTCATTTCATACCTTATTAATGATATTGTCATTATGCGTATTAGATTTATGTATAGATATGTTAAGAATGACATCGACCTTAGAATAGTCTTGACAATAGGTGTAAACCATTCGTAAAGTATAAATATATTCATAGTCGTTGGTTTTGGAATACGGTCAAATTCTATAACCTAGAAGACGAGCACATGTCGTATATTGGAATTGGAGTTCCAATGGTTTAAACCTGATGTACCATGAGTTTTCAAAACTCATATAGACATGTGGGTACTCATTAAAGCGAATACTGAATGACTCATAGGTGATTCCTAATAGTTGGAAGTACATACCATCGTCAATAGGAATCTCATCGAGTCGAGTAGCATATGTAATTATTTGACTATAGGATAATATTGATTTTGTGTGAGATTCTCCACACTTTGATGCCATGTATGTCAGAAACCTTTCATGGTCTAGCCTCTAGATGTTCGTTGGGTATGGATCGATGCACTCAACATTCAAGTGTGAATCAAGATAGGATATGTCGGCCCGAATGTGTACCATAATGGGGTTTAGGTATCCATGTTAGTAAAGTCATGATTCTTAAATCTTTGGCCAAAGTCGATCACGTGGGGTGGATCGCATCAGTTATGAAGAATCGTTGACATGTCGACATGAGATGTGCGTCTTAGAAACTTGACGGTATATTCTATGTTTCCTAAGCACAACTCGGATAGCCTACGACGGATGGATTGTTAAACATATGTGATGACCTCGACTTGTATAGTTTAGAAAGGTCATTCGTGTTCTTCGCGAATTCGGAGGTGGCCGAATTGTGTACATATTAGCTAGGCTTATATGACGAACATGTTTGAACTTAGAGAGTCCCAATATGAAGTGTACTCATTGAGCATTTGGGTAGCCGATTAATTTTGATAAAATATAATATTCGATATTATAATTATCAACTAAGATAATCAAGTATTATTAGATAACATTGATTATTTACTTTAACCTAATTGGATTAATTGAATAATTCAATAATTACACAAGGGCTTAATTGTAAAATCATAATTATCTTCACCATTTGAGGATATTATGGTAATTGTAAGTATGTAATAATAGGTGGTTTTGGCTTGATTTAATTGGATTAAATCAAGGTGAAGAAGGAAGACTTGTCAAGAAGAGGTTAGCAAGCATGGATGCATCAGACAGTGAAGGTTCCCGCATGGATCAATTGGTAGACCTTTGTCAAAGGTGTTTGAAAAGATGAAGAGGCAAGGACTCCTAAAACCCTTAGAACCCAAACCACTTCCAAGCCCTGTGCCGCACCACCTCGACCTAAACCTATACTGTCACTACCATCAGCAAAAAGGCCACAAAACTGACAATTGTGCCCGCCTCAGGCATGAGATCCAAGACCTCATTGACACCTATAAGATACCCGAGCCAGAAAAAGAACAACCCAACACACACGGAAACCCTATACCCATCTACCACTCCGTTCCACCACCCACCTACATGATGAACTCTGGCCTGCCCGAAAGCTTTATCCTCCAAACTCTAAACCACCAAGCTTCTTACATGGGGATATGGGATAGCAGCAGTGAAGATGAAACAGAGCAGCGAAGAGATTTCTGGGAAAACTTCTCGAGCAGTGACAAAAGAGGAAGATAAATGGGAAGAAGAACTACTGCAGTTGGAGAATCTGACACTCGAAGAAATCAAGAAGACGGAAGAAGACAAGACTGCAAATGACGAAGATGTTTATTTTTCTGACTTATTTGATTGTAATCCTGCATTTATTAATCATAAAGACATTGATTTTGCTTACTTGTTCGAGTCTTTTCCTATTAGTCTACATCATAACATGCATGACATAAGCATATTTGACATTAACTCAACAAAGATTAATGCATTTAATCTTGGTACATGTGAAAACCCCAAGGAAATTTTAATTGCAAGAGAGGTTACCTCTGATGAGCGGAAAGAATTAGAGAGTATATTAATAAAATATACAAAAGGGTATTGCCCAGCACATGATACTGACTTATCCGAACATGAGACCAATAAAACAGAAGCTCCGAAGAATGAGGCCAGAATGGGCCGAAAAGGTTAGGGAAGAAGTCAAGAAACAGATAGATGTGGGGTTCTTAGAGGTGGTGAAGTACCCCAAGTGGTTAGCCAACATTTTACCGGTACCGAAGAAGGATTAGTCGATAGCGCGACTTTATCTGCTATGTACTCATTCACGGATGGATTCTCAGGATATAACCAGGTTTTCATGGCCGAAGAAGACAAGCATAAGACTGCATTCGTCACTGAGTGGGGTACATATTGTTAAAAGGTAATGTCGTTTGGACTTAAGAATGCGGGAGCCACTTATCAATAAATGACAACTACATTATTCCACGACTTGATGCATAAGGAGATTGAGGTATACGTGGATGACATGATGGTTATATCAGAGACGAGGGTTGGACATATAGAAGCACTGGAGAAATTCCTTCAAAGAGTCGATAAGTACAACCTCCGACTCAACCCCAAGAAGTGTGTGTTTGGGGTAACATCCGGAAAGTTGTTAGGACATACGGTAGGAATGGGATGTTGGTGTTTTCTACGGTCCCAAGATCATTAAACAAGCGTGAAATATGTGCGAATACAAATCAACAAAGTTGCGGAATACTCACATTGAACAGTTGAGCGACGCTTTGACGAACAAAATCTGATTTTCTTCCCTTGAACTGGTCATGGCAGTGACTGCTCCAAGCTCACTGGTTTTCGGTTTTTAACTCAAAGTTTTGAGCTCCAAGCTTCGTCAAACAATTCCCGGCTCATGGGTGGACTTCCCTATCACCTTCGCATGATCCCGTTGAGTGCTAGCTCTCTTGATTTTGCAACAAAATCAAACACTCTTGCTTCCCAAACTCATGACAGTGAGCTGTGTGTAGAAGAGAGGAAAAACAACCCATGAAGGGCGTGAGAGAGAGAGATTAAAATGAATAAAGAGAGTTGTGTGTTATTTGTATTTTATGTATCAAATACACTTAAAATGAAATTCAAATTCATTTACTACAAATTTGGATTTACAAAAGTCAAACCATAAAGCCCACCAACCTCCATCAACTCACATCACTCCATCAATCATGAATAGTGACTTGCGTCAATCACTCAAAGTGAAAGACATCCATCACTTGATTGACGAATGATGTGACACTAGTTGCGACTAGCGATTTGATGCTTGATTTGACTTGCGTGCCGCATTCGAATTCGAAATACGAATGCGCTCGCAAACAATCTCGGGCTCGGGTTCGTTAATTCCAAATTAATGAATTTTCCGTTGCGACGAAATTAAATGATTACGTCTAGCGAAATCACTATTCACGTCGCTAACGAATTAATTCTAAACTAACTCGCTTGCCCGAATTAAAATCTAATTTTAATTCCGCGTCGAAATCCAATTTCGTTTAATATATCGAATATATTAATTTAACCGATTAATTCCAAATTAATCGTTATCTCTTTTTAAAGGATATTTTATCCCAGATAAAATATCTCCGCAATTAATCCCAGATTAATTTTCTCTCGTATGACTCACACTCATATTAATTTAGAGTGTGAGTCATACGTCATCGGTGAATCTTTGGGAAGCGACCCATGAGATCTCCGGATATGTTGGCAGTAAATTTGGTCGTCGGACTATCCGAACACGTAAGTACCAAGTACTACATTTTACCGATTTACAAGACAAGATTGGCTTCTAGCAAAGCGCCATGCCTACCCAATTCTCCGGAAATATCCTTACAGGAATAAGGATCTATATCAGGCGTAGTATACGTAGTATTGTGTATTTCTGTCCAGCATCAGATGATCACGTGCTAGGCCTGGGGCTGGAATTGTGTCTGCCCCGTACGAAGCACATGTCGGATGTCTGGTAACTAGTCTCTATAATCGGATAAACATGACCTTGTCATTTTATCCCGATGACTACAGTACTTAAGAGTACTAGTACCGTATCTTACGTGACCATTATCTCCATATAACTGGAGTGACACTTCCATCTTGACATCACACCCAACACACTACGATTCTCTATATACCCAGCATTGGCGTACACAGAACCTGTTAAAGCCCTGGACGACCGCAACCAAAGTATATTGATTGTCGCAAGTATTAGCGGTGTAAGTCTCAGGTTAAGACCAAATACACCTACCCTGATTTCGGACTTCCATAGACACATAGTCATACTACCAATGGAATTCCGATGGGGTCTATCCAGTGCGAAGCTGTTTCCCGTACCATCGGTAAAACACAACCTCCTATTACACTTGCATGAGTATCCTATACCCAAATATATGAGAACTATGCCGTTGTGCCCTCACAACGCGCACAAGTGTAATACTAGTCTTTTACGCATTATCGATGTCCAATCTTGATAATACTCTGACTAGGGATATTTAATGATTTATCCTACGTGGACTAATACTGTCTCATATCATTCTCCGTCCATGAACAAATCACAAGGACCTCTCATCATTTATACATCTAGGTGATCTAATCACAAATGATAAGAGTGCAATCTCCTTTGTCACATAGTTAATTTGTACAACAACACAATGATCTGTACAAATAGTGACGCCATGGGTCATAATTGTCCAACAATCTCCCACTTGGCCTATAGCCAGTCACTCGATTGTCTTACACCCGAACTATGTACGGTTGGCTCAAATTGCTGAGAAATGGTTTCGTCAGCGGATTTGCATGATTATCATCTGATGCGATTTATTCGATCATCACATCGCCACGATGTATGATCCGAACGAATCAGATGAATATCGAAGTATATATCTGGATCGTTGATGAGACCATTAATTCTTTAGCCTGTGCTTAAGCCTAGCTTAGCTGCTAACAGAATTATATCTAATCTAATTAGATTTATTATCGACCCAGAAGGCTTTTATTGCCGCCTCAGCTGCAGCAATAACCCGCATTTGTTGTTTATTCGGTAATAGTATCTTGCTTGGAAGATTTCCAGCTCACTGTTCTGTTTTTCAAACTTTGTAGTACCGTTTGCGACTTATAGTCGTCTTTATCGGTTTAGAAAACTTGCAGTAGTGATCCCAGTCACTTCAAGTTCTCCATCTCCATAGATTAAGACAACATCCTTAGTTCTCTAAGATACTAAGTATATTCTTAACTTCAATCCAGAGACTATCACTCGGATTGGCCTGTTTGTGAATTCATATGCTCAAAGCGTATGAGACACCATGTTGCGTACATTTTTTTTCAATGTACGATTTCTCGGAGAGTTTTCTCGAAAGCCAAGCTTTCACCGATAGTTTTATGGGAATATCATTTCCAAGAAATGACATATATTATCATTATTTATATAGGACAACCACTGTCAGTGCGCTCCCACTAACCCTCTTATATACACAAGATTCGTTTCGTTTTGAATTAAATCATAAACCATTATGATCACATCAAAATGACAATTCCAAGAACCTATGCTTGCTTCAATCCAAACATGGATCGAACAACCTGCAAACCTTGTTTGCTAGTTTTGGTACGACAAAATCATCAGGATGTTGTAAACATCCTCCAAAAGGTTTCTTTTTCAGGAAAGCGATTTCCCATTCAGCTGCCATATTTCATAAATGAAACATGCAGCAGTAGCAAGCATTATTCAAATGGATTTACCGTGGCAACATGCAAAAGGTTTCATCGTAATCAACACAATGTTGATAACGATACCTTTCCGCTACAAGCCTAGCTTAGTACGATGGTATGTTTCCATCAATGTACGTCTTCCTTGAAGACTTATATAGTACCAATAGGCACAATGCCTTGCGGTACATCAACTAGTATCCAAACCTGTTGATATACATGGAATCCATTTCAGACTTATGGAACTTTGCCATAATTAGGGAGTCGATACCTTGTATCACTTCCTCATACGTAGTCAGTTGGTATACCTCAACAAGATAGACATCTTTATGAGGTGAGATCAGAAACCCATACCCCAGGTTTTTTCTGACTCTATTTGACTTACGCGGTTCTTGTGTATTCGAAGATTAATGGAATAGTTACATCCTTGATGAACTTATTTTTGTTCCATTAGGAATCAGTGCCTTTGAATAGTATTACTCCGATTTTCATCGAGTTTTACTATCCTCCCACTTACCACTGCATATAGGTGTTCCTCTCAGGAAAACCGCATGGTGAGCAACAATCTAACTGTTCTCTAGTGAGTTGTATAAGTACAATACTTTGGTATCCCTAGGATTACCTACAATTGGAACTTATCCAATTTGGGTTTTAGTTTGGTATCATCCAAACATGTGCCCAGTATTCCCAAATTTTCAGGAATGAGAAAATCTGGTTTCTTTCCTGTTCATATCTAATATGAAATCTGTAAAACATATTTTTATGGAACCTTATTTAAAATAAGTTCTTGCACTGTTAATGCTTATCCATTGAAGGAAATGGTAGCTCAGAGCGACTCATGATTAACCTTATCATGTCCAACAAAATTCGGTTACTCAGTTCGGATACACCGTCAAACTGACGTGTTCCGGGAGGAGTCCTCATTGAAAGAATACTATACTCTTTCAAGTATATTAGAAACTTTTTGCTTAAGTATTTTCCATTACGGTCTTACCGTGACAGTTTAATACTATAGCCGATCTGTTTATCTATTTCGTATCGAAACTATAAAAGTTTCCGATTTGTGTTCTTCAAAAGAAACACATAACTATAACGCGATGCCACATCCGTATAGGTCACAAAATATTCATATCCATATCTAGCCTAGCTAGACATGGGCCCACTTGCTTCACTATGAACTAGGGCTAACAGATCGGTGGCATTTGCACTTTTACCAAGTAAATAGTGTTTTAGGCACTTTGCCCAATAAACTAGATTCGTAGACTTTATTTGAATAGGATCAAATCAGTCCTTGTACCCACTCTTCAAAAGTGATGATATACGAGTCTTGTTTAATTGTGTCCCAGACAACAATGCCATAATATGTTTCTTCTGATCAAATCAGTTTGAGCTATTAGTTTGTCATGTTATATGTTTGAGATATTATTTATATTCAAAATATAAATACTGTTATTCACATCTAATGTGTTTATCTCAATATCAATCTTTATATAATGAAACACTTTAGTGTTCTAGAATATAAAGGTTCACCCGCAGTGGGTTAAACACTGATATAAAGATAATATTTCTTGTCAAACTAGTTACATTATAACAGTTTCCAAATTTAGGTACACACCCGAGGGTAGTTCCTAAACTTAGGTATCTACGGTTGAAATAGTGATTTTCGTCCCGTTTACAATTCGCAGATAAATCTCGATTGAAGTCAGTATCCTGTTCAAAACAGATTCTGAACATCAATACATATATTTATGTAGCACACTAAGTATTTAAAATCCAATTTTAATACTAGTAGTAAATATAATGTTGACAAACATATTTGAAGTCAGAGCCTTACTCGGCTTCAATTCCTTCATGTCTGCTTTGTCCAAACGGCAGTCACGCTTCTGCGATCCCGTTTGCCACAATTAAGCAGACATTTTTGAGATATGTCCTTTATCTTCCTAGAAGATTATAATGATTTTGCCTTTGCCCTTTTTCACATCCCAGAAGCCTATGGCCAAGCCTTGGCCTTCTAGAATATCGAAGTAAGGTGCGCCTTGCGCTACTTGCCTATTGCAAACTTTGACTTTGTCTCATTGAGAATAGTCATTAACTCTCCAAGAGTTATTTATTACAATTTAGTACTTCTATAATCTAAGTATAGATTTATGAAGATCCTTCAATTTCATTATCATACTTAAAGGATCTAACCCTTAGTTCTGACAAAGAAATTAAGGAGTCTACTACGACAAGCTTAATGGATTAAGCACTAAAGTTATCATTACATAAATCTTCCAAAGATTATGCTCGACTATTTGCTTAACTCCGGGCTTAGGCCTAATATGTTATTTTATCAAATAAAGTAACTTATTAGTTTCCAGGACCATCCTGAAATTATTCCCAATTTTGAAAATTAAACCATTTAAATACATTTTCCCCAGGATTATGTTTCAAATGTCAATCTTTCAATTTATCTTGATTTTAATAGTCCAACTATTTAATCAACGATTTAGGTACTATTTATTATAATGATTACAATAGTCCAACTATTTAATCAACTATAATTTTATAGATTAAAATCAATTATATTGATTACTATAATCCAATTATAAAATCAACTATAAATGAATAGTTTGAATATAGTCCAACTATTTATTAAAACAACATTTAAATATTAGTCCAACTAACGTTTAATATATTTGACGAATGATATTTGTGTTGAGCGCGTATGGCAAGTAATTAAACGAATATTGCAAATTCAATTCTTGCCTCCCATTATTTTTCGGCGAGCCTCTAACCCTCTGTCGAGTACTCGGGAAACCGTGTTTCCTAGTGGGCTAGGATCCCGTTAAATATCACACAATCTTGACTCTGGCCAACAAATTGTATGATAATTAACTAGGTAGATCTCTAAGATCAATTGGATCCAATCCAATTCATAGATCCGGTAGGGGGACATCCAAGTCCGAAACATATATCTTATAAATGCCAATACATCAAATGTATTACCTAACCTTTTTCCTCTGAATCAACTAAGCCTTGGCTTTGGCACAACAAACTTAGTGATCCCAGTTAAGCGCGACCCATTGACCATGGAAAGCTTCATAATCAATGTCGATGGACAAGAAGTGGTCTTGACTTTGGCCAAAAAACCACAACTTGGACAAGACACCAAAATGGAACAAAGCTCTCGTGATTCAAACACATCCTCGATGGACAAAGGCCTTGACTTTGGCCAACAAGCCAATGCCAGTCTCGGATCTTGAGTGAGAATCACTCAATGGAAGGAAATACGCTTAATATTTTACGAGGGTTTTTCCAGTGTAAATTGGCAACCAATTTATTATCTTTGTTAAGGTCTCATCATCATACACCCTTAAACATGCATTCTAAACACATAATAAAGCGCGTATAAATAAATAATAATGATATGCGGATGGATACTTTACACATTGATCCTAGATCAAATCTCTCCCTTTCTCTCTCCCGCTAGCACATGTATTACTTCTACCCGTTACACTACACTTATAAAGAAACCTCATTTACATTGAGGGGAATATTTGAGAAGAGAATACAAAGAATATGGAGGTAATAAGGCTAGACACGTAGGTCCAATTAATAAATCAAATTTATTACAACAATTTCTAAAATTATACCACCCATATAATATCCATCTGATATACATTATTCATGCATCGCAACCATATATTCACACAAGCATGTTATCAATCAATCTAATCCAATTAATTAATATGATAATTAGTGATCATCCAATGTTCAAACAACGATTTGATTTTGCTCGAGTCAAACTCATTTTCTGAATAAATACTGAAAGTACGAATTCTCGAATTAAATTAAACTACATCATTAAATCCAATTTAATATGCATTCAATTCTAATTCGCTATTTAATTCCAAATTAAATACTACACTTTAATTACGAACCTTTACGACTTAAATTCCAAATTTAATCGCAACGGGTCTCAAAGCCCGATTAACGTCCAACGTCAATTCAATTAAAGTCTAATGGGCTTTTAATTAATTTCTTAAGGCGTGGAATTTTGGTCAACTTGGGTCAAACCGAATAACCAAAATCCAATCCGGGAATTACCCCATAAGCCCAAAAATCAATTTTTGGCCCATTAGGCCCAATTAAACTTTAAAGGTCCATTAGTCGCATTTGGGCTTTATAGATGCCGTTTGGGCCCAATTGGATCCAACCAATTTTGCCTAAACCCAACTTAGTACAACCAAGCCCAATAAGCCCAATAACAACTTTAAAAGTCCAATTTCCAAAATAGGCCCAATTTAATTAAACCATAAAAATCCAATTTCATAATTTAATTAAACAAAGTGCATTGCATAATTAATCACATAAATCAACATTTCCAAATCATTAATTTACACAACTAATCATGCTCATTATCATCATCACATGTCCAACACATTTTGATTAAAAAATCAAACCCAATTCATGTATTTCAAGTCTCGGGAATGGTAGGGTTTTTAAGTCCGATTCCGATTCCAATCCAATTGAATCCTCAATCAACATTTCCCAATCGCTTCAAGTCATCCAATGAACAACGAAACAAAAAATTCCAAGACCATTTAGGGCATATACCTCTCGGCCAGGCCTAAGATTTGGGCAAAAAATTGATCCAATCAAATTTCATGAAATTGATCCAATCAATCCTCAATTGAAACATATTTAAACATATTCATTCATCCAATTTCATAAATCATGCTCAAACACATTTTTACCCAAATTTTAACCCTAAATCAATTTCATGCTCAACCTTGCTCTGATACCATTGTTGGTGTTTGCTAAGGTCCCAAGATCATTAAACAAGCATGAAATATGTGCGAATACAAATCAACGAAGTTGCGGAATACTCACATCGATCGGTTGAGCGACGCTTTGACGAACAAAATCTGATTTTCTTCCCTTGAACTGGTCACAACAGTGACTGCTCCAAGCACACCGGTTTTCGGTTTTTAACTCCAAGTTTTGAGCTCCAAGCTTCGTCAAACGATTCCCGGCTCATGGGTGGACTTCTCTATCACCTTCGCATGATCCCGTTGAGTGCTAGCTCTCTTGATTTTGCAACAAAATCAAACACTCTTGCTTCCCAAACTCACGACAGTGAGCTGTGTGCAGAAGAGAGGAAAAATAGCCCATGAAGGGCGTGAGAGAGAGAGATTAAAATGAATAAAGAGAGTTGTGTGTTATTTTTATTTTGTGTATCAAATACACTTAAAATGAAATTCAAATTCATTTACTACAAATTTGGCTTTACAAAAGTCAAACCATAAAGCCACACCAACCTCCATCAACTCACATCACTCCATCAATCATGAATAGTTACTTGCGTCAATCACTCAAAGTGAAAGACATCCATCACTTGATTGACGAATGATGTGACGCTAGTTGCGACTAGCGATTTGACGGTTGATTTGACTTGCGTGCCGCATTCGAATTCGAAATGCGAATGCGCTCGCAAATAATCTCGGGCTCGGGTTCATTAATTCCAAATTAATGAATTTTTCGTTGCGACGCAATTAAATGATTACGCCTAGCGAAATCACTATTCACGTCGCTAACGAATTAATTCTAAACTAACTCGCTTGCCCGAATTAAAATCTAATTTTAATTCCGCATCGAAATCCAATTTCGTTTAATATATCGAATATATTAATTTAACTGATTAATTCCAAATTAATCGTGATCTCTCTTTAAAGGATATTTTATCCCAGTTAAAATATCTCCGCAATTAATCCCAAATTAATTTTCTCTCTCATCTAATTAATCCCAGATTAATTTAGAGTGCGAGTCATACGTCATCGGTGAATCTTTGGGAAGCGACCGATGAGATCCCCGGATATGTTGGCAGTAAATTCGGTCGTCGGACTATCCGAATATGTAAGTACCAAGTACTACATTTTACCGATTTACAAGACAAGGTTGGCTTCTAGCAAAGCGCCATGCCTACCCAATTCTCCGAAAATATCCTTACAGGAATAAGGATCTATATCAGGCGTAGTATACGTAGTATTGCGTATTTCTGTCCAGCATCGGATGATCACATGCTAGGCCTGGGGCTAGAATTGTGTCTTCCCCGTACGAAGCACATGTCGAATGTCTGGTAACTAGTATCTATAATCGGATAAACATGACCTTGTCATTTTATCCCGATGGCTGCAGTACTTAAGAGTACTAGTACCGTATCCTACGTGACCATCATCTCCATATGACTGGAGTGACACTTCCATCTTGACATCACACCCAACACACTACGATTCTCAATATACCCAGCATTTTCTTACACAGAACCTGTTAAAGCCCTGGACGACCGCAACCAAAGTATATTGATTGTCGCAAGTATTAGCGGTGCAAGTCTCAGGTTAAAACCAAATACACCTACCCTGATTTCGGATTTCCATAGACACATAGTCATACTACCAATGGAATTCCGAGGGGGTATATCCAGAGCGAAGCTGTTTCCTGTACCATCAGTAAAACACAACCTCCTTTTACACTTACATGAGTATCCTATACCCAAATATATGAGAACTATGCCGTTGTGCCCTCACAACGCGCACAAGTGTAATACTAGTCTTTTACGCATTATCGATGTCCAATCTTGATAATACTCTGACTATGGATATTTAATGATTTATCCTACGTGGACTGATACTGTCTCATATCATTCTCCGTCCAGGAATAAATCACAAGGACCTCTCATCATTTATACATATAGGTGATCTAATCACAAATGATAAGAGTGCAATCTCCTTTGTCACATAGTTAATTTTTAAAACAACACAGTGATCTGTACAAATAATGACGCTATGAGTCATAATTGTCCAACATGGGAGGGATAGAAGTGGACCCTGAAAAGATTAAGGCAATTACCGAGATGCCCACACCAAAGACAAAAGGAAGTTAGAGCTTTTCTCGGGAAAATCCAGTATATCAGTTGATTCATTGCCAAACTAACATTAGTATGCGAGCCCATCTTCAAGCTATTGAGGAAAAACCAGCTTGTGGAGTGGAATAGGCAATTTCAAGAAGCTTTTGACAAAATCAAGGAATATTTGCTTAAACCACTTGTCTTGAAACCTCCAAGGCTGGGCAAACCCTTAGTGTTGTATTTGGCCATTAAACCCGAAGCGCTAGAGGCGATGATGGTACAAGCAGATGAGACAGAGGTGGAACATGCAGTCTACTACCTCAGTAAGAAGATGCTTTCGTATGAAGCCCGCTATCAAGAGGTGGAAAAGATCTGTTTGGCGGTGATATGGGCTTCTCGAAAATTGCATCATTACTTCCAATCCTATAAGATACATGTGGTAGCAAAGGAGAATCCCCTAAAGTATTTGCAGTCAGTACCCTCACTGGTAGGGAAGTTAGGCAGATGGTTGGTGTTGCTGACAGAGTTTGATATAGAATACCTCACCTCTAAGGTGGTCAAAGAGCGAACCGTAGCGAAATTATTGGCATTAAAACCCATAGAAGGAGATCATTATGAGTTCGAATTCCCAGACGAGGAGGTTCAAACCATAACGGTCCATGGGTGGAAAATGTATTTCGACAGGGCGGTGAATTACAAAGGAGCTGGAATAGGAATTGTGATAGTAACCCCCGAAGGAGAAACCCTACCTATGGCCAAAAGGTTGACGTTCGGAGTAACTAACAACATGGCTGAATATAAAGCATGTGTCTTTGGACTGAAAGCACTGATAGCCCTAGGAGCTAGGGACGTAGAAGTCTATGGAGACTCGATGTTGGTAGTTCGACAGATGCAAGGGGAAAATGAATTGAAGGAAGATCGGTTGAGACCCTATCTACTCCATCTCAGGAAGTTGGCACAGGCTATCCCCGACTGTAAATTCCAGCACTTGCCACAATAAGAGAACCAAATGGCAGACGCACTAGCCACCCTAACTGCAACTTGGAAAAACTAGTAATGAGACCCCTTGTGGTGACAACAGCTAGCAGACCTAGTTATGAGATATAGAGAATCTTGGAAATAGAAGTCGACGATGGGAAGCTATGGTATTATGACATTTTGCAGTATCTAGAACGTGGATAATTCCCAGAAGGAGCAGGTAAGAAAGACAAAATAGCCATTCAGAAATTGGCTTCCCAGTATGTGAGTTTGAGGGGAGAGCTGTACAAGAGACAAGCCAACGACGTCCAGCTGAAATGTTTAAGAAAAGAAGAGGCTCAGAAGGTGATGGAGGAGGTGCATGCTGGAGTTTGTGGACCGTACATGAATGGATTGAATTTGTCTCGCAAGATAGTGAGACAGTGATTTTACTGGTCGACCATAGAAGCTGACTGCGCAAAGTTGGTGAAGCACTGTCACGATTACTAGGAACACGACAACTTGAACCATCTACCGACTATGGAATTGCACAGACTGTCAGAACCATGGCCTTTCTCAGCATGAGGTAGTGACATGATTGGAGAAATCAGACCACATGCATCAAATGGACACCGCTTCATAGTAGTGGCGGTAGACTATTTTTCGAAGTGGGTGGAAGCCGAGTCATTTCGTAATGTTACGGCGAAGCAGATGGCCAAGTTCATAGCTCATAATATAGTATTTTGATATGGAATGCCACATCACATAGTGATGGACGATGGAGTCCAATTTCAGGGAGAAACAAAGGTGATGTTGCAGAAGTATGGGATAAGGCATCATAAATCATCACCTTACAGGCCACAAGCTAATGGAGAGGTGGAGGCAGCCAACAAAACCATAAAGAAAATACTAGCTAAGATAACAGAAAGTTATAAAGATTGGGCTGACAAGCTTCCTTATGCCCTGTGGGGTATAGAACTTCGGTGAGAATGGCAACGGGAGCCACACCCTATGCTTTGGTTTACGGGATTGAGGCACTCTTTCCAGTGGAAATAGAGATACAATCAATACGGGTACTAGCAGAGGCATGATTTCTTGAGCAGGAATGGGCCTCACAGAGGTTCGAACAACTAGCATTACTGGATGAGAAAAGGATAAAGGCCTTGTACCACATGCAGCTATACCAGAAAAGGTTGGCCAAGGCGTTCAACAAGAAGGTGCGTCCCACCAAGATCAGAGAAGGTGATCCAGTGCTCAAGCAGTCAAATCCACTGATAATGGACCCAAATGGAAAGTTCAGGCCCAATTGGGAAGGGCTCTACCTAGTCAAGAAAGTGATGGGGAATGAGGCAGTGAGACTGTCAGATTTGGAATGGAACGAGTTCACCGAGCCCATCAACATGGATAGGCTGAAATAATACTTTGCAAAAAAAAAAAAAAAAGGAAAAAAGAAGAAAAAAACGGGAAAGGCTCGTTGGGTTGAAAATCCGCAAAGGACAACCCAAGCAAAATATAGAGCATGAATGAGCAAGAAAAATGGCTAATTGTAAAATCCGTGAGGAACAGTTAGCGACAGAGGTATCCTTGCAATTCATTATTTCCTACATATGTACTAAGAAGTCATGCAAACGGATTTATTGAAACAAATGTTCAAGATGTTCATAGATTGCATAAATCCCAGCTAACCGGGAAAGATTAGAATCAAGTAATTATAAATCACGTCTTTTGTTTCTTAGATGCTGGACTAAGGTTAGGAGATCTAGGAGAACTCTGAGAATGGAGAAGAGTAGAGCAGCCTCAAGAATGAGGACGAAGACCTCCAAAAATGGAGAACAATCTCGGGAATGAGGACGAGCGAAGAGCCTCGAGAATCAGGACAGATCTGGGAAAACAAAAAAGAAAAAGGAGAAAAAAGAAAAAGAAAAAATGTTTAGCTCGCTGAGAACTTGAAAATGCGACTCAGGCAAGATAGAGCAATCCGCTAAGTTGAAAATCCGAAAGGACAACTTAGGCATAAGATAGAACGAACCTGTAACTCAATGGACGAAGCACAAGGCAGTACCTTTTCCGCATCCTCAGATAGCTAAGGAAAGCTTTGAGAATCGGAAGACATGATCCGAGAAGAGTAGTAAGAGAAAAATACAAGCCGATAATGGTAGCAAACTCCTCGGGGAGAGGGCATGTTTCGAAATCTGGGAATCGGAAGACATGATTCCAAAAGGATGATGCCGCTTTCAAAAAGGCGTAATCCACCTTGACCCGGTGCAGGTAGCGAAGAGCAGAAAACTGAGCCAGGTCTGAGGATGACCATTCTACCACCCCGCGAACAACAACGAAACCCTAAGCCATGAGACCAAAGAGAACTAAACAATCACCATAGGAGAATTGGCAGAAGGAAACTGTAAGCAAGACAAGGGGGCGACTAAAGATATTTATAGGCAAAGGGCACCAAATGCCAAAAGGATCCCTAAAGGGGTGAAGAAAACCCTCTAGCGCAAAGAAGGCCTAACCAAGGATGACATCAAGCCAATAAGACAAAGAAACCCCATCAGAATAAGGAATGCATTCATACATACATGTCGCATACACACAATTTTTGTATTCGCATGCTTTGAAGAAAAAGCAGCAAGGATGAAGAACTCCGGGAATGGAGAACAACCTCGGGAATAAGGACGAGCAAAGAGCCTTGAGAATGAGGACAGATTAGGGGTCGAAGTGCCTCACCACCATCAGTTCGACAGTTCAGAAATGAATCCTAGGGTCGAGGCCCACGTCATCAACAATTTGGGAGTGAATCCCAGAGGTTGAAGCACCTCATCATCATGGAAA
Source organism: Zanthoxylum bungeanum (assembly GCA_019454045.1). NCBI lineage: Eukaryota > Viridiplantae > Streptophyta > Magnoliopsida > Sapindales > Rutaceae > Zanthoxylum > Zanthoxylum bungeanum. The sequence goes on from SKCR01021822.1 coordinate 42,040, forward strand.
AAACTCCCCAGTGGATCGAAAAGTCATGTAGATGGACCAAAACACCATCACTCATTCAGTTCAGGAATGAAGCCCAGAAGTCGAAGCACCTCACCATCAGTTCGAGAATGAATCCCAGAGATCGAAGCATCTCACACCCGATATGGATTCGGGAATGAAGCCCAGGGGTCGAAGCACCTCAGAGATCGAAGCATCTCACAACCAGCACGGTTCGGGAATGAAGCCCAGAGGTCGAAGCACCTCGCCGTCAGTTCGGGAATGAAGCCCAGAGATCGAAGCATCTCACACCCGGTATGGATTCAGGAATGAATCCTATAGGTCGAAGCACATCGCCATCCACTTAACTCAGTTCGAAAATGAATCCCAGAGATCAAAGCATCTTGTACCCAACACAGTTCGGGAATGAAGCCCAGGGGTCAAAGCACCTCTCCATCAATTTGGGAATGAATCCCAGAGATCGAAGCATCTCGCACCCAGCACAGTTCAGGAATGAAGCCCAGAGGTCGAAGAACCTCGCCGTTAATTCAGGAATGAATCCCAGAGATCGAAGCATCTCCCACCCAGCACGGTTCGGGAATGAAGCCTAAGGGTCGAAGCACCTTACCGACAGTTCGGGAATGAAGCCCAGAGATCGAAGCATCTCACACCCGGTATGGATTCAGGAATGAATCCCAGAGGTCGAAGCACCTCACCATCAACTCAACTCAGTTCAGGAAAGAATCCCAAAGATCGAAGCATCTCGCACCCAGCACGGTTCGGGAATGAATCCTAGAGGTCGAAGCACCTCGCCATCAACTCAATTCAGTTCGGGAATGAATCCCAGAGATCGAAGCATCTCGCACCCAGAACGGTTCAGGAATGAAGCCGAGGGGTCGAAGCACCTCACCGTCAGTTCGGGAATGAAGCCCAGAGATCGAAGCATCTCACACCCGGTATGGATTCGGGAATGAATCCCATAGATCGAAACATCTCACACCCAACACAGTTCGGGAATGAAGCCTAGAGGTCGAAGCACCTCGCCGTCAGTTCGGGAATGAATACTAGAGATCGAAGCATCTCACACCCAGCACGGTTCGGGAATGAAGCCCAGGGGTCGAAGCACCTCACCGTCAGTTCGGGAATTAATCCCAGAGATCGAAGCATCTCACACCCAGTACGGTTGGAGAATGAAGCCCATGGATCGAAGCACCTCACCGTCAGTTTGGGAATAAATCCCAGAGATCGAAGCATCTCACACCTGGAACGGAATCGGGAATGAATCCTAGAGGTCGAAGCACCTCACCATCAACTCACCTCAGTTTGGGAATAAATCCCAGAGATCGAAGCATCTCACACTTAGAACGGATTCAGGAATGAATCCCAGGGGTCGAACATCAACTCAACTTGGTTCAGGAATAAACCCCAAAGATCGAAGCATCTCACAAAAGCAGCGAAATAACAGGCAAGTCCGGCCACGGTCGACGAACCAGGTAAGTAAAAATGCATGCATGACTTTGATAGGGTTGTCATTGTCACACACTGCACAAGCCCCATCAAAATGGGGGCGACTGTAGGCATTGTATTTTTGTATGAGCCCGATGATGAGCCTCGTGTGGAGGCACTACCTAAAAATTAGCGGAAGTTGCGAAAAATGAATGCCGGAAGGAAGGAAAACCTCCAAAATTAGCACCTTATCGGATTCAGACTCACTAGCCAGCCTCAGATCTACTCAGTCAATTTCTGCTTCAAACCATAGCCTAAGACACGCACTTGCACCCTTCAACTTCGGCCCATCCACACGGCCCAAAGCCCATGCAATCCATCCACACGCCCATGAACCCATTCAATCCATCCACACGCCCATGAACCCATGCAATCCATCCACACGCCCAAAACCCCATGCAATCCACATGCTCAAATCCCCTCATCAACACCTTCCAATTTAATAAGATTTGAAATCCCATCCTTACCAATTAACAAGATTTGAGATCCATTCATCACCATATTTATGTGATTTTATTCTCAACATAAATTGAGAATATATCTCCCAAATTTCCATGATTTGTTTCCATATTTGGAGATCATTTTAAATCATTATAAAAAGAGGACCAAATCATCAAAGTGAAGGAGGTTTGGACGACTACAACAAAGAAAAAACCCTAAGGCTTGGACGGATACAACAAAGAAAAAACCCTAAGGCTTAGACGGCTACAACAAAGAAAAAACCCTAAGGCTTAAACGACAACATCAAAGAAAAAAACCATAGGACTCTCTATTCTTCTCCTTGATCAGCAACTCCAAGAAAACCCTAGGCTCATTTTCTTCTTCTTATCACAAAAAAAAAACAACAAAGAAAACCCTAGAAAACAACAACCATCCCCGTGAAACAGCAAGCCATCACCAAGACAAAAACAACCAAAAAACCCTAGCCAAAATCGTGAAGAAAACAACCAAAAATCGTGACGAAAACAACAACCAGAAACCAGAAGAAAAACAACCAAAAAAACGTGAAGTAAATAACCAAAAAACCGTGAAGAAAATAACCAAAAAACCAGAAGAAAAACAACCTGAAACATCCAAAAAAACAACCAAAATAGCAGCCAAAAACAACCAAAACAGCAGCCAAAAAACAAATAAAAACAGCAGCCAAAAACAACCTAAACATCACCCAGAAACAGTAAAATAGCAACTAGAAAATAGTAAAACAGCAAGCAAAAACAGCGAACCAGCAACCAGAAACAACGAACCAGCGATCCTTCCGGCGATGGCCTAACGCTTTTCCGAGAAAGCAACTTAAAAGTTAAGACCTGAGGGCACCCTTAACACATTTATTTTTATAGTTCTGAACGCTGCGTGCCTGGCTGGACGTGAAATACGTCCAGCCGGTTATGCGAAGTCCTACATCAAAGACGGCCAAATTTTTTGTCACATTTTTTCCTTTCATTGGTGTTTCGTTATTTATTTTTTTAATCTATTTATTCACCTTTATTGTTATTTTATTATTTCACCTTTATTTTGTTATTTATCTTTTTTATCTATTTATCGTTATTTTATTTATTCGCCTTTATTTTGTTTATTCATGTTGATCATTATGTATGTCATTATCCCTTGTGGTATATCGGATGGAAACCCAGACGTAAATTCCGTAGCCGAATCCGAATGGACGGTAGTGTTGTTTGTACTTGGGATACAAATTCACGTGCCACTCGGGAAATACTAATATATGCGTGATTAACCCCCATTTTTGTTTGCTATTTATCTATTGACGCTTTCTCTGCTTTTGATTATTTATTATAATTTTCGTTATCGCCTCTTGTGTTTTTTAATTTAATATGATTTTGGAACTATGTTATTGTGATTATTAATATTTATGGGTGGAAAAATTTGTATTTATTTGAATTACTTTGCATGAACTGCATAAGACTTGGCTATACCATTGTGTGAACCCGTCCATTATACTGGCATAAGTAACGGACCATTCCGAACCCAATGGTTTGAGGTCTTCCCTTGCGAGGGGTGAGTGTGACCTTAAATCTTTTCCCAGCTCACAGTGGGTGGCGACTCTTTTATGTTAGGATAGTTGTGGAACCCGTAGGGTCGAATCGGTGTCTCGTGCAGCGGAAAAATGGGTCTAACCCTTAGATATCAAGCATGGGTGTATTTAAAAATTATTTAATGAAATACTATATTCCATTGAAAAAACTGGGGCTGAATCGGAGTCCGGAAACTCGAGAACGAAGAAAAATAAAATCAGTGCGCACGACGGGCGACGCTACAGTACCGCGCGCACTATAGTGCGAGCTGGGTTGAAAAATTAATTTTTTTTTGTTTTAATTGTTTTCGGATTTCCTAAATATGTTCAAAACACCCAAAATTAATTTTAACATTAAAACCAACTTCAACACATGTTATAGAATAAAAATTAAGTTTTTAAAAATATCAAATATTTTTACAAAACATAAATTTATTCTAAATATGCACTTGTGTAAATTTTGAATCTAATCATAAACCAATATTAGAATCCCATTAAGAAATGTCTCATGAACAATTCTAGTTCACGTAAAGGTGGTCAAGTGATTCTAGAATAGTAGCCTTAACTCTAAGCTTTTAATCTTGAGTTCTAAACTCTTATTAATTGTTCCATGTCCATCATGAATATATTTGACCTAATTACAAGTATGTTGTGTTTATACTTTTAAAGTATCCTAACATAATTTATTAGCCATATTTCAACATTAAGTTATGTGATCATGCATCCATTACATATTTCATAACTTAAGAGAATTTCAAACTTACATAGCAAGCTTGAAGCAAAGATCCAATTTCATTCTGTTTGTTGAAATGGTGGGGGAACTTCCAAAGTGTTGCAAGCTTTTCTTCAAGATCCAACCTTGATTCCAATGCTAGCAAGCTTCACTCCAACATCCAATCTTGATTTCTCCTAGATGGAATGTTATAGAGACCTCACAAGCTTCACTAAACTCTTCTCTAACTTAGGCTAATTTTTCTCTAAGAAATACTTGTGTATAGCTTTCACAAATTTTTTTTTACCTTGCTTAAGCTTAATTAAAACCTTCCTAAAAGCTTGCTATTTATAGCAAAACTTAGGTAATTTTTAATCAATAAATGTCTTATCAAATATTAGGTATGCTTAATTAAATTCATCCAAATATTCATAATTAGGTGTGACTAATCCCATTATCTACCACTTTGATTTAAATATATTAAATCAAGGCAATATTTACTTAATGGATTAGTTCAATGTCTACCATTTTGATTTAATCCAATTAAATCAAGACATATAGATCTACACCTATTAATACAAATTTGGAATTACCAAAATATCCTCAAATGGTAGAGATATTTATGAATTTACAATTAAGCCCTTTGTGTAATTTTGAATTAATCCAATTAATCCAAATAGGTCAAAGTAAATAATCAATGTTATCTAATAACACTTGATTATCATGGTTCATAATTATAATATCAAATTTTATCTTTTATCAAAATTAATCGGCTACCCAAGTGCTCAACGAGTACACTTAATATTGGGACTCTCTAAGTTCATACATGTTCGTCATATAAGCCTAGCTAATATGTACGTAATTTGGCCACCTCCGAATTCACGAAAAACACGAACGACCTTTTCGAACTATACAAATTGAGGTTATCACATATGTTTAACAATCCATCCTTCGTAGGCTATCCGAGTTGTGTTTAGGAAACATAGAATATACCGCCAAGTTTCCGAGGCGCACATCTCATGTCGACATGTCCATAATTCCTTACAACTGATGCGATCCACCTTAGGTGATCGGCTTTGGCCAAAGTCTTTAAGAATCGTGACTTTACTCACATGGATACCTAAACCCCTTATGGTACACATACGGGTCGACAGATCCTATCTTGATTTGCACTTGATTACTGAGTGCATCGGTCCACACCCAACGAACATCTAGAGGCCAGACCATGATAAGTTTCTGATATACATGGAATCTAAGTGTGGAGGATCTCACACAAAATCAATGCTATCCTATAGTCAAAGGATTACATATGCTACTCGACTCGAGGTGATTCCTATTGACGGTGGTGTGTACTTCCAACTATTAGGAATCACCTGTGAGCCATTCAATATTCGCTCCAATGAATATCCACATGTCTATACGAGTTTCCAAAACTCATTGTACATCGCGTTAAACCATTGGAACTCCAATTCCAATATACGACATGTGCTAGTCTTCTAGGTTATAGAAATTCGACCGTATTCCAAAACTAACGACTATGAATATTTACTTTAAGAATAGTTTATACCTAGTGTCAAAAATATTCTAAGGTCGATGTCATTCTTAGCATATCTATACATCAATCTAATTTGTATGATGACAATACCATTATTAAGTATGAAATGAAAAATACAGTTATTTTATTAATAAATAATAAAATGTACAAATCGGATTGGCACTCCAAGCACCAACTCCATCAAACTCCTACTTGCTTAGTGCCAATCTGGATGGTACCTTAGTCCCATCTCATTCACATGTTTATCGAATAACTTAGGAGGTAAGGCCTTTGTAAGCGGATCTGCTATGTTGTCTTGTCCTTGAACCTTCAAGTCCACTATGTCTTTTTGTTCAATTATCTCTCTAATTACGCAGTTGTAGGACACAGAAATCGGTGACGCTGTTCCAGGCTCGCGGTTCGGTCGGGAGTACGGAGTAGCCCGCGAGGGACTAAACCGGAGAATAATGGAGTCGCCACCCAGCGTGAACTGGGAAATGATTTAAGGCCGCACTAACCCCTCACAAGGGAAGACCTCAAACCGTTGGGTTCGGAATGGTCCCTTACTTATGACACTTGTAATCAACGGATTTATGTGATAATATAACCAAGTCTATGCGACATACACATGCAAGAATAACCTATATCTAAGTTTGCATACGACCTATATCTAAATTTGCATACATTCTATATCTAAGTTGGCATACACGGAAGTAAACGAAATAAAGGCAAACACGCAATCTCATGAACATATTAAGTTGATAAATGTGGAAATATAAATAAATAATAATTGTCTAAACATAAACATTGAAGAGATACAATTAAGTTCCTAACGCGAAAGAAATAACTAAATCATGCATAGAAATAACGTGCGATTTCTGATGAACCATGGATAAACATAAGATTGGACAAAACGAAATATGTGCATTTCTCAAGTAGTACGTGGAGTTCTATCCCAAGTTCAGACCGCACTACCGTCCATTCGGATTCGGCTACGGAATTAACGTCTAGGTTTCCATCTAATATACCACGAGAGATAGCACAAAAATATTCATCCAAAAATAATAACATACATAAAGCAACAATACGCATGCGTAGAAATATTAGTAAATAATTGAAAAAGATGAATGCATGCATGAATGTGTTTCCTATGCCGATGGGTTAGGCCTTGCTTGAAATTTTTGTTTCTCTTGCCTACAAATGTCTTTAGTCGCCCCCTAGGCCTGTTTACAATTTTCTTCTGCCAGTTCTCTTCTGGTGATTGGTTGGTTCTCTTTTGTCTCATGGCTCAAGATCTCGTTGTATCCCTTATTTGCGGGGTTGTAGACTGGTCGTCCCTAGTCTTGATTTAGCTTTCTGCTCTCCAGTGTTTGTAATAGGTCAAGGTGAACCACGTGATGTGGCATTCCATATCATCATACAATATTGCATGCTACGAAATAGTCCCAATAGTTACACATATTATTGCTCTCAAAGAATACCTAGTATTGAAACCAGAGAACCTTCAAAACATTTAGCGGAACTCAAATCCAAGTCTTTGAATAAATGATCTAAGCCAGACTCAAAGTGTGTGTGTGCAAATGTTCCTTCACAGATTCATCCCCAGGTATGCCAACTCAATGATTTCGTCAAAAAATTAGGATCGATGGGTCAAACCAACCTAGATGTCTCAATTATGCTATGCAGTTGCTTTTCCGTGCTCAATATGGTATGGTTTTCTTTTTCTTTTGTCTTTTTTTTTTCTTTTCGTTTTGAACTTCTTTTTTTTCTTTTTTTTTTCAACACACATACCCTTTAACGTAGCATTTCTCCTCATGGTGGTCCTAATACTCGCCCATGGGTAGCTTCACGCTTATCAGTTATAGGTGGTTTAATTCTTTTCTTTAGAGACTTTTCTTTTATTTTCAACCATACCACATATCATAACACAAGCAAGTCAAGATAGACATCTAAGCAAACGGTCATTCACCAACCTACAATTTCTTCAACTAGTCACTTTGCTAACTACTCAGGTTTTCACTACTAAGAACCATAATCAAGTGCTTACGAGTCTAACATAGATCAATTACTCAAAGTATCAGATAAAAGCACATCAATAGTTTATCATTTCTAAGATTTCTCTCTAAAGCAAATGATTTCATCATCGGACTGATGCTTAACTATTAAGGAAAAGGCTTGAACATATAGGCAAAATCAATGTCTTATGATTAATAGATGCGATATCACAATTGAATAAGATCAGGAAAACAAACTTCCCAATAATTTGCAACTTTGTCTTCTTCCGTCTTCTTGCTTTTTTTCGGACATCAGATCCTCTAACTGCTGTAATTCTTTTTCCATTTACTTTCCCCTTTCTGCTCAATTTCATCTTTACTATTGTTGCCCCATATCCCCATGCGGGAAGCTTGGTGGTCGTGAGTTTGGAGGATAGTGCTGTCGGGTAGGCCGGAGTTGATTATGTGGGTGGGTGGAGGTTTATAGTGTGCGTTGGGTTCTTCTTTTTCCGGGTCGGGTATTTTATGGGAGTCGATGAGGTTCTGGATCTCATGCCTAAGGCGGATGTATTTGTCAGTTTCGTGGCCTTTTTGCTGGTGGAGGTAACATTACAGGTTTGGGTCAAGGTAGCGTGGCACATGGTTTGGAAGTGGTTTAGGTTCTAAGGGACTTAGGAGTCCTTGCCTTTTCAGCTCTTCAAACACCTTTGACAAAGGTCTACCAAAATTGGAGAATCGCCTGTTCCTGATAAGGGCGACCTCAGAAGGAGTGGGCTTGGTCCCCGAAGGTCCCTGAAGGTCCCATAATGGTATTTCTATTCCGGTTGTAGAACTTTCTATTATTGGCTATATAGGGTATGGTCAAACTGGCCACAGCGGCGGTCAAAGCTTGCAACTTCTCGGTAATCTTAGTGAGATTAGTCTCCAACTGATCCATGCGAGAAACCTCGTTATCTGACTCACTCATGTTCACTAATGGTCTTTTGACGAGTCTTCCTTCCTCTTTAACCCAACGGAAATCTTTGGCGGCTTTAAAACTACTAGTTAGCATGTATGCGTGCGATGCATAGAGTATATAAAATGCATGAGTTGATCAAATAGAGTATATCCATCCGACCGTCCGAACTTCACAAGCCCGTCAAGGTTTTCATACAAGTCGGCCCATTATCATTTTAAAACATTCAATCATACTATTGCGAGGTGCAAACTTGTCCCAGTTGAAAAAGGCCCAACAAGTTTACACTTTTGCGATAACGTGGCTAAACAACTTCAAATGATAAGAGGCCCAAACACAAAGTGGCCCATTGGCATTTTAGAAGCTCTTGGCCCAATCGTCATAAGATATAAACTCGTCTATGTTTAAATGGCCCAACAAGTTCACACCTCATGAAAAAAGTCCAAATGAAACCAAATGATGATGCTCCCAAACGCAAGCATAAAAGGGTGGCTTCTATAAGTCATACAACTATGGTTCACATGCGGGTTTATAGGGGTATAGACAAAGGCTCTCACCGGTGAAGGGTTGCCCACAACTAGGTCTCCCCACTCAAGGGTTCGGACGACCAAGCGAGCGCACCCTTTTTTATACGCTAAGGTACATGCCAACGAGTGATGATACATGAATGACTGTCAAATGGATTTCTTATTGAAGATTTCCCATATGGAGGGTGGAGCTAACTCTCTTAAATACCCTTGCCTCTTAGGCTCTTATCGCCTTGGTGACAGGAATAAACAATAGGTCCTCCAAATTAGTCCATCACGGTAAACGTTGAGTAAATGATTATCTGGACGTCTTCATAGCTTTTCCTTTTGGCTATGAAAATGTAGTGAGTGATGGAAGACACCAAATCATTACCCAACTCTAATAATGCCTTTGGTTAAACCCCTTGGTCCTAACCCACTTGCAGACACGGTTAACTAAAGCAAAAATCACAAACATTACAAGTTTGCATACGACCTATATCTAAATTTGCATACAATCTATATCTAAGTTGGCATACACGGAAGTAAACGAAATAAAGGCAAACACGCAATCTCATGAACATATTAAGTTGATAAATGTGGAATATAAATAAATAATAATTGTCTAAACATAAACATTGAAGAGATACAATTAAGTTCCTAACTCGAAAGAAATAACTAAATCATGCATGGAAATAACGTGTGATTTCTGATGAACCATGGATAAACACAAGATTAGACAAAACGAAATATGTGCATTTCTCAAGTAGTACGTGGAGTTGTATCCCAAGTTTAGATCGCACTACCATCCATTCGGATTCGGCTATGAAATTTATGTCTGGGTTTCCATCTGATATACCACGAGAGATAGCACAAAATCATTCATCCAACAACAATAACATACATAAACCAACAATACGCATGCAGATAAATATTAGTAAATAATTGAAAAAGATGAACGAGAGTAAATAAAAGGGTGCCCTCAGGTCTTACCTTTTACGTCGCCTCTTGGAAGTGCGTTACGCGGCCGTCGGAAGGGTTAATGCTCCGCAACTCCTCCGGTTCACTGGTTCGATATTTTCCTTCGTTGCTTCACTGTTTTGGGATGCTATTTTTGCGATATTTTAGAGGTGTTTGGGCTGCTGTTGAGGGGGTGTTTTTACGGTAATGGAGGGGATGCTGTTTTGGTACTTTATGGGGTTGTTTAGTGGTGTTTTAGGCTACTGTTTGTGCGGTATTTGGGTGTGTTATTTTCGGTGATGGAGCTACTGGTTGATGGGGTGTTTTTGCGGTAATGGATGGGTTATTTTAGGGCATTTTTTGGTGATGCTAAGGGTGGTTTCTTGTTATGTTTTTCGGTGATGGTGAGGTTGTTTCTTGTTGTTTGCGAGAGGAGGGAAGAGAGGGTGTAGGGGGCATGAAGCTTAGGGTTATTATCTTGTGGATTGTCGTGAATGTGGTGAAAGATCTAGGGGTCTTAAGGTTTGGTTTATGTCTCTTTTTATAGGAGTGGGCTAGGGTTTTCCTTGCATAGGAAGGAAAGAAATCATGCAATCATGGGGGGTATCTTCAATTAGTGTGTTATAAGGAAAAGATCTATTCAATTTAGGAAGGTGATTTATTTTAGTTTAGGAAATGGATTTATGAGATTTGATTTTATTTATTTAATTTAGGCATGTGATTTATTTAAATTAGGAAGGTGATTTATTTAGATTTTAACATGTGTTTAATGTGTTGGATATTTTTGGAGGGGATTTGGTGGGCCTGGGCGTGTGGAGCTTGGTTCTTTGGTGGGTTTGGGCTTGTGGCTTGGTATGGGTTACAGGAGTTTTGGGTGAAGGATAAATTTTAAAACAGAGGTCCATCGAGCGAACCCGAGACTAAGCAAACGAATCAAGTCCAACAAGGTTTTGATTTTTGAATTTTCCCTTCCGACGTCCGTTTCCCGCGACTTCCGCAACCTATCGGGTAGTTCCTCCATACGAGGCTCGTCATCGGGCTTTATGCAAAAAGGCAGTGCCTACAGCAGTATTTCATTTCCACTTGTTTAGACTTGGAATGCGCCCTCAGCTCATTAGCCTGCGCGATGGCTCCGTTATTATCACAGTATAATGAGATTGAATCCACAATACTAGGCACAACACCAAGTTCTGTGATAAAATTTCTAATCCAAATAGCTTCTTTAGCAGCTTCTGAAGCCGCTATAAATTTTGGCTTAGTGGTGGAATCAGCTATTGAGCCTTGCTTTGAACAACGCCAATTTACAGCACCACCGTTAAAGGTAAATATGTATCCTGATGTAGACTTTCTATCATCTGGATCTCCTTGAAAGTGGAGTCTGTATAACCCTTAACTTGTAGCTCATTTTCTCTATATATCATAAACTTATCCCTAGTACCCTTAAGATATTTCAGGATATGTTTCACGGTTGTCCAATGATCATTACCTGGATTAGATTGATATCGGCTGGTCACACTGACGCCGAAACTGATGTCAGGTCTAGTACATAACATAACATACATTATGCTTCCAATACAAGAATCATATGGCAAGTTTGACATCCTAATTCTCTCTTCCTCAGTTTGAGGTGCCATTTTCTTTGAAAGATGTATGCCGTATTAGAAAGGTACATTTGCTGCCTTGCAGTTGGTAAAACTGTACCTTTCTAACATCTTGTCTATGTATGTCAATTATGACAACTCTATAAGCTTCCTAACTCTATCTCGATAGAGCCTTATACCTAGTATATAGAAAGCTTCACCGATATCTTTCATGGAGAAGTTCTTGCAAAGGTATGCTTTCACACTTTGCATCATCCCTATATCATTTCATATGATAAGGATGACATCTACATACAAGACTAGGAAGACTATCATGCTCCCACTAACTTTCTTATAAACACATGGTTCTTCATCATTTTTTATGAATCCATATAATTTAATTATCTCATCAAAACGACGATTCCAGCTTTGAGATGCCTGTTTAAGTCCATAAATAGACTTTTGGAGCTTATAAACCAAGTTTGAAGTCTCACTGGATATAAAACCCTCTGGTTGTTCCATATAGATATCCTCTTCAATGATTCCATTTCGGAAAGTGATTTTCACATCTATCTGCCATATCTCATAGTCGTGATATGCAGCAATGGCTAAAAGAATCCTAACGGATTTTAGCATGGCTACTGGTGAAAAAGTTTCCTCATAGTCAATCCCAGGACATTGAGTGTAACCTTTCGCTACTAGTCGGGCCTTAAAGGTTTCCACCTTTCCATCGGGCCTCGCTTCCTTTTGTAAACCCATTTACAACCTATAGGTTTAACTTATTCAGGAAGTTCAACTAAGTCCCAGACTTGATTGGAATGAATTGAATCCATTTCGGATTTCATGGCTTCTTGTCATTTTCCCGAATCGATATCCAATATCGCTTCTTTATACATAGTCGAATATGTTTCCTCCAAGAAGAGAACATCAAGGCTAACATCAGCTGTTAAAAATAGTCTTTCAGTAGGCTTTGATATTCTATTCAACTTACGTAGAACCTGTGTTGTAGATCCTTCAACTATTTGGATCTCAGGTTCCATAATGTTGGGATCAAACTCATCAAGTTTAATCTCTCTACAACTCCCACTTTCTCTCAAAAATTGCTTTTCAAGAAAAGTTGCAAAACAAACAATAAATACATTTCATTGCTCGGAATCGTAGAATTGGTATCCCATGGAATTATCAGGATATCCAACAAACCTATATTTATACCCTCTGGGTGCTAGTTTATCCCGCTGCGTAATTCTAACGTATGCAAGACAACCCCAAATCTTTAAATGCCTAAGACTTGGATTTCTACCGAACTATATCTGATAGGGGGTCGTAGAAATAACTATTGATGGAACCCTATTAAGTATGTGGATATTAGTTAGTAAAACATAACCCCAAAGGTAATAAGGAAGATCTGTATAGCTCATAATTGTTCGTACCATATCCAATAAAGTACGGTTTCTACACTTAGACACTTCATTGTGTTGAGGTGTTCATGGTGGGCTATATTGGGCAAGAATTCCATTCCCCATTAAATAATTTCTGAATTCTTCACTCATGTATTCACCGGCTTGATCTGATCTAAGACATTTGATGAATTTACTGGTTTGTTTTTCTACTTCGTTTCGGAATATTTTGAACTTGTCAAATATTTCCGACTTATGTTTCATCAAATAGACATATCCATATTTAGACTTGTCATCTGTGAAAGTCACAAAGTATGTTGAACCATCATGAGCAGCATGATTTAATGGACCACACATATCATTGTGTATTAGCTTCAGTAAATCTCCAGCACAGTGTCCAACACCTTGAAATGGGGCCTTTGTCATCTTTCCTTAGATGTATGACTCACAAATCGGATAAGGATCTAAGGTAAGATTTTCAATCAAACCATCTTTTACTAATTTGGATAGATGTCTAACACATATGTGGCCCAATCTCATATGCCATAATTCAGTATTATTTAGTTCAGAATTCCTACTTGTATTTTTCTCTATAATAAAGACATCTCTACATGTTTCCAAAACATAGTGACCATTTGATAAAGAACATTCACATTTCAATAAATTTTCTTTATCATACAAACATAAAGTTTCATCTTTAATGTTTATTTTATATCCATTTTTATCTAATATTGGCAGCGATATTATTTGTTTGATAAGTAAGGGTACATAATAACATTCTCGTAAATCTAATTTACAACCATTAGGGAGATTTAAAACAACCGTTCCTATGGCCTTAACATCCAATGTCTCGCTATTGCCAACTCTAAGCTGGATCTCCCATTTATTCAGCCTTCTTCTAACCCTCATTTCCTGCAGGGAATTGTAAATATGAGTAGGACTGCCAATGTCTAACACACATCTACTATTTGCATCTAAGGCTAATGAAATGTCAATAATAGGAAAAATACAAAGCGTACCTGAGGGTTATAATTTTCCTTTTAGTTCTGGATAATCCTTCTTCTAGTGTCTAAACTTCTTACATTGTAGACATTGATCACGAGCTACTTTCGGTTTTCCACATTTGCGCTTCTTGGATTTTTTCTTTGATACCTTCTTCTTCCCTATCTTTATTTTCTTTGACTTCCCAGAAGTCTTTGAAGAGCCAGCTCCACTATGGAGATACAATATGGGGTTGACTTTCTTCAGATCTTGCTCCGCCGTGTGTAGCATGTTATGAAGTTCTTCGTATGTGGCTTGCATCGAATGCATATGGAAATTTAATACAAAGCCAGCATAAGAACTATACAAAGAAGACATAATCAAATTACAGCTCAGCCGTTCATCAAACACAATACCCTGTCGTTCATGATATCGAATTTGGTCTATCATATTCAAAACATTAGTGCTGACATCTCCTACCTCCTTGAGTTCAGCACGGAGCAATTCCTTAGACCATCGATAAAGTTTCATCTCTTGATTTGCCTCAAACAACTCCTTGAGTGTTCGCATGATGCTCCAAGCATCTGGTACTTCAATGTACTGTTTTAGCAAATCTGGAACCATCGATCCCAAGATGTAGGATTTCACCTTTAGGTTATCATCCTTCCATCTATCAAAAGTTTCTCGCTCTTCTGGAGTGGAGTCGGGATCAATATCAACATGCAGTGGATTGATCGTGACATAAGTCAACTTTTCATACTCCAAGACAAGACGCATGTTCATTTGCCATTCGAAATAGTTTTCGGCTCCTTTTAGCTTATTGGAATCCAAAAGTTTCATCAATGGATTAGCGGCAGCCATCTACAAGACAACATTTTTGAGTAGTAGCAGAACATTTTTCATTTCAAAAGTAATAACACTAATTGGTTATTGAATTTCAAATCTATTAGTGCCATCCCAATACTTTACGTAATTTCGTAATCTCCCTTAACGGAAAAATAGAAATTTGATAATTAAAATTTCATAGCGGGAAGTGGATCCCATGACATTTACTCTAGCCTCACACTAATGACGATCTTGGCCTTTATAAACTCATTCGGTAGACCTTACAGGTCAATCACTTCATGTGACTCATAGTTTGGTCCTGATCTGTTTCTTATCCTCACACTAATGACGATATTGGATTAAGATGTGTTTTAGGTGTATACTTTTCAATGTTCACTAATGAGCTTCGTATGTACACGCTCACACTAATGACGATATTGGGTGACTACGTTAACTCATCACGCTACATCTAATGTTTTACCGGAGCGACCTAAGTTCCGAGCACTTATACCCTCACACTAATGACGATATTGGATATAAGTAGTAAGAACCCATTCATCTCCGTATTGACAAGACGGGCCATCCAATAATGCTCCAATATTATTAATACTATTACTTAAAGTAATCACCTAATCACGGGAGATTTATGACAATCAAGTCATTAACTTAATTAGGTCAAAATTTTAATTTAAAACATGCAATACATATCCAATATGTCTTATGCATAATTAAATTAAAATTACTATGGCATAGATTCAAAACATGTGTTGTGTGGTTAAGCCTTTGCTACTAATACCATTCTGTTAGGACAGTTGTGGAACCCGTAGGGTCGGATCGGTGTCCCATGCAGCGGAAATATGGGTCTAACCCATAGATATCAAGCATAGGTGTATTTTAAAATTATTTAATAAAATACTATATTCCATTACGAGTGAATAGGAAAAAACCAGGGCTGAATCGGAGTCCGGAAACTCCTGTACGAAGCAAAACAAAATCAGTGCGCATGACGTGCGCTGCGCGCGCTACAGTGCGCGCACTGTAGCGCGAGCTGGGCAGAAAAATTAATTTTTTTTTGTTTTAATTGTTTTCGGCTTTCCTAAAAAATTTCAAAACACCCGAAATTAATTTTAACATTAAAACCAACATCAACACATGTTATAGAATAAAAATTAAGTTTTTCAAAATATCAAATATTTTTACAAAACATAAATTTATTCTAAATACGCACTTGTGTAAATTTTGAATCTAATCATAAACCAATTTTAGAATCTCATTATGAAATGTCTCATGAACAATTCTAGTTCACCTAAAGGTGGTCAAGTGATTCTAGAATAGTAGCTGTAGCTCTAAGCTTTTAATCTTGAGTTCTAAAATCTTATTAATTGTTACCTGTCCAACATGAATATATTTGACCTAATTACAAGTATATTGTGTTAATACTTTTAAAGTATCCTAACACAATTTATTAGCATTATTTCAACATTAAGTTATGTGATCATGCATCCAATACATATATCATAACTTAAGAGAATTTCAAACTTACCTAGCAAGCTTGAAGCAAAGATCCAATTTCCTTCTCTTTGTTGAAATGGTGGGGGAACTTCCAAAGTGTTGCAAGCTTTTCTTCAAGATCCAACCTTGATTCCAATGCTAACAAGCTTCACTCCAAGATCCAACCTTGATTTCTCCTAGATGAAATGTTATAGAGACCTCACAAGCTTCTCTAAATACTTCTCTAACTTATGCTAATTTTTCTCTAAGAAATACTTGTGTATAGCTTTCACAATTTTTTTTACCTTGCTTAAGCTTAATTAAAACCTTCGTAAAAGCTTGCTATTTATAGCAAAACTTAGGCAATTTTTAATCAATAAATGTCTTATCAAATATTAGGTATGCTTAATTAAATTCATCCAAATATTCATAATTAGGTGTGACTAATCCCATTATCTACCACTTTGATTTAAATAAATTAAATCAAGACAATATTTACTTAATGGATTAGTTCAATGTCTACCACTTTGATTTAATCCAATTAAATCAAGACATATAGATTTACACCTATTAATACGAACATCTAGAGGCTAGACAATGAAAGGTTTCTGACATATATGGCATCTAAGTGTGGAGGATCTCACACAAAATCAATGATATCCTATAGTCAAAGGATTACATATGATACTCGACTCGAGGAGATTCCTATTGACGGTGGTGTGTACTTCCAACTATTAGGAATCACCTGCAAGTCATTCAGTATTCGCTCCAACGAATACCCACATGTCTATACGAGTTTCTAAAACTCATGGTACATCGCGTTAAACCATTGGAACTCAAATTCCAATATACGACATGTGCTAGTCTTCTAGGTTATAGGAATTCGACCGTATTCCAAAACCAACGACTATGAATATTTACTTAAGAATAGTGTACACCTAGTGTCCAAAACTATTCTATGTCGATGTCAGTCTTAGCATATCTATACATCAATCTAATACGATATGTTGGAGTTCTACGGTCCCGAGGATGAATAAAAGCATAAAACACATGTGAATACAATCGAGAAAGTCGCGGAATACTTACATCGAGCGGTTGAGCAACGCGGTGGACAACAAAAAAATTCATTTTCTGCCTTCTCCAAGTCACGGCAGTGGGCTGTGATGTCCTCCATTTTCGGCTTTGGTCCAAGCTCCAAGCTCCAAGCTTTTCGAATGGTATTCCAAGCCCATGGTGGATTTCCTATCACCTTCGCATGTCTATTTGAGTGCTAGCTCTTGATGTTTTTGCCACAAAAATCATCACACTTTGCTTCCCTTCATTCTTGGTTTTTGCCCAGAAAAAACAGAAGAAGAAATGCCCACCATGGGCGTGAGAGGAGAGAAGAGAGGAAAGTGAGAGAGTTGTGTTGGTTTTTGGCAAAATTGTATCTAATACACATTTAATTAATTTCCAAAACATTAAAATGAATTCCAATTTCTTTTCAAAAAGTCAAATGGCATTAAAGCTTGCCAACCACTCCCATCAAGTCACATCACTCAATCAATCAATGTGACAAGTTGTCACATCACTCAAAGTGACTAATGATTTGACGCTTGATGCGACTAGCGATTTGACGCTTGATTTGACTTGCGTGCCTGCACTCGAATTCGAAATGCGAATGCGCTCGCAAACATCTCGGGCTGGGTTCGCTAATTCCAATTAACGAATTTTTCGTTGCGACGTAATTAAATGATTATGCCTAGCGAAATCACTATTCACGTCGCTAACGAATTAATTCTAAATTAACTCGTTCGCCCGAATTAAAATCTAATTTTAATTCCGCGTCGAAATCCAATTTCGTTTAATATATCGAATATATTAATTTTATCGATTAATTCCAAATTAATCGTTTCTCTCTTTATATGATATTTTATCCCAGATAAAATATCTCCGTAATTAATCCAAGATTAATTTTCTCTCATCTAATTAATCCCAGATTAATTAAGTGCGAGTCATACGTCATCGTTGAATCTTCGGGAAGTGACCCATGAGATCCCCGGATATGTTGGCAGTAAATACGGTTATAGGACTATCCGAACACGTACGTACCTAGTACTACGTTTTTACCGATTTACAAGACAAGGTTGGCTTCTAGCAAAGCGCCATGCCTACCCAATTCTCCAGAAACATGCTTACGGAATAAGCGATCTATATCAGGCGTAATATACATAGTATTGTGTATTTCGATCCAGCATCGGATGTCATGTGCTAGGCCTGGGCTGGAATTGTGTCTGCCCCGTACGAAGCACATGTCAGATGTCTGGTAACTAGTCTCTATAATCGGATATACATGACCTAGTCATAATATCCCGATAGCTGTAGCATATAAGAGCACCAGTCCCGTATCCTACGTGTCATCATCTCCACTATGACTGGAGTGATACTTCCTTCTTGACATCACACCCAACACACTATGATTCTCGATATATCCAAAAGAGGCGTACATAGAAACCGGTTAAAGCCCTGGACGACCAAAACCAAAGTATATTGATTGTCGCAAGTATTAGCGGTGCAAGTCTCAGGTTAAGACCAAATACACCTACCCTGATTTCGGACTTCCATAGACATAGTCATACTACCAATGGAATTCTGAGGGGGTCTATCCAGAGCGAAGCTGTTTCCCGTACCATCGGTAAAACACAACCTCCTATTACACTTGCATGAGTATCCTATACCCAAATATATGAGAACTATGCCGTTATGCCCTCACAACGCGCACAAATGAAATACTAGTCTTTTATGCATTTATCAATGTCCAATCTCGATAATACTCTGACTAGGGATATTTAATGATTTATCCTTCGTGGATTGATACTGTCTCATATCATCTCAATCCAGGAACTAATCACCTGGACCTCCTATCATTTATACATCTAGGTGATCTAATTACAAATGATAAGAGAGCAATCTCATTTGTCACATAGTTAATTTGTACAACAACACCATGATCTGTATAAATAGTGACGCTATGGGTCATAACTGTCCAACAATCTCCCACTTGGCCTATAGCCAGTCACTCGAGTGTCTAACACCCGAACTATGTACGGTTCGCTCAAACTGATGAGGAAAGGCTTTCATCAGCGGATTTGCATGATTATCGTCTGATGCGATTTATTCGATCATCACATCGCCATGATGTATAATCCGAACGAATCAGATGAATAGTCAAAGTATATATTTGGATCGTTGATGAGACCATTAATTCTTTAGCCTGTGCTGACGCCTGGCTCAGCTGCTAACAGAACTATATCTAATCTAATTAGATTTATTATTGACCTACATGGCTTCTATTGCCGCCTCAGCTGCAGCAATAACCTGCATTTGTTGTTTATTCGGTAACAATATATTGCTTGGAAGATTTCCAACTCACTGTACCCTTATTCAAACTGTATAGTACCGTTTAGCGACTTAAAGTCATTTTTATCGGTTAGGAAACTTGCAGCAGTGATCCAAGTCACTTCAAGTTCTCCTTCTCCATAGTTTAAGACAACATCCTTAGTTCTCTAAGATACTAACGGATGTTCTTAAAATCAATCCAGTGACTATCACTTGGATTGGCCTGATTGTGAATCCATATGCTCAAAGCGTATGAGACACCAGGTCGCGTATATTTTTCAATGTACGAGTTCTCGAAGAGTGATAACAACTTTTAGATCTTTCCCAGAAGATCTTTATTCCTAGAATACAGTTGTTTCTCCCAAGAATTCACGGAGAATTTTCATGAAAGCCAAGCTTTCACCGATTATAATTATGGGAATATCATTTCCAAGAAATGACAGATTATCATTATTTAGGACAGTGACTTTCAGTGCGCTCCCACTAACCTCCTTATATACACGACAATCATTTCATTTCGAATTAAATCATACACCATTATGATTACATCAAAACGATAATTCCAAGAACCTAATGCTTACTTTAATCCAAACATGGATCGAATAACCTGCAAACCTTGTTTGCTGGTTTTGGTACGAAAAAACCGACAGGATGTTGTAAACATCCTTCGAAAGGTTTCATTTTAAGGAAAGCGATTTTCCCGTTCAACTGTCATATTTCATAAATGAAACATGCAGCGTTAGCAAGCATTATCCAAATGGATACACCGTGGCAACAGGTAAAAGGTTTCGTCATAATCGACAAAATGTTGATAACGATACCTTTCCGCTACAAGCCCAGCTTAGTACGTTGGTATGTTGCCTTCCATGTATGTCTTCATTGAAGACATATAATACCAATAGGCACAATGCCTTCTGGTACATCAACTAGTATCCAAACTTGGTTGATTTACATGGATCCATTTCGGATTCATGGAACTTTGCCATAATAGGGAGTCGATACCTTGTATCACTTCCTCATACATAGTCAGTTAGTATTCCTCAATAAGATTGACATCTTTATGAGGTGAGATTAGAAACCCATACCCCAGTTTGTTTTCTGACACTCTCCGACATACGCGGTTCTTATGTATTCGAAGATTACTGGTATAGTTTCATCATTGATGAACTATATGTGTTCCATTAAGGATTCAGTGCCTGGAATAGTATTACTCTTATTTTCATCGAGTTTTACTATCCTCCCACTTACCACTGCATATAGGTATTCCTCTTAGGAAAACCGCATGGTGAGCAACAATTAGATTGTTCTCTTGTGAGTTGTATAAGTACTATACTTTAGTATCCCTAGGATAACCTACATTAGGCACTTATCCAAATTGGGTTTTAGTTTGGTATCATCCAAACGTATGCCTAGCATCCCAAATCATCAGGAGTTAGAAAATCCGGTTTCTTTCCTGTTCATATCCAATATGAGTTATGTCTAACAGATTTTTATGGAACCTTATTCAAAATAAGTTCTGCACTGTTTATGCTTATCCATTGAAGGAAAATGGTAGCTCAGAGCGACTCATGATTAACCTTATCATGTCCAACAAAATTCGGTTTCTCCGTTCGGACACACCGTCAAATTGACGTGTTCCGGGAGGAGTCCTCATTGAAAGAATACTATACTCTTTCAAGTATTTGTGAAACTTATTGCTTAAGTATTTTCCATTACGGTCTTACCGTGACAGTTTAATACTTTAGCCGATCTGTATGTTTATTTCGTATCGAAACTCTAAAAGTTTTCGATTTGTGTTTCAAAAGAGACACATAACCATAACGCGATGCAACATCCATAAAGGTCACGAAATATTAACGAAATATTCATATCCACCTCTAGCCTAGCTAGATATGGGCCCACTTACGTCACTATGAACGAGGGCTAACAGATCGGTGGCACTTATACTTTTACCAAGTAAAGGTGTTATAGGCATTTTGCCTAATAAACTAGATTCATAGACTTTATTTGAATAGAATCAAAACAGTTCTAGTACTCACTCTTCGAAAGTGTGGATATACAAGTCTTGTTTAATTGTGTCCCAGACAACACTGCCACAATTAATTTCTTCTGATCAAATCAGTTTGAGCTACTAGTTTGTCATGTTATATATTTGAGATTTATTTATATTCAAAATATAAATACTGTTTTTCACATCTAATGTGTTTATCTCAATATCATCTTTATATAATGAAACACTTTAGTGTTCTAGAATATAAAGGTAAATCCGCAACAGATTAAACACTGATATAAAGATAATGTTTCTAGTCAAACTAGTTACATTTTAACAGTTTCCTAATTTAAGTACACACCCGAAGGGTAGTCCCTAAATTTAGGTATCTACGGTCAAAACAGCGACTTTCGTCCCGTTTCCGATTCGTAGATAAATCTCCACTAAAGTCAGTATCCTGCTCATAGCAGATTCTGAACATCAGTACATATTTATGTATCACACTAAGTATTTAAAATCCGATTTCAATACTAGTAGTGAACATATTTATAACAAACATATTTGAAGTCGGAGCCTTGCACCGTCTTCAATTCCTTCATGTCTGCTTTGTCCAAACGGTAGTCACGCTTCCGCGATCCCGTTTGCCACATTTAGGCAGACATTTTGGGATATGTCCTTTATCTTCCCAGAAGATTATAATGATTTTGCCTTTGCCAATTTCAACACTCCAGAAGCCTTTGGCCAAACCTCGGGTTTTTAGAATATCGAAGTAAGGTGCGCCTTGCACTTCTTGCCTAATTGCAAACTTTGACTTTGTCTCCTTGAGAATAGTCATTAACTCTCCAAGAGTTTTCTATTGCAATTAATGCTTCTAAGATCTAAGAATAGATCTATGAAGGTCCTTCAATTTCATTATCATACTTTAAGGATATAACCCTTAGTTCTGATAAAGAAATTAAGGAGTCTATTGTGACAAACTTAATGGATTAAGCACTAAAGTTATCATCACATAAATCTTCCAAAGATCATGCTCTACTATTTTCTTAACTCCGGGCTTAGGCCTAATATGTTATTTTATCAAATAAAGTAACTTATTAGTTTCCAGGACCATCCTGAAATTTATTCCCAATTTGAAAATTAAAGTCGTTTAAATACATTTTCACCCAGGATTATGTTTTAAACACCAATATTTCAATTTATCTTGATTTTAATAGTCCAACTATTTAATCAACGATTTTAGGTACTGTTTATTATAATGATTACAATAGTCCAACTATTTAATCAACTATAATTTAATAGGTTGAATACAGTCCAACTGTTAATTAAAACAACAATTTAAATATTAGTCCAACTAACATTCAATTTATTTGACAAATGATATTTGATTGAGCGCGTATGTCAAGTAATTAAACGAATATTGCAAATTCAATTCTTGCCTCCCACTATTTTTCGGCGAGCCTCTAACCCTCTGTTGATTACTCGGGAAACCGTGTTTCCTAGTGGGCTAGGATCCCGTTAAATATCACATAATCTTGACTTTGGCCAACAAATTGTATGATAATTAACTAGGTAGATATCTAAGATCAATTGGATCCCATCCAATTCCTAGATCCAGTAGGGGGACATCCAAGTCCGAAACATATATCTTATATATGCCAATATATTGCCTAACCTTTTTTCCTCTGAATCAACTAAGCCTTGGCTTTGGCACAACAAACTTAGTGATCCCAGTTAAGCGGAACCCATTGACCATGGAAAGCTTCGTAATCAATGTCGATGGACAAGAAGTGGTCTTGACTTTGACCAAAAAACCACAACTTGGACAAGACACCAATATGTAACAAAGCCTTCGTGATTCAAACACATCCTCAATGGACAAAGGTCTTGACTTTGGCCAACAAACCAATGCCAGTCTTGGATCTTGAGTAAGAATCACTCAATGGAAGGAAAAACGCTTAATATTTGCGAGGGTTTTTCGTATGCAAATTGGCAACCAATTTATTATCTTTGTTAAGGTCTCATCATCATACACCCTTAAACATGCATTCTAAATACATAATAAAGCGCGTATAATAAAATAATAATGATATGTGGATGAATACTTAACACATTGATCCTAGATCAAATCTATCTCTTTCCTCTCTCCCGCTAGCACATGTATTGCTTCTACCCGTTACACTACACTTCTAAAGAAACCTCATTTACGTTGAGGGGAATAGGTGAGAAGAGAAATACACAGAGTTGAGAGGTAATAGGCTGGACACGCAGGTCCAATTTAATAAATTCCAAATTTATTACAACAATTTCTAAATTGCCCCACCCATCTAATATCCATCCGATATACATTATTCATGCATCAAAACCATGTATTCACACAAGCATGTTATCAATCAATCTAATCAAATTAATTAATATGATAATTAATGATCATCCAATGTTCAAACAACGATTTGATTTTGCGCGAGTTAAACTCGTTTTGCGAATAAGTACTCAAAGTACGAATTCTCGAATTAAATTAAACTACATAATTAAATCCAATTCAATTTATATTTAATACTAATTCGCTATTTAATTCCAAATTAAATATCACACTTTATTTGACGAACCTTTACGACTTAAATTCCAAATTTAATCGTTACGGGTCTCAAAGCCCGATTAACATCCAACGTTAATTTAATTAAATTCCAATAGGCTTTTAATTAATTTCTTTAAGGCGTGGACTTTTGTTCAACTCGGGTCAAACCCAATAACCAAAGCCCAATCAAGGAACAACTCCATAAGCCTAGAAATCAATTTAGGCCCATTAGGATCTGGAGGCGTTACGTATCGCCATCCCCTAGCCCTGAACTAGGATATGGGGGTGATACGTATCGATATCCCCCCAGTCATCTACATATGCACATGTTCTCTGTCCGTCAATTCTAAACCGTATCAAGTTACATACTGGGGTGGGTTTTTCCCCCATGCTCCAAAAAATCATAAATCATAAGCTTTTAAAATTTCTTTTCTACAACATTTCTTAAAAATATACTTTTCATAAATAACTGCGACAAAATCGGCTAACGCTCTAAGTGTGAAAAGTAAGTCTTATGTGAAAAATAACATAATGAAAATCAGCTTAAAAGAATAGTGTCCACTCACTGGTTTGAGGTTCCACTAGAATGACATCACTTCACCGGTAGGTTTTGTGGTTCCTGCGATTATCTCTAATTGATAACTCTGATTAGAAAATAAGTCGTGGAGTGCATTACAGAATTAAGTTAAATATATTGATTCAAATACTCGTTATCGTTTTTAGGCATAAACTACTTACATTATGATGTATTGTATATAAACAAGTCGATACGAGACCCTTAGGGTGGTCTCTAGCATGCTAAGCTGAATCTGGGATGGTTTGAACTGTTTTGGGAATAAGTTGTGCCACGCGTCGTGAAGCAACTCCTTGCGCGTCACGACGCGCGGCGTCCAGAAGGGTGCACCCATTTTCCTCTTGCGCATCGAAGCAGATTTCCAGGATTCTGCTTTACTCATCCATGCTCATCCATTACCCAAAACTTTTTCACAATCACTTCCAAAACAAACTCATTGCACAACCCAATCTATTGAATTTCAAGTTCACCAATTCTAAATCAAATTACCATCCTCAAACAATGATTTAATCACTTCCCGAAGCCACAATTCCATAATCCTTATATCATCACTTTACCATCTTCTTATAAGTACTCATCTATATTTCTTTATCAATAGTAAAAGCATAATCAAAACCCAATATTTATATACCAATTCTTCCACCTCAAGGACAAGAAACATATACACTCACAAGGGTTTCAAATCATGCTAATATTATCATAACACTTCCAAAAACTCATGCAAACAACTAATTCAAAGCCAATTTAACTATTCCAAATTCTAGAATATATATGGTGCAATTGGGGCTTTAGTTTGTTTGTCCAAAACTAATAAATAAAGAAGAAATAAGAGTTAGAAACTTACTTTGTGTGATAAGAAATTGAGAATCATCAATTGTTGCACCCTAGAATAGCTTGAGGAAGAAGAATAAAACTTGAGGAAATCTTCCATGGTGGTTCACGTTTTTGCCTTTAAGGAGATGAGGGAATAATGTCCTTTTTATAGGAAAAGGGGTTGATTTTAATCATGTAAATGTGTGGCCATGATTGGGCCACATCACTCCAAATCTAGTCAATTCCCGAAATTACTATAGCATCTGCGGAAATTACAATTGTTGACCCATTTGTGGTCCGAAGTTGGGAAACTGTTCAACATGGAAGTTGTAGCTCTCAGATTAAGCTTTCCGAAAATATTAAATTCATAAAAATCGAAGTTTAAATGAAAAAGTTAGAGCTCGATTACTAAAGACTATTCGGAACTAGTCGTAAGCTAAGTTCTGCGTCGAAATTTCAAGGGATTTACCGAATGTCCCAAATGCCATTTATGAGCACGTACTTGCTCGAACATAATTCATATCAAGTATTATGCCTCCATACTGTAATGATCATCAGGTTCTGGTAGCGTGCAAGTCGCCGGGGTCATCGTATGTTACGGATTGTATCTCATACCCATCGACTCCACATGTTTATCAAATAACTTGGGAGGAATGACCTTGGTAAGCAGGTCTGCTATATTATCTTCACTCGGGACCTTGCACACGACAATTTCCCCTTGCGATATAATCTCTTGAATTATGTGATACTTATGTTCCACATGCTTTGATTTCTGATGCGCCATCGGTTCATTTGCTTGCGCAATGGCTCCATTATTATCACAATATAATGGAATCAGATTCTCAATATTTGGGACAAATCCCAACTCTGTGATAAATTTCATAACCCAAATAACTTCTTTTACAGCTTCAGAAGCTGCAATATATTCCGCCTCTGTGGTGGAATCAGCTGTGGACCCATGTTTGCAACTTTTCCAACTAACTACACCTCCGTTAAGGGTAAACACGAATCCTGATGTAGAGTTTATGTCATCAGGATCCGATTGGAAATCTGAATCCATATACCCATTAACCTGCAATTCATTTCCTCCATACATCAAAAAATTATCCTTAGTATCCTTAAGATAGTTTAGGATATATTTAATGGCCATCCAATGGTCATTGTCTGGATTGGACTAATATTTATTGGGTACACTAACCGCGAAGCAGATATCAGACCTGGTACATAACATGACATATAAAATGCTGCCTAAGCACGAAGCATAAGACTGATTAGACATCTAATCTTCTTATTTCTATTTATGGACACATTTTCTTCGAATGATAAATGCCATGTCTGAACGGTATATTTATGTCTTATAGTTACCAAAGTTGTACCGTTCCGAGATCTTATCTATGTACGTTGATTGGGATAACCCAATGAGCTTCCTTTCTCTATCTCTATAGAGCTTTATGCCTAAGACATATGAAACCTCTTCCAAGTCCTTTATAGAGAAATTCTTACAGATGTAAGCTTTAACTCCATGCATCATCCTAAAATCATTCCCAATTATCAGGAAGTCGTCAACATAGAGTACTAAAAAGACCACTATACTCCCACTGACCTTTTTATACACACGGGATTCTTCCGAATTCTTGAGAAAACCAGACAATTTGATTATCTCATTGAATCGAAGATTCCAACTCCATGAAGCTTGTTTAAGTCCATAAATGGACTTCTTAAGCTTACATATCATGCCCGAGTTTTCGCTGGATACAAAACCTTCTGGTTGTTTCATATAGATTTCTTCGTCAAGAAATCCATTCAGATAAGTCGTTTCGACATCCATCTACCAAATCTCGTAGTCACAGTAAGCAGTAATAGACAACAAAATCCTAATGGACTTTAACATTGCTACAGGGAAAAAAGTATCATCGTACTCGAAATCTGGTCGCTGCGTGTAACCTTTAGCGACCAGTCAGGCTTTAAAGGTTTCAACCTTTCAGTCAGGCCCATGGTTCCTCTTGTAAACCCATCTACAACCAATTGGAACAATTCATTCAGGAAGCAAAACCAGGTCCAAAACTTGATTCTGATGCATATAGTCTAACTCTGATTTCATGGCCTCTTGCCACTTCACGGAGTCGATGTCCAACATAGCCTCTCTATAGGTATAAGGGCCAATATCTTCAATCAAGAGAACATCAATAATCATTTCTTGTATCAAACACAAGCGATCAGGAGCTCTAGATACCCTAACGAACCTACAAAGTGTGTGTAATGAAGGTTCCTCATCTACTTGAACATCAGGTTCCTCCGGTGGTTTGATGGTTTCATGTTATACTTCATCAAACTTCAACTTGTCTATAATTACCTCTTTCAGTCATAAATTCTATCTCTAGAAATTTAGCGAAGTGAGCTATGAACATATTTCGATGCTCGGTATCATAGAACAAATATCCTTTCATATTTGAAGGATATCCAACGAACCTAAACTTTTGTCCTTGAGGAAAAAGCTTATTCTGTTGTGCCAACCTGACGTATGCAGGACAACCCTAAATCCTAACATAATTAAGATTTGATTTCCTACCGGTCCATATCTCATTCGGAGTCATATGAACAACTTTAGAAGGAATCTTATTCAAAATATATGCGGAAGTTAAAAGAGCATATCCCCATAAGTAATAAGGCAAATATGTAAAACTCAACATAGATCGGACCATATCTAATAATGTCTGATTTCTCATTTTAGATACTCCATTGTGCTATGGAGTACCCGAGAGAGTATATTGAGTGAGAATCCCATTCTCTTTTAAATAATCAGTGAACTCACCATTCATATATTCACCACAACGATCTGATCGAAGTTATTTAATATATTTTTTAGTTTGTTTTTCTACTTCATTTCAGAATTCTTTGAACTTTTCAAAAGTTTCCGATTTATGTTTCATCAAATAATCATAACCGTACTGTGACACATCATCAGTAAAAGTAACAAAGTATGAAAAATCACTGTGAGCAGTCTGAATCATGGGACCACATACATCGGAATGTATGAGTTCCAATAAGTCAGTGGATCGATGTCCCACACCCGAAAATGAGGCTTCGGTCATTTTTCCCTGAATGTAAGATTCACAAGTCAGATAGGGTTCAATGGTGAGATCCTAAATCAAACCATTCATAACCAATTTAGTTAGACGTCCCACGCCTATATGACCTAACGTCATATACCAAAGTTCAGTATTATTTATTTCAAATAATTTATGTTTATTAATCCTAGTATTCAAGATATCTCGAGAGGTATGCAAAATGTAATGACCATAGTTATTTGGACATAAAGATCTGAATATTATTTCTGTCATATAAATACAAGGAACAATTCTTAATATTTACATGATATCCCTCTGTATCTAATACAAAAAGTGATATAATATTAGCTACGCATTCTGGTATACATAGAAGTCATATAACCAAAATTTCCCACTGGGCACGGGAATCTCGCTTAATCCCACTACAACCACATCTAGAGAGTCTTTACTCCCGAAACGCAGCTGCATCTCTCCAAATTTTAGCCGTCTACTTTCCTTCAGCACATGCAACGAATTGTGTATGTGAACAGGACAAGCAAAATCTAAAATCCAACTAGATGTGACAGCTTCATAAGCTAAAGAGATATCAATAACAGGAAAAATAAAAATACCTGATGTCGATGCTCTTTTCTTTCTAATCTGGGCTACGTAGACTGGAAAATTCCTCTTCCAGTCCTTGACCTTACTGTAGTGGTGGCATTTATCATCAACAGCTTTTTTGGGCTTCGCTATCTTGCCCTACGGAGGAACATTATAACCCTTCTTTTTTTTCTTTCTCTTTGTCTTCATCCCTTTCAACTTGAACTGGGAAGAAGCGGAAAGTGAAGTGGGTTTCGAAGGGCGAGTCATCACTTTATTTTTTAGATCCTCCTCCGTCGTGAGAAACATCATATACAATTCATGGTAAGAATAGTGAATCTCGTTCATATTGAAGTACATCA
Organism: Zanthoxylum bungeanum; assembly: GCA_019454045.1. NCBI lineage: Eukaryota > Viridiplantae > Streptophyta > Magnoliopsida > Sapindales > Rutaceae > Zanthoxylum > Zanthoxylum bungeanum. Next base: position 71,825 of record SKCR01021822.1, read on the forward strand.
CAAATTGGAGATAAGACGCCAGGAGCGAACCTAGAATGACACTCCGACCCAGAGTATCATTGAGAGGGAAATCACATTGCCTCAATTACTCGATCAGATCGATCAAATGAAACACATGCGAACTCACAGCATGTCCCTCATCAAGTCTTGAATGGAACAGTCCCATTGCTACTCTATGAACCAAGACTTGTTTTTGATTCATGAATAATTCTCGAGTCGTATCATCATGCTATATGCATCAGACATATCATAATATTGCCTCTTGAGTTCTAAAACCAGTGAACTGAGAATATATGATTTAACCATTAATTCATCATCTTTCCATTTATGGAAAGTCTCAACTTCCTCTGGTGTCACATCTTCAGATATAGCAAGGGGTAAGAAACCCTCCAATACATATCCCAACTTCTCAGACCTGAGGAAAATCCTCAAATCCATATCTCAGTATGCAAAGTTCTCAGCACCTTTAAGCTTATTCGTATTCAGCATATGAGTAAAAGGGTTAGTTGAAGAAGCCGCCATCACAAATCTATCACATAGATAACGAAAAATGGTTAGCAAATAAAACAGTTTCATATAATATCAAAAAACATTAAATAGATCATAGTTTTTTATTCTAAAAATGCCCCTCCCACTATTTAATGTAAGACTGTAATCCCCAAACAGAATAAAAAATATTCAATAATCAAAATAAATTCAATTATGAAAATTGGACCCCATGAATATATTTCAGCTCACAGCTTTGGCATGTTCTTACTTACGTATATTCATTAGGTAGACAACTCATTGTCAATCACTCACTAGTGACTTTTGTGTTTCAATCCTGATTGTTTCTCGTTGTGACAACTTTGGCACGTTCACAATGAGGCGTATCAAGGTTAAACTTGTCAATGATAAATTAAAGATACTCGCGTAATCCTGACAGCTTTGGCACGTTCAGGATTTCCGCTTTTGCTTGAACTTACCTAATATCATAAATTTATCCGGCATAAATAAATTCATATGGGCTATACCCTCACAACTTTGGCACGTTCTCAGATATAGTCATAAAAATTTATTTATAAATCGTATTGACAAGACGGACCAAAAACATGCATCAAATACATATTAATTATTAAACTTTATTAATTAGGGATTTTCCGCAAAAATATCATACACCTTTATTTTAATCAAATTAAATAAATACATGCATGCATAAAGTAAAATTTGGATTAAATATTAAATTCAAAATGCAAATCATATCATCAATTAAGAATCAGACTAGCTATGATACAATTTTAATGGGGGGGTTTTTAACGATTTAATCATGTAACGTAGAGGAACGCGAAAAATCAATTTTTCTGATTTAATTTATTTTTCTTGGGTAATTAAAATAAACTAATTTATTCTAATTACTCAGTACAAAAAAAAAAAAAAAAATCAGATTTTACCCAAAAATTCCCAAATTGTCGTGAGCCCTAATGTTTGTATTTTGATCTTTTTAGTCCTAAATTGCCAAATACAAGTTTAAGTGATTTCCAATCACTACCAAAATGATTCATATATCTCATATACATCTTAATACATCACATATATGAAAATCCCCAATTGTTTTTTAGACAAAACCTAATTTTCTAATTAATCAAATTAACCAAAATTAATTCAATATCACACTTTAATCCAATCTCTACAACACCAAACAAGCCTCACCACTTTGAAACAACTCAAGAACAATTCTAGGTTATCAATGAGTGGTCTAACAACTCTAGAATGGCAACCAAGTCATCTAATGACCAAAAGTGTGCTTAATAACCATTTATAAGCTTACTTTAATTTCATAAATGCACATATCTTTCATTCAAGCTTCCAAGCATCTAAACACAAAAAAAAAAAAAGAGTAGAAAAATATATTTACATCACATGTTGTATTCTAGAGCAACAGAAATAATTTTGTACAAAAGGAAAGAAAAGAAAATACCTTTATTTTCCAAGATTTTCTTAAGTTTAAGTTTTAACACTTGTGTTTTTCTCTCAACTCTCACTTTTGTAATATTTGGAGGCTTAACCTAATGAAAGAAAAATGAAAAAAAATAATATATACTCCCCCCTATATGGCCGAATTTTAGGGAAATAAATATCTAGATTTTGTTTCAATTTTATTAATTAAATAAGCTTTAGTTTACCTGTTCAAATTGTACACTACAACTTTAAATATATTACAACAAGTTAAACCAATCATATTATTCCACTTCCTAACTTAATCATAAGGTTAGATATTTATATTTTAATCACTTTAATTATTTAACAATTAAATAATTAAATAATTACTTAAATACAAATATCTAAATATATGTATCATATTTACTTTAAATAATCAAAATACATATATTTATGATATATGTCAAATATCCTATTTGACAATTAATTTATGTGTATTTAAAAAAATCATATGTTAAATACAAATACACATTAATTAGGAAATCACCGAAATATCCCTATGCATATATCTTTTCGTTTAACCTTTAAACGATTTATAAATAATCAATATGATTCATAACTGTTGCCTTAGTGCTCTACGAGTAAATTTCATTATGTGAGACTCTCTAAGTTCAGGCATATCCATCACAAAATCCAATTTCATGTCCATAATTTACCCACCCGTAAATTATTACGACCATCGATAAACTTGTTGAACTATACAAGTCGAGGTCATTGCATACGTATAATCCCTCTGTCATAGGTATCCGGATTATACCAGAGATACATATATAAATGTCAAATCTTTTTAGGTATAATCCCGTCGACGTATTTATTAGAGATCTCTTAATAACACTTAGAACTCACTTCTACAGTGTACCATAAGCCCATGAATTTAACAGATTGCTAATCCCATGTTGAATACCTATGCTCTGTACATAGAACTGACAGATCCTTTCTTGACATACACAGGATATCCTGAGGATCAGTCCACACCCAAAAACAGGTGGAGGTCTAACCTAAATAGATCGGTGACTTGACTGCCATTAAAGTGTGAAAGATATCTCATATATCTACAGTGATATGTCAAGTCAAATAATCACTATACTACTTAACCTAAGAAGATTTTTATTGACATTGGTGTACCATCCATTAAGAATCTTCAGTAAGTCATTCGGTGTTTATTCGATATAAACACATACATGTCTATACGAGTCCCGAAACTCATGGTTCATTGAGAATCTACCATGGAAATCCAAGATTTCAATATACGACATGTACCAGTCTTCGCAGGTTTACTTACTGACCAAGTAATGTAAACCTTGACCAGGAATAGTTTAAGAATGATAATGTTATGATACAACTCAATGACAGTTATGACGCTTTTACAATTGTATCATAACCAATCATTCTATGGTCAATTACGTCTTCACCATATAATAAAAAAAGTTATGTTAAAGAAACTGTTTATTTTATTCATAATAAAATATTTACATAGGTATTTTCAGGGAAATATAAAAGAAATTGGCGCTCCGAGCACTAACCATAACAAAACCATCACAAGAATAGAGGTTCGTAGGAAAAAATGGAAGCTATTGGCAAGACGGGTTAGTGACAAACAAATAATAGGTAGTCTTGAAACTAATAAGAGGGATAATAATGGTAGAGATGGACCAAGCCCAATTAAGAAGAAGCTGAAAAAATCAAGCTCAGAGGGGAACCACAATGTCAAGCAGAGAACTTCCTCACCTCAAAAAAGGTTAAGACTTAACTGGAAAATGGTATATAGTGAGGAGATGATGATGTCGAGACCTGGAGTGACTAATTTATCAACAGCCTCACCGACAACAATGATTGTTTTAAGCTCGAACGTCCAGGGAATGGGGAACACTCAGACTTTCAGGGCCGCGCAGAAGATTCTCCAATTTCATAGGCCTCATATTTTTTCATATGCGAATCAAAGCCGACGTCTAAGCAAATGCAAGCTATAAGTACCAAATTGTGCTTCGAGAATTTTTTTTGTGGTTGATAGGAATGAAATAGGAGGAGGTTTGGCTTTATTATGGAACTGTGAGACTAAAGTGTCAATTAGCTCATTCAGCATACATTATATAGATGTGAGGTAATATATAGGGATAATTGAGAGAAATAAAGTTGTACATGGGTCTATGGAATCAAGAGAGCTCTCAAAATAAGCACACTTGGTTGTTGTTGAGAATATTAGCTGGTTTGTTGGATCTGCCTTGGCTCTACTTCGGAGAATTCACCGAGGTGTTGGGTACTGAGGAGAAATTTAGGGGTAATGATAGAAACTATTGTTGGTGATTTTCAGCCCTGAGGAATTTTGAAGCCCAAAAGAGCGGTATAATGGGGTTTATATAGTAGATGGTCCAAGGCCCTTGTGAGGATGAGAGGTCAGACTAAAAGTCCAAGCCCAAGGTATATGAGGATATCTGAGGGAAGAGCCAGTTGATGAGGATATGTTGGGATACTGACACGACCTTGTGAGAAGGCATCAGTAACGGTTGAACTCGAGCATCTGTGAAAGCTGACTCTAGGTGGCTCGTGACTACCGACCCTGGTAAAGAAGTAAGGAAGAGTATTCAACGCTGTTCTACTTGGCATACTGACCTGGGGACCGAGGTCGGGGTTACATTATATATGAATGGCATAAGCCCTGCATAAGAGTTTGAGCCTTCAGAAGAATGATATGACAAGAGTTGGTCATAGATTTCCCTTCTGACATACAGAACAACATGGGAGTGATTGACTTACAGGTTGTCACGTGCACAGAACGTGTAGTAGATCATAAAGGTGGGAATGATGACTTGTCTATGACAGAGGGTGGTTGAGCCAGAAGTCCAAAACTACTATTTGCAGAGCAGTTGGGAAAAATAAGCATGGGCGACAGTGAAAAGGGTGACATGAGCTAACGTCATGAGTTGGTGTAATAGTATATTTGGGAGCCTATAAAAGGGGGACGGAGGCTCAGTTTTAGGGGTTAGTATTTTTTGCATTTCACAAGTTGTAAAAGAGCTCCAAAACGTTTAGGGATAGAGAGAGAAAGCTAGTCAGTATTGACCCGAGCTCCTAAAAAATTTTCATTTCCATGTTTTCGTGGAAGTAGGTTGGAGCCACTCTCTGCTGAACCATGTTAAACCTTTGTTTTCCCTGTGATTCTTCAGTTTGTTTGCCAAGTTTGCTTTGGTTTCCAACTAACCAAATGAATTCATTGTTGGGGGAGGTTTTTCGAGGTGTGGATTTCCAAAATTAGCCCTGTAATAAAAACAACTGTTAATAGTTCGTGTTGTCTGTGGGGAACAGTATAAAAAGCATCATACACACTAAGGCGATGGTAGGAGATGGAAACCACAGGGCTTCAGAAGCTTCGACGATGGAATGGATGGAGAAGATGGAAGAAACCCTACGAAATGAAAGAGAAGATGCTCGAAAAAGGGAAATAATCAAGCTTTCATGAGAGCCATGATGGAGAAAATTGAGAAGTTGGAGAAGGCGGTAAGAGATAAAGGACAAGCAGGTCCAAGCAAATAGAGAGAAGAGATAGCCAAAGGGAAGATAATCGCCGAAGCATTCAGAGATCGAGAAAATAGGAAGAAAAATGCACAGAGAATGAGGTCCGTAGTTGTTGCTATTGCCTCACAATCAGAAGATCCATGGGAAGAAGAAGACAGACGAACCCCGGAGTCATCCAATAACAGCTTGTGTTTTGGTGAAAGTGACCTAGAACGATATCAGAGAAGGGACGTGAGGTTCCCAGTTATGGAAGGTACCACGCTCTAACTAGAAGGCGTGAAGAGGCCCTTGGTCGAGAGAACGATGGATCCGAAAGCCAAATGAGGGATTGGTTTCAAATGGAGATGACAGAGTGGGAGGAAGTGAAGAGAGGGGCTCAGGTGACCAAGATATGGAGACAACATCCCCATTTCCGAAGGAATTATTGGCGATGGAGTTTCCAAAAAGATTCACCAGGCCCACGATAGGTATTTATAAAGGACAACATTATTGGAATATATGTCACAGAGCTTTATGTAATGTAAACAGAATTGTATTTTATGAAATAAAAGGATGCATTATTCATTTATCAAAGTGTTTGTTTAATATCGCATATTGTAAATTATCTTGTTTACCCTAGATTACTCATGTGCCTTTAGACTTAGTTTATGAGTGTCATACACTAGAGGATTTAAGTTTGAAGTTAGTAATCTAAAATAGTCCATAGAGAGCAAATAAAACGGGTACTTTGTTTGCGGTTTATCTATAGCTGTGGTCCATTCTATAATTGTATGGCGACCTTGATCCAGGATCATCCACGTGGAGACATGAGAATGAAAGCACATTATATGATGTGATCATATAGGACTTGACCCAGATAGAAATGAGTTTCTTATAATTTCTGTTAAATAATGAAATTTATGTCAATCTACTAGATGGTCATATATGGATTAATCTGAATCCTGAGTGTACAACGAACTCTTGCATTGCAGACTGTGTCCTTTGATTTACGATGGTGAGGTTGGTGTAGCAATCCCGACCAATAGCTACGTACTTTGGGGACATGGTTTGGTGTGTAGCGAGGGACATTTTACATAGATATGGAATTCACTTCTTCTTGCAAGAAGTAGATGAGTATCTTCCTTAAATGTTGATTTGGTATTTGAACAGTTAGAGCGCTCAAGTCTTTCTATTACGAATAGAAAGATGAACATTCATAATGGATATGAATAAATCATTCATTAGAGAATCAAAAATAATTAAGGTAAAAAATAATTAGAGGGGTATAACAGACATTATGACCCAGCTCTAATTATGAGATACTCATGAAGGGCCAATCCGTATGTAATGACTGTATCGATGGACACTGATGTGGTTCAACTTAAATTATCTATCTGCAGCAATGAGAGTGCAACTTGGGGTTTTTAGTGGAATAACCCGAAGTTAATAATTTGGAATATTTAATTAAGAGTTAAATTAATATTCTAGGATTATTGGAGCTCAGAATCGTAGGTCCATTTGGTCCCCGTGTTGCTCGATATACTGTACCAGATTAAATATAATTGGATAGTCTAATTATATACTCACATGTATATATTATTAATATGATTAATAATATTATTTTTGTCATACTTGAAACTATATATTAATTTTAATATATGATTTTATAATAAATGATTATGTTATAATTATTTATTATATGTTATTAAGTTATATTATATATAATTTAATAAAGAGTTTAATTCTTGAATTTTCAAAAATAAGTTTTTGGAAACCTTCGATTGGTTTTGGAAGTTACACCTTTTTTAAAAGGTAATAACTCATTTTTTTGTAACATCTTTTAACATTAAGTAAGTTTTGATATTATAAAATTTTTATACAAAAAAAAGGGCTGGCCGATTCTTGCGATAGAGGGAGGGCAAGGGTTTATTTTATTTTGAAAATAAAAAACCCTAGGTATATAAAGAAAATGAGATTTTCTTTTTGCCTAACCTATCTCATTCTAACCCTAGCCACCCTCTTCTTGTTCTAAGAATTCTCTCAAGTGTTGAAGAAAGAAAAACAAGAACTAGGAAAACCTAAACCAAAACTTGTGTGACGCTTTAATCTCTAAAGAGTTTAAAGGTCTGTTTGTGAGTATAGCCCACATTATATCTTGTTGGTAACGAGATATAGCACATAAGACTATTTGGTGTCGAAAAAAATTTATCATGTTCTTCTTTTCAATACACCACACGACAGTGAGCACGTTCTGCTCACTACCGCATATAACTTTGTATAACGAGACTCGGTTTGATTTGTTATTAATCCAGAAAAAATTGGGAAACATTAAGGGTGTTTTAGGACTTTTAAGGGCTGTTTTAATAGAAAAATCAGAACTTAAATTTTGATGGTGTAGGCATAAATTATGGGCTGTTTCAGGGGTGTGCTGGGCACATTTAAGGTCCAAAATAGTGAAATTTTAAGTAGTAATTCAGGGGCTGTTCTAGGGCTGAAATTTTGTTAAAAATAGAAGTAAAATTTTAGTGAAGCAGGTAGTCATATTCGACCATGTGAAGGGAAAGGCATAAATTTTTTTCAAATCCTATCCCAAGTGCCTAACGTGTTTCCGTTGCGCTAGGAAATTGGTTCCTACAAGCACGGACCCCAAGTCCCACATTGAAAATTTTGTTTATTGATGAAAATTCAGAGAATGGTAGGAGAGACGATATGCAAGGTGTTCCCATTAACTTTGGGAGGGTCTGCCAGCTTGTGGTTCAGAAACTTTACCTCGGAAAGTATCAGCAACTTTTCACAGTTGAGGAAGTCCTTTATACGCCATTTCAAAAAAAGCGTACATACCAAGGAAGATAATGGGGTCATTAAGGATGATGAACCAAAGAGATGATGAGCCTTTGAAGAGTTTTATTGACAAATACCACAATTTGGTGTTAGAGGTGGGGGGTATGAGTCCTCAGAGGCGTTGGAGAGTTTTAAAGAAACTATGAGGGTCGGAAAGTTATGGTCTCACCTAAGGATCCATGAGGTATCAGACTATGCCGTAGACTTGGAACATGCAAGGAAGTTTGTGTTTCTGGAAGAAAATGAGAAGATCGCCCAATGAGGAGCTACCCTGGCACCAAAAATGCCAAGGTAAGAGAATCAGCGTGATATTTGTGGAAATTGGAGAGGACAGGCCCGAGGAAGAAGAAGTTTAGGCCAATAACTAAGGGTAATCTAGCGCCTGAGAGGAGACCCCCGATCAAGATTGCTCATGTTTTCGGAGGAATGACGTACACTGCCCTAAACAGACCATTGGCCCAAATAGCTAAGGAGATTCAAGATAAATGCCTACTAACTGAGCCTGACCGGAGGAGGTTTCCGATTGAGAAGAGAGACCATAAGGCTTATTGCGCACACAATAATGTGAAGGGGCAGGCCACAGAGAGATGCATGGATCAGTAGGAACGGGTGGGATTCTGGTGAGGAATGTTTACTTGAAAGAATACATAGGCCACGAGGCCATGAGGATCAGACAACGAATGGAGTAGAGGCCAATGTTCACAATAGCAGGGGGAAAATATTATCCAGGGATTCAAACATGGCATGAAAGAACTACTACCGGACTAAGGGCCTAGAGGTATTGACAACGAATAGGACTCAAAGGATCGAGAAGGCCAGACCAGTGCCCATAATGCTCACTGAGGAAGATGCCCAAGGGATAAGCTACCCTTATGATGATCAAGGCCAATATCGGCGGGGTCGAGGTGGATAAAATATTGATAGACCTTGAAAGAGCGGCGAATATTATATCCAGGGACACTTTGAATGATTTGGGCATGGATTTCACTACCCTGATCCAGGATGCAACACAACTGTATGGGCTTGGGGGAGCAACATTTATCCCACTGGATCGGGTACAATTAACAATGACCATTGTGACAGCCCCCCATACCCAAATTATCATGATGGATTTCATTGTGGTGGATTGTTTGAGCAGTTTTTCAGTTGATACTGGGAAGATCTTTCATGATGAATTCAAGGGCGGCTATGTCGAGTTATTATATGAAACTGAAGTTTCTGACCTGAGAATGGGTTGGGGTAGTATGTGGAAGTCAAAAACTAGCGAGGAGTTCCTTTGCTGTCGTTTCGAAATAAACCATGTGCATTGAAGAAGTATGAGTGAAAATGAAAGAAAGATAAAGGGAAGCAACTGAAGTAGAGTCGACAGACCCCCGACCCGAACAGCCTGTTCAGCTAGGAGCGGGGGAGGAGCCGGAGCCTGTAGAGCTATTTGGCATTGGAAAAATGATAAAGGTTAGGATCAGGCTGGAGCCAAGTTTGAGGAGGCGACTGATGGGTTTTTGAAAGAGAATGCGGATGTCTTCACGTGGGATCACAGGGACATGCTGGGACCCTAGGGTCATCAGTCATCGTCTGGCGATAGATCGAGCCCATAAACCGATAAAGCAAAAAATGAGGATTCTCAACCAGGAGCGATACAAGGTGATCCATGTAGAGGTTGAAAATTTAATGAAGGTCGGGTTTATCAGAGGGGTTAAATACCCAGACTAGGTATCGAACGTGGTCTTAGTGAAGAAGGCTAGTGGAAAATGGAAAATGTGCATATATTTCTCCGACTTAAACAAGGCTTGCCCAAATGACAGCTTCCCACTCCCAAAGGTAGATCAGCTGATGGACTCGACAACATGTCAGAGGTTGGTGAACAATCAGGTAACTCAGTTTTATGAACACCTTCTCGAGGTACAATCAGGTCAGAATGCATCCCAAGGATGAGGTGAAAATAGCCTTTATCACTGACCATAGGTTAAATTGTTACAAAATAATGCCCTTCAAACTGAAGAATGTTGGGGCCACATATCAGAGGTTGGTGAACAAGGTCTTCAAGCCACTCATTGGCAAGACAATACAAATGTATATTGACGACATGATCACAATGACTGTCAAACCCGAGGACCATCTGGGCGACCTCATATAGATGTTCAAGCACCAGAGAAAGCACAATATGAGGTTGAATCCAGACAAATGTGCCTTCGGAGTGTCTTCGGGAAAATTCATGGGATACATAGTCAGAGCAAGGGGCATCGACGCAAATTCTCAGAAAATCAAGGTCGTGTTAGATCTCAAACCTCTTAGCACAGTTAATGAGGTATAGTGTTTAATTGGTCGTGTGGCAGCACTCAACCGATTTATTTCTAAGGCCATCGGTAAATGACTTCTTCCAGTTAATCAAGAAGGCTAATAAGAAGGTCAAATGGATGATAGAGTGCGAGAACGCATTCCAGCAACTCAATGAATATTTGACCTGACCTCCACTTCTGGCTAAGCCAATTTCGGGTGAGATGTTATACTTGTACCTAGCTATTTCTGAATATTCTGTAAGCTGTGTTAGTACAGGAAATAGAAAAAATCTAGAGACCGGTGTACTACACTAGCAAGGTAATGCTGGATGCGAAACCCCCCGGTTCATGAGTTGGTGGCTTTGTCCTTTGTCACTACAGCGAGGAAGTTACGATCATATTTCCAAGCTCACACCATCGTGGTGCACACCGACCACCCATTGAGGTAGATACTGCATAAACCCGAGACCTCGGGTCATCTGGTGAAGTAGTATGTGGTGCTAAGTGAGTATGACGTATCTTATCTACCCAGAGTGTAAATTATAAGGCAAGAACTGGCTGATTTTATAGCTGAGTTTACTAGCCCCCGAGTTATGATAGTAGGGAAGACAAGATGAGAGCTATTTATGGACATGTCGGTAAGTATACAAGGATGTGCCACCGAGGTAATCCTCAATAGTGATGGAGGTGAATAGTTAAGTTATGCACTGAGATTTGCCTTCATAACAAAAATTAATGTGGTAGAATATGAAGCCATTCTGGCCGAGCTGAGGCTTTGCGAAGTGGTCAGGGTAAGATATGTGGTGGTGAAATGCGACTCCCAATAGGCCGTTTAGCAGCGCAATGATGAGTTCCAGGCGAGAGAGCCAAACATGATAGCTTACCTTTCTGAAGTAAAGAAACTTGTCGAAGGAATGAGGAACGTGACATTCTAACAAATCGGACGCGAGAACAACCAGCAGGCACACTCTTTAGCTCGGCTTGCTTCCTCTATCAAATCTAAAATTCCTCGTGTTAATCCATTGGATATTTTACAGCCGAAAAATGTAGGAGCACTGAGCGTTATGGAAGTGGAAGCTGAAGGTGGGCCGACCTGGATGGACCCTATCAAAAAATACTTGGAGTCGGGAAATATGACTGAGGATAAGAAAGAGGCAAGGAAACTGAAGTATCAAAGTGCAAATTTTTACTTGAGAGATGAAATATTATACTGGAGAGGGTACACGATGCCGTACTTGAGATGTCTAGGGCCTGAGGAGGCTGATTATGTGCTCAGAGAAATTCACACGGGGATTTACGGAAGCCACTTTAGAGGTCGGTCAATCGCCCATAAGACGCTTAGATAATGTTTCTTCAAGCCAACAATACATCAGGACGGGGTCAGAGTTGCCTTGTCATGTGATGGATGTCAGAAGAATGCCAATATACCTCATCAACCATCCAAGCAGCTGACCACTTTATCAAGCCCTTGGCCATTTCCCAGTGGGGGCTGGATATCATCGGACCTATGCCTCTTGGTCGAGGTTAAGAAAAATTTACCATAGTGACAATTGATTACTTAACCAAATGGGTAGAGGCTGAGCCATTATCCATAATAATTGAGAAGTAAGTAATGAAATTCATCAAGAAGAACATCATATACCGATTCGAGATTCCCCGAGCTGTTATTACGGACAACGGGAAGTAGATTGATAATAGGGGCTTCATGAAGCTCCGAGAAAACCTCCAGATTGCATTGAAATTTGCCTTGTCCGCTCATCCGAAGTGAAATGAACAAGTAGAGATAGCGAACAAGACCATAAAGAATAATCTGAAGGCAAGACTCGGGTTATGTAAAGATCTATGGGTTGAGGAACTGCCAGAGATTTTGTGGGCACATCTGATGACCTACAAGGCTTCCACAAGAGAAACCACATTTCTCTTAGCTTGTGGAAGTGAAGTCGTCATTCCTGCAGAGATCGGGATGACAACGCACCAGGTGCAACACTTTGAAGAGAGGCAGAATGAAGAACTTGTAAGGAACCACCTTGACCTGATAGATGAAAAAAGAGAGAGGTCGGCGCTCAAGATGGTAGTGTATCAGCAAAGGTTGGCTCACTTTTAAAACAAGAGGGTCCAAGTGTGAGCTTTTCATCCTGGAGACTTGGTCCTAAAAATGGTGACTCTGAATATGAGAAGGCCCGAGAAGGGCTCCTTGGGAGCCAAGTGGGAATGGCCGTACAGAGTTGTTGAAATCGTCAGGTCGGGTACTTATCACTTGGAGAAGTTGGATGTTACCCAGTGTAAAAAGCCTTGGAATGCAAATATGCTAAGGAGATATTACCAATTGAGCATCTCTTAGAATAACCCTCAAAGAGTTGTAAGATGGGCAGTATATCTCAAGAATATAAATAAGGCTTTCCCATTTTAAATAAAAAATTATTCGCATATGCTTGTTTGTTATTTGGGTGGGAAAGACATGTTTAATATTCATGTGAAGTACTTGCGATTGGGATACAACAAGGGGTACAAGGCAGGTGGGGAAAGAGCGGCCTCCCGGGCTGAAGCGTTACTACCAAATGACTTGCACCTTCGAGGGATATACGGTCAAGACCTACATGGCATTTGGCACATAGGGTATTCATAGCACTCTCGATGAAGGAGTCGGTGTGGCATCTGGTGCCCCAAGATAATCATAACACATATGGATTGAAGACATCTATGGTATTATGGTACCTTTGGGTTTGCATAACGTATTGATAATTCCCCCACGACGCTTGTCACTCAGTGTTGGAGGTGCATAGCATGGGGAAGGCACACGAGCCTTCATGGCATTTATAGCATCAAGATATGCCTAACAAGGGGAAAAAAATGTCCTCGTGGTGCTGGCCATCCCATTTCGGATCCGTAGAAGCATAGCAAGAGGAAGGCTAGAGGGCCTCTATGGCGTTTGCAGACTCGGGGTCTGCCTACCATGGGAAAAGTCTTATGGCATTAACTGCCCCCTCGATCCATAGCTTGGTTCGTCGAGACGTCTGGACTGTAAGATTTAGAATTGTTGTTTTGGGTAACGTCAGGCAAGACGATGTCTTAAGTTCCCTCATTATTTCTTTTGAGTCAGTGCGACATATGTGATACGTCACCTCCATTGTCCTTGCTTTTTTCTTTTGTTTTTATTTTGTTGGACGAATTAGTGTGGGACGCCATTACCAGTGTCTAAGAAGATGGTCGGAGGTTGAAGACCATCCTTCCAGGCTAATCCGAGTAAGAAAATATGTTGGCTCATGGTCGGGTTATGTCCCACCGAGATCTTATTATGTTTGTTGGCATAGGGTTGAAGTTTCTCCCTCATGGACAAGTGTTGAATGACACAATGAAGGATTATTCCCTTGTGGCCAAGTTATTATATTGGCTCGGAGGTAGGTCATATCCCACCGAGGCCTTATTATGTTTGCTGGCATGGGGTTGGAGTTTCCCATAATGGCTAAGTGTTGAATGCCACAATGAAAGATCATTCCCTTATGGCTAAGTTATTGCATTGGCTCGGGGTCGGGTTATGTCCCACCGAGGCCTTATTATGTTTGTTGGCATGGGGTTGGAGTTTCTCCCCCATGGCCAAGTGTTGGATGACACAAGGAATGAACATCCCCTTATGACCAAGTTATTACAGCGGCTCGGGTTCGGGTTATTTCCCACCGAGGCCTTATTATGTTTTTTGGCAATGGATTAGAGTTTCTCCCCCATGGCCAAATTTTGGATGGCACAAGGAGGGAACATTCCCTTGTGGCTAAGTTATTATATTGGCTCGGGTTTGGGTTATGTACCACCGAGACCTTGTCATGCTTATTGACATAAATATTGATGTTGGTCGAGTAGAAGACTGCTATGTTTAAAGAACGCTGAATCTGCTAAATAAAACATCCAAATAATGAAATTATACTGTGTAGGGCTCGGGCACTAATACTTGCTTGGAGTATATTCCCTTAGGGTAATTGTTGCAATAACTTTGGTTAAATTTACCAAGTGTTGATTAAAGTTGATCAGATTAGCTTATTGAAGTGGAAGTTGCCCCAGATCAGGTCTGTATTTGGTGTGTGATTCAATAAAAGAAAAGCATATGCGAAAATTATGGTCATTCATTAAGAAGTTTTTACAACGGGCCCCCTCAGGGTTAACCATATAAGAAAAATGGAAGAAAAAAGTTGGATATAGGCAGAGGGGCCGATAACATCTTTAAGAGGGGCTTAGAGTATAATGGCCTTTAAATATGCAACTCAGGTTATTTATGACTGTCAGATTGAAATAAAAGCACAAGATTAATACCACGTGTCATAAAGATCTCGGCCATTGAATTCGAATGGAAGGTCACGATTGAAACTACTGTTTAGGTGGGACACAACTGTCCTTGGTTTTGGCGTGCAAGCCATGAGAGCATGACACGTGGCATCTCGGGGAGAAAAAGCGAAAAGTATACCATGAGAGATATGATGAGCATTTAAGGAAGGCCATTAAGGTTTTACAACTTTATAAAGGCGGTTTAAAAGCTCTAGAAAGACCTTTCAACTGACGGTGAAAAAGCAATCATCTCAGAAAAATTGACCTTTTGACGATACACGTACATAGGCGTAATATACGCAATCATCCCGAGGGACGTGGCAGTGCTGATATCCACGAGTTAATACCCAATGACGTAGGGGTAATATACATATTTTTTTAGGTCTCGAAATCAACTCACTAATTCGTTGATACCGAGAACTAGGGGACAAATATTGAAGGTGATTTTTAACTCCGAAGAACTCTGAAGCCCAAAGAGAGGTATAATGGGGTTTACACAGCAGATGGTCCAAGGCCAGTTGAGGATGATAGGTTGGGATACCGACCTTACTATATGAGAAGTGTAGGACACAGAACCTGACGACGCTGTTCTAGGCTCGCGGCCTAGTTGGGAAGTACGAAATAACATGGAGTCGCCACCCGGTGTGAACCGGGACAAAGATTTAAGGCCGCACTCACCCCTCGCAAGGGAAGACCTCAAACCGTTGGGTTCGAAATGGTCCCTTACTTATGTCACTTGTGATGATATAATTTGTGCAATAAACTAACCGAATCTATTCATCATTCATGCTCAAGGGTACTTAGATCTAACATGCTTTCATCCAAATAATTCCACGCATTATAACACAACAAGCATATTGAACCATTAAACCAAATTAAACAAATAACTAATTAAACATAAACATAAACTAAACGAAACATCATGCATAAAGAATGAAGAACAACATGCCTAAATAACACAATCATGCTTTGAAAATTAAATAACAAGACTAAATTAAATCATGCTTAAAATAATAAATAAACGGCCTAGAAACTATAACATGCTCAAATACAAATTTTGGATGAGACGAGATATATGTATCTTAAGTGGTACGTGGCATTGTATCCCGAGTGCAGACCATACTACCGTCCATTCGGAATCGGCTATGGAATTTACGTCCGGGTTTCCATCCGATATACCACAAAAGGGAACACACATCCCGCTCATCCAACAATCACATCATGCCTCAAACGACTCTCATGCAATTATATATCAAAGTAAATAAAAAAAAATAAGAAGTTAAGTAAAAAGAGTGCCCTCAGGTCTAACCTCTTTTTTCGTTCTTCGAAGGCGCGTTACACGGCCGTCGGAAGGATTGATACTCCGCAACTTTTCACTGCTCGGGTTGTTGTTTTCACTCGTTTCGCTGCTGTTTCAAGGGTATTTTTTGGTCACTATTTTGGGTAGTTTCGGGTACTGTTTTGGGTAGTTTCGGGGACTGCTTGGGCGTTTTAAGGGCTAAAGGGCTGCTGTTTTTGGTGAGTTTTCAGGGGATTTTTGTGTAGTTTCTTAGTGCAGTTTTGGGGTATGTTTCTGGACTGTTTTGGGGGTCTAAGTTGCGACAAAACTGGACAGAATAGGGGTGTGATGTGCGGCAGTGAATGAAGCAGCGCAGTGGGCGTTTGGGGCTGTTTTTTTTGGCGTACAGTGGGCCTGCGTTTGGGGCTGTTTTGGCTTGACTTTGGGGTTATATTTGGGGCTGAACTGGGCTGGTTTTGGGACTGAACTGGGCGTGTGATGAGGGCTGATTTTGCTGCTGAACTGGGCTGGTTTTGTGACTGAACTGGGCGTATAATGAGGGCTGGTTTGTGGGTGAACTGGGCTGGTTTTTGGGTTGAGGCGTGAAGCCTGTGTAGTTGGCTTTGTGTTGAGTGATTTAGGGGCTGGTTACTCTCGGTTAATGGTCAAAGGGGCAGTTTAGTGAAGGTTTTTAAGGGGGCTGTGTAGTGTGTGATGGTGGCGTGATTAGGCAAGTTGGTGAGGCTTTATGCGTTGTAAGGCTGGTGAAAGTGAGGGTGGTTCAGGTGCGTGGAAGGAAGGGACTTGTTTGCGTGAGGTCTATGAGCAAAAGGGCAAGGTGAACGTGAATGATGTCTCGGTTTTGTTGGCTAAGGGCAGTTGTGTGTGTTGCTTTTGCAAATGGCCAAGGGTTTGTTGTTGACGTGAGTGTGTGGCCAGGCTTCGTGTGATGCGTGAATGAACAGAGGTCAGGAGCGTGAGTACTTTTTGGTGGTTTATTGATGAGTTGAAAGGCTGATCAAGGTAGTGGGTGCATGGAGGGGCAAAAAGACGTGGTAAGAGGCTGTGCAGGTGTAGCGTGATCAAAGTATGCTGCTGAAGGTGTGGCGTGAAGGTTATGAGAATGTTGGCATGGCAGTCAGTAAGGGACGGCGCAGCGCAGCAGTAGGGTAGTGACGCTGAATGGAGTGGCTTACAATATTGCTAGGGTTTGATGCATCAGTTTCAGGCTTATGTGTGAATGGTGAGATAGATGGCTGAGTGAGAGGATTGATCGCCGAGAGTCTAAGGGGCAGGTGGCTTACGATGCTTGTGGTCGAAGAGGCTGTGAGTGATGAAAGGAGGCTGGCTGATGACTGTTTATACGCGTGAATGATTTTGTGAGCGAATGGGGGGCTGGTGGCAGGGAATAGGCGTGATGCTGGTCAGTGGGGGAATAGACGTGATGCTGGTCAAGGTGGAGAGGAGAGGTTTGAGAGGTTGCCGAGAGATGTGTTGGCTATGATGGGGGCTGTTTCTTATTCGGATTTGTTAGTTTGTGTCGGCAGTTTTTCTAGTTGGTCAGTGGCTCTGTTGTTTTAGGGTTTCATGGTCGGTCAAGATGAGAAGAGATAGCCTTTTGTCTAGGGTTTGTTGTTGTTTATATAGTGAGAGGGTAGGGTTAGGGTTTCTGTATGGGTTTATTTGAAAGGAAAGAAATCAATTAATTTATGTGTGTGTTTATTTTAATTATTTAAGGCAAGAAATTATTTAAATTAGGTGAGTGATTTATTTAATTTTGATTTATTTAATTAGATTTAGTTTAATTTAATTTGTGAATTTAATTTAATTGGTTATAATTGGATTGGACTTTAATTTGATTTAGTTTAATTGGATTTTAATTGTATTTTAATTTACTTTAAATTAGTTTAATTTGTGACATGTGTTTTAATTTAATTTAAGTTTAATTTGTGACATGTATTTTAAATGTTTTAATTATTTAATTTGTGAGATGTGTTTAAAAACAGAGGTCCAACAAGCGAACCCGAAGCGAAACAAGCGAGTTAAATCCGACCAAATGCTAATTTCCAACTTTACCCTTCCAACGTCCGTTTCCAGCAGCTTTCACAACTAAACAGATAGTGTCTCCCTACGAGACTCATCATCGGGCATATATGCAAAAATGCAGTGCCTACAGTCGCCCCCACTTTGATGGGACTTATGTAATGTGTAACAGTGACAATCCTATCAAAGTACGTGCAATGCATTTTCACTTACCTGGCTCGCCAGCTGCCACCTGGTTTGCCCGCTGCTTCGAACTGATTTGCTGATGTAGTAGATATGGTGGCGAGGCGCCTCGACCTCTATGCTTTGTTCCCGAACCACCGAATGTGAACTGTGACGATGATGCAGTGGGCCCTCGACCCTGAGAGGCATCCCGAAACTGCAACCGACAACGGGGGCACCTCGACCCAACACCGCTGACAATATCGACCTCGCCTCGAACTGATGATGTAGTGGGCACCTCGACCCTGGGCACCTCGACCCGGAACTACAACCGACAATGGGGGCACCTCGACCCTGGGCAGCTTGACCCAACACCGCTGACAATGTGGGCCTCGCCCTCGAACTGATGATGTAGTGGGAACCTCGACACTGGGCACCTCGACCCGGAACTACAACCGACAACTGGGGCACCTCGACCCTGGGCACCTCGACCCAATACCGCTGACAAAGTGGGCCTCGCCCTCATACTGATGATGTAGTGGGTCATCGACCCTGGGACGCATCCCGGAACTACAACTGATGATGCAGTGGGCCCTCGACCCTGGGACGCATCCCGAAACTGCAACCGACAATGGGGGCACCTCGACCCTGGGTACCTCGACCCAACACCGCTGACAATAGGGACCTCGCCCTCGAACTGATGATGTAGTGGCACCTCGACCCTGGGCACCTCGACCTAGAACTACAACCGACAACGGGGGCACCTCGACCCTGGGCACCTCGACCCAACACCGCTGACAATAGGGACCTCGCCTCGAACTGATGATGTAGTGGGTCCTCGACCCTGGGACGCATCCCGGACCTGCAACAGACAACGGGGGCACCTCGACCCAATACTGCTGACAAAGTGGGCCTCGCCCTCAAACTGAGGATGTAGTAGGTCCTCGACCCTGGGACGCATCCCGGAACTACAACCGACAACGGGGGCACCTCGACCCTGGGACGCATCCCAATACCGCTGACAATAGGGACCTCACCCCAAACTGATACTAATATGGGCCTCGCCCCAAACTGATACTGATGTGGACCTCGCCCCCAAACTGATACTGATGTGGGCCTCGCCCCTTGGGACTCATCCCCAAAACTGGTGCTGATGTGAGATGGTTCATTCCCGAACCTTGTTGTGTGAGGTGGTCCATTCCCGAACAGTTACTGTGAGGTGGTCCATCCCGAACCATGCTTCATTCTTGGAGTGCCATTCCCGGCTTGTTCATTCCCGAACCGTGCTCCATTCTTGGAGTGTCATTCTCGGCTTGTTCATTCCCGAACCTTGCTCCATTCTCGGAGTGCCATTCTCGGCTTGTTCATTCTCGAACTCTGATCCATTCTCGGATTACCATTCCCTGCTTGTTCATTCTCGAACTCTGATCCATTCTCGGATTACCATTCTCGACTTGTCCATTCTCGAACTCTGATCCATTCT
Source organism: Zanthoxylum bungeanum (assembly GCA_019454045.1). Taxonomy (NCBI): domain Eukaryota; kingdom Viridiplantae; phylum Streptophyta; class Magnoliopsida; order Sapindales; family Rutaceae; genus Zanthoxylum; species Zanthoxylum bungeanum. The sequence continues at coordinate 91,695 of SKCR01021822.1, forward strand.
CGGATTACCATTCCTGGCTTGTTCATTCTCGAACTCTGATCCTTTCTCGATTACCATACCTAGCAGAACTGATCTGATATCTCCATACCTGGAGTGCCGTATCTGGCAGAGCTGATCTAATATCTCCATACCCGAAGTGCCGTACCTGGCAGAACTGATCTGATATCTCTATATCCAGAGTGTCGTACCTGGCATAACTGATACTGAACCAATATGGGCCTCGCCCCCATAATGCCATACCCAACAGAACTAATATTGAACCAATGTGGGCCTCGCCCCCAGAATGCCATACCCGGCAAGCCTGCTATTGATGCTGATGATAATGTGGGCCTCGCCCCCAGAGTGCCATACCTGGCTAAACTGATGCTGATAATAATATGGACCTCGCCCCCAGAGTGCCATACCCGGCAAAACTGATGCTGATAATAATGTGGGCCTCGCCCCCAAAGTGCCATACCCGGCAAAACTGATGTTGATAATAATGTGGGCCTTGCCCCCAGAATGATGTGGGCCTCGCCCCAAACTGATACTGATATGGGCCTCGCCACTGGGACTCATCCCCAAGACTGAAATTGATATGGGCCTCAACCCTGGGACTCATCCCCAAAACTGATTCATTTCTGAAACTGACTGTACTGTTGCTGCTTCTGATTGGCTTGTCTTTGCCGCTTTTCTTTTTCTTCTTCAAAACCTGTGAATACAAAACAAAACAAACACAAAAAAAGAATGTAAAATATGTTACGTGTATGCATGCATGCATGAATGAATTTCCTATTCCGTTGGGTTAGGTCTTTTGCCGGTACTCTAAGCGATTGCTCAGTCTTCTCTCTAGTTTCATGACTCAATATCTTGTTATGTCCCTGATTCCCGATGTGGGAGAATGGTCGCCCCCAGTCTTGGTTTACCTTTCTACTCTCCGTTGTTTGTACTTGGTCAAGATGAACCACATGGTGGGGCCTTCCATATCATACTATATCACATGCTACGAAATAGTCCCAATAGTTACAAATATTATTGCCCTCAAAGAATGCTCAGTATTGAAACCAGAGAACCTTCAAAACATTCAACGCAACTCAAATCCAAGTCTTTGAATAAATGATCTAAGCCAGACTCAAAGTGTGTGTGTGCAAAGGTTCCTTTACGGATTCATCCCTAGGTAAGCTAACTCAATGATTTCGTTTCAAAAATCGGGATCGATGGGTCAAACCAACCTAGATTCTCAATTATGCCTGTAGTTGCTTTTCTGTGCTCAATGTGGTATGGTTTTCTTTTTCTTTTCTTTTGTCTCTTTTTTTTTTTTTTTGAACTTTTTCTTTTTTTTTTTTTTTCTTTTTTTTTTCAACACACCTACCCTTTAAGGTAGCATTTCTCCTCATGGTGGTCCTAATACTCGCCCATGGGTAGCTTCACGCTTATCGGTTATAGGTGGTTCAAAATTTTTTTCCTTAGAGACTTTTCTTTTATTTTCAACCATACCACACATCATAACATAAGCAAATCAAGATAGACATCTAAGCAAACAGTCATTCACCAACCCACAATTTCTTCGACTAGTCACTTTGCTAACTACTCAGGTTTTCACTGCTAAGAACCATAATCAAGTGCTTACGAGTCTAACATAGATCAATTAATCAAAGCATCAGATAAAAGCACGTCAAGGGTTTATCGTTTCTATAGTTTCACTCTAAAGCAATCAATTTCATCATAGGACTTATGTCTAACTATCAAAGACTAAAAACAAACAACAACTCTTTTTTTTCTTTCTCTCTTTTTTTTTTTCTTTTTTTTTTTTTTTTTTCTTTTTTTTTTTCTTTTTTTATTTTTATTTTTCCTTTTTCCTTTCCCTCTTTTTTTACTATTCTCTCTTTTTTTTTTTGAAGGCCCCGCAAATGGTCTTTCTATCCTTGCCGTGAGGTTTTCTGTTTCTCGATTTCATCTTCCTCGCTATCCATGTTTGCTAAACTCCTCTTGACAATCCTCTTTTTTTTTCTCTAACCCAACAGATATCTATGATGGCCTTTAAGACATAAATGGTTAACATGATGCATGTATGCATGAGATGCATGCGACATATGAGATATAATATGCATGTGGTTATCAAAAGCATAAAAGGGCAACTTCTATAGGATATACAACTATGGTTCACATGTGGGTTTATGACAATGCCTTTGATTGAACTCCTTCAACTCACTATAGAAACGGTCAACTAATGCACAAATTATACACATCACAAGACATGATTTCGGGGCCAATTCTCTAAATCCCCAGTGGAGTCGCCAGACTGTAGGACACAGAACCTGACGACGCTGTTCTAGGCTCGCGACCTAGTTGGGAAGTACGAAATAACATGGAGTCGCCACCCGGTGTGAACCGGGACAAAGATTTAAGGCCGCACTCACCCCTCGCAAGGGAAGACCTCAAACCGTTGGGTTCGGAATGGTCCCTTACTTATGTCACTTGTGATGATATAATTTGTGCAATAAACTAACCGAATCTATTCATCATTCATGCTCAAGGGTACTTAGATCTAACATGCTTTCATCCAAATAATTCCACGCATTGTAACACAACAAGCATATTGAACCATTAAACCAAATTAAACAAATAACTAATTAAACATAAACATAAACTAAACGAAACATCATGCATAAAGAATGAAGAAACAACATGCCTAAATAACACAATCATGCTTTGAAAATTAAATAACAAGACTAAATTAAATCATGCTTAAAATAATAAATAAACGGCCTAGAAACTATAACATGCTCAAATACAATTTTGGATGAGACGAGATATATGTATCTTAAGTGGTACGTGGCATTGTATCCCGAGTGCAGACCATACTACCGTCCATTCGGAATCGGCTATGGAATTTACGTCCGGGTTTCCATCCGATATACCACAAAAGGGAACACACATCCCGCTCATCCAACAATCACATCATGCCTCAAACGACTCTCATGCAATTATATATCAAAGTAAATAAAACAAAAATAAAGAAGTTAAGTAAAAAAGGGTGCTCTCAGGTCTAACCTCTTTTGTCGTTCTTCGAAGGCGCGTTACACGGCCGTCGGAAGGATTGATACTCCGCAACTTTTTTGGTTCACTAATCCAACGATTTTCCTCGCGGTTTCACTGCTCGGGTTGTTGTTTTCACTCCGTTTCATTGCTGTTTCAAGGGTATTTTCTGGTCACTATTTTGGGTAGTTTTGGGGACTGTTTTGGGTAGTTTCGGGGATTGCTTGGGCGTTTTTAAGGGCTAAAGGGCTGCTGTTTTTGGTGAGTTTTCAGGGGATTTTTGTGTAGTTTTTTAGTGCAGTTTTGGGGTGATTTCTGGACTGTTTTGGGGGTCTAAGTTGCGGCAAAACTGGACAGAATAGGGGTATGATGTGCGGCAGTGAATGAAGCAGCGCAGTGGGCGTTTGGGGCTGTTTTTTTTGGCGTGCAGTGGGGCTGCGTTTGGGGCTGTTTTGGCTTGACTTTGGGGCTATATTTGGGGCTGAACTGGGCTGGTTTTGGGACTGAACTGGGCGTGTGATGAGGGCTGATTTTGCTGCTGAACTGGGATGGTTTTGTGACTGAACTGGGCGTATAATGAGGGCTGGTTTGCGGGTGAACTGGGTTGGTTTTTGGGTTGAGGCGTGAAGGTTGTGTAGTTGGCTTTGTGTTGAGTGATTTATGGGGCTGGTTTACTCTCGGTTAATGGTCAAAGGGGCAGTTTAGTGAAGGTTTTTAAGGGGCTGTGTAGTGTGTGCTGGTGGCGTGATTAGGCAAGTTGGTGAGGCTTTATGCGTTGTAAGGCTGGTGAATGTGAGGCTGGTTCAGGTGCGTGGAAGGAAGGGACTTGTTTGCGTGAGGTCTATGAGCAAAAGGGGCAAGGTGAGCGTGAATGATGTCTCGGTTTTGTTGGCTAAGGGCAGTTGTGTGTGTTGCTTTTGCAAATGGCCAAGGGTTTGTTGACGTGAGTGTGTGGCCAGGCTTCGTGTGATGCGTGAATGAACAGAGGTCAGGAGCGTGAGTACTTGGTGGTTTTGATGAGTTGAAAGGCTGATCAAGGTAGTGGGTGCATGGAGGGGAAAAAAGACGTGGTAAGGGGCTGTGCAGGTGTAGCGTGATCAAGGTATGCTGAAGGTGTGGCGTGAAGGTTATGAGAATATTGGCATGGCAGTCAGTAAGGGACGTAGGCGCAGCAGTAGGGTAGTGACGCTGAATGGAGTGGCTTACAATATTGCTAGGGTTTGATGCAGCAGTTTCAGGCTTATGTGTGAATGGTGAGATAGATGGCTAAGTGAGAGGATTGATCGCCGAGAGTCTAAGGGGCAGGTGGCTTACGGTGCTTGTGGTCGAAGAGGTTGTGAGTGATGAAAGGAGGCTGGCTGATGACTGTTTATACACGTGAATGATTTTGTGAGCGAAGGGGGGGCTGGTGGCAGGGAATAGGCGTGATGCTGGTCAGTGGGGGAATAGACGTGATGCTGGTCAAGGTGGAGAGGAGAGGTCTGAGAGGTTGCCGAAAGATGTGTTGGCTGTGATGGGGGCTGTTTCTTATTCGGATTTGTTAGTTTGTGTCGGCAGTTTTTCTAGTTGGTCAGTGGCTCTGTTGTTTTAGGGTTTCATGGTCGGTCAAGATGAGAAGAGATAGCCTTTTGTCTAGGGTTTGTTGTTGTTTATATAGTGAGAGGGTAGGGTTAGGGTTTCTGCATAGGTTTATTTGAAAGGAAAGAAATCAATTAATTTATGTGTGTGTTTAATTTTAATTATTTAAGGCAAGAAATTATTTAAATTAGGTGAGTGATTTATTTAATTTTGAAATTTAATTTAATTAGATTTAGTTTAATTTAATTTGTGAATTTAATTTAATTGGTTATAATTAGATTGGACTTTAATTTGATTTAGTTTAATTGGATTTTAATTGTATTTTAATTTACTTTAAATTATTTTATTTTGTGACATGTGTTTTAATTTAATTTAAGTTTAATTTGTGACATGTATTTTAAAATTTTTTAATTATTTAATTTGTGAGATGTTTTAAAAACAGAGGTCCAACAAGCGAACCCGAAGCGAAACAAGCGAGTTAAATCCGACCAAATGCTAATTTCCAACTTTATACCCTTCCAACGTCCGTTTCCAGCAGCTTTCACACAACTAAAGAGATAGTGTCTCCTACGAGACTCATCATCGGGCATATATGCAAAAATACAGTGCCTACAAGAAGCCATCAGAACCAGTTGAACTTGAGCATCTGTGAAGGCTGAACTGAGGCGGCCAGTGACTACCCACCTTACATGGTAATGAAGCAAGGAAGAGTATTCAACGCTATTCCACTTGGCATACCAACCCGGGGATCGAGGTTGGGGTTACAATATCTTGCACATAAATATGAACGGTGTAAGCCCTACATGAGAGTTTGAGCCTCTAGAAGGCTGATATGAGAGGAGTTGGCCAGAGACTTCCATCTTGACACAGGGAACAACGTGGGAGTGATTGAATTGCAAGATGTCATGTGCATAGAACGTGTAGTAGAGGATACATGTGGGAATGATGGCTTTTCTTTGACAGAGTGTGGTTGAGTCAGAAGGCCAGAGCTATTGTTTGCAGAGCAATTGGGAAAAAAGAGCATGGGTGGCAGTGACAGCCTGACATGAGTTGATGTCACGAGTTGGTGTAATAGTAGATTTGGTAGCCTATAAAATAGAGACGAAGGCTCGGTTTGAATTTTTTTCATTTCACAACTTGTAAAATTGTAGGGATAGAGAGAGAAAGCTGGTCGGTATTGACCCGAGTTCCTAATAAAATTTCATTTCTTTATTCCCATGGACGTAGGTTGGAGCCAATCTCCGCTGAACCACATTAAACCTTTATTTTCCTTGTGATTCTTTTGTTTGCTTGCCAAGTTTGATTTAGTTCTCAACTAACCAAACAAATTCACTGCTGGGGGAGGTTTGTTCGAGTAGTGGATTTCCAGAATTACCTCTGGAAAGAAAAATAACCATCAACTGAAATTGTAGGCAAATAATGGATTTCAAAGAAGCAATCAGAGATTGCGGACTTAGTGATTTGGGGTACATGGAGTATCATTTTACTTGGTCTAACATGAGATTTGGGGTTCACTTAATTGAGGAGAGATTGGACAGGTTCTTGAGCAATAATGCATGAGATAATTTGTTTAAGAAAGTTAGTGCATTCAATATAGATTCGTGGAGCTCAAATCATAGTCCTAGAGGTGTACACAGGTCGGGTTTTTTTTGAATTTTATGTGACTTGATCGGGTCGGGTCATGCTGGTCTAGAAACCTGAATCCGAAATTTGAGGGGTGAAATCCGATCGGGCATGGTCGGGTCGGCAAAAAAAAAGTTTTTTTTTAATGATTTAATTACTTTGAAATATAAATACTAGTTATTTTATATCCTGAAAATTATCATATATATAAAGTTTCAAGATAAAAAAAGTAATAAACAACTGAAATCATAGTAAGAACTTTAAAAAATAATAATATTTTTTTTAAAAAATAAATTTTTAGAAAAATAATAAAAATCTAATAGGGTCGAGTTGGATTTTAATAATATGAAATCCGTGACCCAACCCGCAAATATCGGGTCAGGTCGGGTTAACTCAAATTTTTTTAAACCTGTGCGGGTTAGGTCGGGGATTGACCTAAAGATTTGTACATTCTTACATAGCCCTATTATGCTAGAAGTGAGACCAAGCAGTAAAGAAAAGAGCAATTTGGGGAAACATTTTCAAAGAATTCATTATAAGGATATGTGAAGTGCTTATAATGACTGTAAGGAGATATAAACAAAGAGTGGAATAGTTGTATCAGATGGGACACTGAGAACTAGGGCCGATACTGAGTTTTCGGGTGCCCGGTGTGAAAGCTCAAAATATGTCATTTTTTATTACGAAAACATATGTTTAAAAAAAATAATATTTAACGAGGGCTGGAACACAGTCGAAGCTGGGGGGCTAGGCCCTCACGCCCAAATTATATTACTTTAGAAAATATACAAATGGGGGACATAGTACCTAAACCCTGACAATAAAAAATACAATCATATACAGCCATTCCTAGCAAAACTCCTTGAAATTTCAACATTTAAGAAATTGTCTTCTAGCATTTTTTGAAGCAAAATCATCAATTATATCATCATACTCCAAAAAAAAATTAGCATTTTTTTTCCTTTTAATATTACCAGATAATTGTTTCCTAAAAAACATGGCTTGTTTGCAAAAATTACCTACACATGACATAACAAAAATTTCCAATCAAAATTATCATTCCAACATATATTATATATTATCGGCCAAGGCAAAAATTCATTTTCAAGTTTGACATAGCAACTAAATTTATTGCATAACTCATGGAAACTCATCACCTAAATCATAAATACCTACAATGCTTAATCTAATCAATAATCATGCAAAATAATGCAATTCCAACCAAAACTTTATGAATTTTCGAAAATGGGCATAAATGTTACATGCTTAGAAGTTAGAAAACTCAAATTAATCTAAGGAAAAGAGAAAGAAACTTACTAGGGCTGAAGAGAGCATGAAGAATCAATAAATCCCACTCTTTATTGGACAAAAATTTACAAGAGAAAAAGGAGCTAGAGAGCGAGAGCCATGTAAGGAAATTTCGTGAGTTTTTTTTTAAGAGAGATGATGAATAGTGCATCTCACGTTTTTATTCACAAAAAAGAGATATTTAAGTAATAAAATATTAATAAAAATTTAAACATTTGGTGCCCCTAATGACTATTGGGCCCTGGACAGTTGCCCTTGTGGCACTGTGCCAGGGCCGGCTGTGCTGAGAACTCAATTCAGTTGTTTAAAAGGACAGCGAAGAATTAGATGGTTCAATGGAAAAATTATTGCTCAAAAGAATTTAGGAGGAGAAAAAGAAATCTGGAGATGCTGATCAATAAGCTGAAACGAGCCAAACAATATCTTAGATAGGTGGGAATTGGAGATGAGCTGCAGAATTTGAAAAGAAGAATTGATAACTTCCTTATTGACGAAAAGGTGTATTGAAAGTAAAGATCAAGAGCGAATTGGTTGAAGGAGGGAGATATGAACACCAAATATTTTCACTCGAAGGCTACTGCAAGGAGGAAGAAGAATAAAATCAGTGGGATAACTAATCATCAGTGGATTTGGAAAGAAGAAGAGAAAGAGGTGGAAAGGATTTTCTATGAGCATTTTCAAGATATGTTTTCAACATCAGCACCAACTTATCAGCATATGGATTTAGCTCTACAAAGAGTCTCTTCTTGTGTCATCACAGATATGAATGCTCAACTTGAGCAGCCTTTTGAAAAGAAGACATCTCAGAAGCTCTAGCTTAGATGTGCCCGACAAAAGCACCTAGATCAGATGAATTATCTGCTGTGTTTTTCCAGAAGCATTGGAAATCTGTAGGTCATGGAGTTACCAAAACATGCATTCACATTCTCAATGGTGAAAGTAACATCTCTCTTTTGAATCGCAATTATTTAGCCTTTATCCCTAAGGTCACTAAGCCTAAGAATGTTACTGAATTTAGGCCGATTAGCCTCTGCAATGTTGTGTATAGAATTGTGACTAAAACAATAGCTAACAGGTTTAAACATGTCCTTAGGCATATCATATATTCATCACATAGTACTTTTATACCTAGTAGACTCATAACAAATAACATAATTATTAGTTATGAGTGTCTCCATAAAATCAGAAAGACTAAGGGGAATAAATTTGGGTTAGTGGCTTTTACGCTTGACATTAGTAAAGCCTATGATAAAGTTGAGTGGACATTCCTAGAGGGGGTTATGGTCAAAATGGGATTCATGGATCAAACTTGTAATGGGTTGTATTACTTTCTCTAGTTTCTCTATTCTCATTAATGGCATTGCAAATGGCTTAATTATTCCGCAAAGAGGCATTAGACATGGTTGTCCTATGTCGCAATATTTATTTATCTTATGCGCAGAAGTTTTCTCACAAATGATGTTACAAGCAGAACAAACAAAGTGGATTCAGGGGTTAAAATTCAACAGACAGCTCACCATATCACATTTGCTATTCATTGATGACAATATTATTTTTATGAGAGCTTCAGAGTACGAGTGGAGGAATTTGAAAGACATCATTGATAAATATACAAGGGCCTCGGGACAGGTGTTCAATATGGAGAAAAGCTTTATGTTTTTAGTAGCAAAACAACACCAGAACAAGTGGAGGCAATCAAGAACATATTTCATCTCCAGATGGTGTCCAGACATGAAAAATATCTGGGGTTGCCCTCAATGGTGGGGAGGAACAAGACCGGCTTCTTAATGAGATTAAGCTTAGAGTAATGAACAAGATTTCCAGCTGGAAAAGAAAATTCTTCTCAAGTGGTGGTAAAGAAATCCTCATTAAAGTTGTGGCACATGTTGTCCCGTCATACGCCATGAGTTTCTTCAAGTTACCTTGGAGCTTATGCGATGGAATTCAAAGTGCAATTGCTGGGTTCTGGTGGGGATCAATCAAAGAAAAAAGGAACATTCATTGGACCAGATGGTAAAAGATGTGTCATTCTAAGACTAGAGGGGGTATGTGATTCACAGACCTATCTAGTTTCAACAAGCTTTGGTGGCTAAATAAGGGTGACGTGTGATGCAAAATCCGGATTCATTGGTAGCAAAGTTTCTCAAAGCCATATATTATCAAGATTCTTGTTTCTTAAAAGCCAAATTGGGGTAAAGATCTTCTTTCATTTGGATGAGTATTGTGTAGAGAAGACAAATAATGCATAATGGTGCTAAAAGGTTTCCTTGTCTTTCTGGGAGAAGGTAGAGATATGTCTTTTCAAAGCATTAGTCTTATGGTGTGAGAAATATTTATTGAAGAATACATGTGTCATCTCACCCTATGATCCTATCGAACGAGGTCTCAACGAATACAAAAAGCTTTTAGCTCTGTCCTTAAGGGCAAAAAGGAAGAACTTAAGTTTAATTGTGTGTGTAGTCCCAAATCGGTCATGGAAGGTTGCTACAACCTTTGCAAATTCCCTAATATGCACATAAGGGTTCTCATTCTCCAAACCAAGAAAGGTTGGGAGTTACTATATCATTCCAGGTTTAAAGTCTATATGTGGCGCATTTGGAGGAAACATTATGCATGATGGTGTAGCTGTGCGAGTGGGATGGAAGTACTATTCAAGAGACCTAATGGGTGGTCTCTCATATTCACTCATGTTGTGTGTGCTAGATGTAGATAGTGTGGCAAAAAGGTTGTCAAATAAACTATCTAAATCTGAGTCGTCCTCTTTAGTTCTAACAAATCTACCAAACCGATCCCTAAGTCTAGGCATGCACTCAAACACAAATAAAACGAGAAGCACAAATAAAAGAAACTAAACTAAAAATCAAAACTAAAATTAAAACAAAAAAAAAATAGAAAAAAAAAATAAAGATGGAACAAAATTATCGCTTTGTTGTTGACTAAGTAAACCTGCTCCTTTTGATTGTAAACCGTCTCCCCTGCAATGGTGCCAAAATTTGATTACGCCCAAAAAGTACTTGTTGTTATTGCAGTATAGTTGGGGTGTTGATTCCTCAGAGACATGGTTACAAGGAACTAATTCACTTAAAGAAAATGTTAGCAATAACTTGATTAAAGATATGGATTGAATTTGTAATGTAAAATAAAACTATAAGAATTACTTAAAAGTTATGAGTAGAGAAAAGCAGTAAAGCGTCGGGAATCCTTCTTGTATCAAATCTCTATATTCAATAATTGATTCCTTTTATTACTTAATTGAAGGTTTCACATCCCAAACCAACAATCGCAAGATATTTCAATCAAAACATATTAAATTATAAAGTAATCGATGAATTATTTTCTTTATGTTAACAGCACACAATGTTATCGTTATTACCTATCTAACATCGACAATATACCCTCAGGCAATACTGCAGCAGAAGATCAACTCATAAAACAACATTACCAGTCATAACTGTGTACCCCAATCACACATAGAAGAAGAATGACTATTCCTATATGCAAATTGGTAAAACACAATCTCTGAATTATAAATCAAAAGATAATAAAGAATAACAAACATCAATTGTATTAAATATTGAAGAGTATTCAGGAATAAAAAAAATGAATATATGAACCTAATTACAAGAGTTCATCCTTAGCTTTGCCTAAGAGATTAGTTCTCCATATAGAAGAGAGACATAGCCTTGATAGATCGAATGAGCATCCTGTCTGGCATAAAGCTTCCTCGTTATTCTCTTTCAAATATGTGACTTCGACTCCTTATTGTGTATTTCTTCTCTGTTTTTCTCCTTCTTAGGGTTTGGACGAGCTTAGGTTTATATAGGGAAGTCCTGGTGTCCATATATGCGTGAAACACGTCCGAATTAAGTTTCTGGGATGGAGGCAATGTTGTGGAGGCGCCGCGACACCAAGAAGTAGGCATTCTGGTGCCAATGCCTTTCTCTAGTGCTACATTTTTTGTGTTTCCGCTCTTCCTGCGTGCTTCTGATATGTCCGTAATGTCCCGAAACATGTGTAATTGCTCCAAGATTCATGTTCCATTGCCTCCAAATAATAAAACATAAAATAAACTATAATTAAGATAAAATACTTAATAATCAAACCGAATTAGTGATGTTCAAAGTACATTTTCATACACTTATCAAATACCTCAACCAGCTTATTTCTAGTCCCTAGCAATTTAAGCGCAAAAGAAAATAAGAACTAAACTAAATTAAAAATAAATAAATAAATAAAAACTATCTAAGCCACTTTCGTAGGGATCACAATTGCATTTAGCGTATGTAATAAGCCTTTAAACCCCTAGGTGGCCCTAGTGGACGAGTTATAATCTCGTGAGGGCTTACATCGACGACACCCACAAACGTCATTCAAAACATGCGATCATGCAAAAACAAAATGAAATAGTCCCAATAATTACACATATTCTTGCCCTGAAAGAATTCATAGTAATGAAATCAGAGAATATTCAAAATACTCAATGCAACTCGAATCCCAGTCCTTGAATAAATCATCTAAGCCAGACTCACAATGTGTGTGTCCAAAGGCTCATTCACAACTCGACTCTTAGGTAAGCCAACTCAATGATTTCGTTTTAAAAATTTGGATTCGATGGGTCAAACCAACCTAGATATCTGAAATTTACTCTGTAATTGCCTTTATACGCTCAGTATGGTATGATTTTTCTTATCTCTTCTTTCGATTTTTTTTCTTTTCTTTCTTCATTTTTTTCAACACACCTACCCTTTAAGGTAGCATTTCTCCTCATGGTGGTCCTAACACTCGCCCATGGGTAGCTTCATGCTTATCGGTTATAGGTGGTTTAAATTTTTTTTTTTTTTTTGCTTTTCTTTTCTTTCTTCCAAAACTTTCTTCTTCTTTTTTTACCATACCATACATCATAACACTAGCAAATCAGGATAAACATCTAAACAAACGGTCATTCATCGACATGCAATTTCTTCAACTAGTCACTTTGCCAACTACCTAGGTTTTCAATGCTAAAAACCTAAATTTAAGTGCTTACGAGTCTAACATAGATCAACTACTTAAGGCATCAGATAAAAGTACATTAGGAACTTATCGTTTCTACGATTTAATCCTAAAGAAAACAATATTCATCATTGGATTTATGCTTTACTATTAAGGACAAAAAACAAATAATTTTTTTTTATAACAGATTTATCACTACATGCATACACCCCCATAAATATAAAGAAGAAGGAGTGAGGAACAACACTACCAGGCATGGAGTTTATCAGGCTCCTGCTGGTGAGACTTTGATTGTGTGAGTTACGTGGGTTGCGCTAACACCTGCGTGAATACTCATGCAAACAATAAACATGCAATTAGCACATAATAAAATAAAACTAAAGTAAAGAAAATGATAAAATAAAATAAAATAAAATAAAATGCAGATGCAAAGGTTGCCTCCCCGCTAGTGCTAAGTTTAATGTCTTCAGCTAGACGCAACCACCCAAGTTGCCATGGTGGCTTCCATATAGCGGACCAAGCAGTCCCATGTTCTTTCTTCTTTGGTAGACATTGGTGATTAAGACCTGAAAAAGATTTTTTGTCTGGCTGTTGCAGTTTATCCATGGATCCCCGAGAGTCTACTGATGGGTGAATTTTGAGGTTGCAAATATGGAAAAATTGGCTCAACCTCCTTTTTAACTTTCAAGGGATCATCCTTAAGTAAGCACTAACTCTCATTTTCCTGTTTTTACGATTCTTTGGAATCAGTTCCAGT
>SKCR01021823.1:0-154546 GCA_019454045.1 Zanthoxylum bungeanum
ATACTACGGCTAGGGATATTTAATGATTAAACCTTCGGGGACTGATACTGTCTCATATCATTCTCAGTCCAGGTACTAATCATAGGGACCTCTCTTCATTTATATATCTATGGTGATCTAATCACAAATGATGAGAGTGCAATTTCCTTGTCACATAGTTAATTTGCAACAACAACACAATGATCTGTGCAAATAGTGACGCTATGGGACATATTATCCAACATGGATTATAGTAATCAATATAATTGATTTTAATCTATTAAATTATAGTGATTTAAATAGTTGGACTATTGTAATCATTATATTAAATAGTACCTAATCGTTGATTAAGTAGTTGGACTATAGAATCAAGATGAAATTGATAGATTACATTTAAAACATAATCCTAGGGAAAATGTATTTAAATGGTTTAATTTTCAAATTGGGAATAAGTTTCAGGATGGTCCTGGAAAATAATAAGTTACTTTATTTGATAAAATAACATATTGTGCCTAAGCCCGGAGTTAAGCAAATAGTATAGCATAATCTTTGGAAGATTTATGTGATGATAACTTAAGTGTTTAATCCATTAATCTTGTCGCAGTAGACTCCTTAATTTCTGAATCGGAACTAAGGATTAGATCCTTAAAGTATGATAATGAAATTAAAGGATCTTCAAAGAATCTATCCATAGATTTTAGAAGTACTAAATTACAATAAATAATTCTTGGAGAATTAATGACTATTCTCAAGGAGATAAAGTCGAACTTTGCAATTAGGCAAGTAGCGCAAGGCGCACCTTACTTCGATATTCTAGAAACCCGAGGCTTGGCCAAAGGCTTCTGGAGTGTTGAAATTGGCAAAGGCAAAATAATTATAATCTTCTAGGAAAATAAAGGACATATCCCAAAATGTCTGCCTAAATTGTGGAAAACGGGATCGCGGAAGTATGACTGCCGTTTGGACGAAGCAGACATGAAAGAATTGAAGAATGAGCAAGACTCTGACTTCAAATATGTTTGTCAACATTATGTTCACTACTAGTATTAAAATTAGATTTTAAATACTTAGTGTGGTACATAAAATATATGTATTGATGTTCAGAATCTGCTATGAGCAGGATACTGACCTCAATAGAGATTTATCTGCGAAATGGAAACGGGACGAAAATCGCTGTTTCAACCGTAGATACCTAAGTTAGGAACTACCTTGGGTGTGTACTAAATTAGGAAACTGTTATAATGTAACTAGTTTGATAAGATACATTATCTTTATATCAGTGTTTAACCCGCTGCGGGTGAACCTTTATATTCTGGAACACTAAAGTGTTTTATTATATAAAGATGATATTGAGATAAACACATTAGATGTGAATAACAGAATTTATATTTTGAATATAAATAAATCTCAAATATATAACATGACAAACAAACAGCTCAAACTGATTTGATCAGAAGAAACTGATGTGGCATTGTTGTCTAGGACACAATTAAACAAGACTCGTATATCCACACTTTTGAAGAGTGGATACTAGGACTGATTTGATTCCATTCAAATAAAGTCTACGAATCTAGTTTATTGGGCAAAGTTCCTAAAACACTATTTACTTAGTAAAAGTGTAAATGCCACCAATCTGTTAGCCATAGTTCATAGTGAAGCAAGTGGGCCCATGTCTAGCAAGGCTAGATGTGGATATGAATATTTCATGACCTTTACGGATGTGGCATCGCGTTATGGTTATGTGTTTCTTTTGAAGAACACAAATCAGAAACTTTTAAAGTTTCGACACGAAATAGACAAACAGATCGGCTAAAGTATTAAACCGTCACGGTAAGACCGTAATGGAAAATACTTAAGCAATAAGTTTCTTATATACTTGAAAGAGTATAGTATTCTTTCAATGAGGACTCCTCCCGGAACACGTCAGTTTGACGGTGTGTCCGAACTGAGTAACCGAATTTTGTTGGACATGATAAAGGTTAATCATGAGTCGCTCTGAGCTACCATTTCCTTCAACAGATAAGCATTAACAGTGCATAAATTATTTAGAATAAGGTTCCATAAAATCTGTTTGACAGATTTCATATTAGATATGAACAGGAAAGAAACTGGGTTTTCTCAATCCTGAATATTTGGGTATGCTAGGCATATGTTTGGATGATACCAAACTAAAACCCAAATTGGATAAGTGCCAATTGTAGGTTATCCTAGTGATACCATAAGTATAGTACTTATACATCTCACTAGAGAACAATTTAATTGTTGCTCGCCATGCGGTTTTCCTAAGAGGAATACCGATATGCAGTGGTAAGTGGGAGGATAGTAAAACTCGATGAAAATCAGAGTAATACTATTCCAGGCATCGATTCTTAATGGAACATAAATAGTTCATCAAGGATGAAACTATTCCAATAATCTTTGAATACACAAGAACCACGTAAGTCGGAGAGAGTCAGAAAACAACCTGGGGTATGGGTTTCTGATCTCACCTCATAAAGATGTCTATCTTATTGAGGTATACTAACTGACTACGTATGAGGAAGTGATACAAGGTATCGACTCCCTATTGTGGCAAAGTGCCATGAGTCCGAAATGGATTCCATGTATATCAACTATGTTTTGATACTAGTTGATGCACAGCAAGGCATTGTGCCTATTGGTACTGTATAAGTCTTCAAGGAAGACATACATGGAAGGCAACATACCAACGTATAAAGCTAGGCTTTTAGTGGAAAAGTATCGTTATCAACATTGTGTTGATTACGATTCAACCTTTTACCTGTTGCCACGGTAAATCCATTTGGATAATGCTTGCTAAAGCTGTATGTTTCATTTATGAAATATGTCAGCTGAACGAGAAAATCGCTTTCCTGAAAAGGAAACCTTTCGGAGGATGTTTACAACATCCTGTCGGTTTTGTAGTACCAAAACTAGCAAACAAGGTTTGCAGGTTTTTCAATCCATGTTTGGATTGAAGCAAGCATTAGGTTCTTTGAATTGTCGTTTTGATGTGATCATAATGGTTTATGATTTAATTCAAAATGAAATGATTCTTGTGTATATAAGAGGGTTAATGGGAGCGCACTGACAGTGGTTGTCCTATACAATAATGATAATATATATCATTTCTTGGAAATGATATTCCCATAAAAACAATCGGTGAAAGCTTGGCTTTCGATAAAACTCTCCGAGAACTCGTACATTGAAAAATGTACGCGAATTGGTGTCTCATACGCTTTGAGCATATGGATTCACAAACAGGCCAATCCAAATGATAGTCACTGGATTGATGTTAAGAACATCTGTTAGTTGCTTAGAGAACTAGAGATACATTCTTAAACTATGGAGATGGAGAACTTGAAGTGACTAGGATCACTACTGAAAGTTTCCTAAACCGATAAAACGACTACAAGTCGCAAATGGTACTACAAAGTTTGAATAACGGAACAGTGAGCTGGAAATCTTCCAAGCAAGATACTGTTACCGAATAAACAACAAATGCGGGTAATTATTGCAGCTGAGGCGGCAATTGAAGCCATTTGGGTCGATAACAAATCTAATTAGATTAGATATAATTCTATTAGCAGCTGAGCTAGGCGTCAGCACAGGCTAAAGAATTAATGGTCTCATCAACGATCCAGATACATACTTCGATATTCATCTGATTCGTTCGGATCATACATCGTGGCGATATGATGTTCGAATAAATCGCATCAGATGATAATCATTCAAATCTGCTGACGAAACCTTTCCTAAGCAATTTGAGCCAACCGTACATAGTTCGGGTGTCAGACACTCGAGTGACTGGCTATAGGCCAAGTGGGAGATTGTTGGACAATTATGACCCATAGCGTCACTATTTGTACAGATCATGGTGTTGTTGTACAAATTAACTATGTGACAAATGGGATTGCTCTCTTATCATTTGTGATTAGATCACCTAGATATATAAATGATAGGAGGTCCCTATGATTTGTTCCTGGATTGAGAATGATATAGACAGTATCAATCCACGAAGGATAAATCATTAAATATCTATAGTCAGAGTATTATCGAGATTGGACATCGATAAATACATAAAAGACTAGTATTACACTTGTGCGCATTGTGAGGGTACAACGACATAGTTCTCATATATTTGGGTATATAAGATACTCATGCAAGTGTAATAGGAGGTTATATTTTACCGATGGTACGGGAAACAGCTTCGCTCTGGATAGACCCCTCGGAATTCATTGGTAGTATGACTATTGTGTCTATGGAAGTCAGAAATCAGGGTAGGTGTATTTGGTCTTAACCTGAGACTTGCACCGCTAATACTTGCGACATCAATATACTTTGGTTGCGGTCGTCTAGGGCTTTAACAGGTTCTGTGTACGCCTATGCTGGGTATATTGAGAATCGTAGTGTGTTGGGTGTGATGTCAAGATGGAAGTATCACTTCAGTCATATGGAGATGATGGTCACGTAGGATACGGTACTGGTTCTCTTAAGTACTGCAGTCATCGGGATAAATGACAAGGTCATGTTTATCCGATTATAGAGACTAGTTACCAGACATCCGACATGTGCTTCGTACGGGGCAGACACAATTCCAGCCCCAGGCCTAGCACGTGATCATCGATACTGGACAGAAATACGCAATACTAATATACTACGCCTGATATAGAGCTTTATTCCGGTAAGGATATTTCTGGAGAATTGGGTAGGCATGGCGCTTTGCTAGAAGCCAACCTTGTCTTGTAAATCGGTAAAACGTAGTACTAGGTACTTACGTGTTCGGATAGTCCGACGACCGAATTTACTGCCAACATATCCGGGGATCTCATGGGTCGCTTCCCGAAGATTCATCGATGATGTATGACTCGCACTCTAAATTAATCTGGGATAATTAGAAGAAGAGAGAGAAAATTAATATGGGATTAATTGCGGAGATATTTTATCTGGGATAAAATATCAATTAAAGAGAGATAACGATTAATTTGGAATTAATCGATTAATTAATATATTTGATATATTAAATGAAATTGGATTTCGACGCGGAATTAAAATTAGATTTTAATTCGGGCGAACGAATTAATTTAGAATTAATTCGTTAGCGACGTGAATAGTGATTTCGCTAGGCGTAATCATTTAATTACGACGCAACGGAAATTCGTTAATTTGGAATTAGCGAACCCGAGCCTGAGATTATTTGCGAGCGCATTCGCATTTCGAATCCGAGTGCGGCACGAAAGTCAAATCAAGCGTCAAATCGTCAGTCACTTCAAGCGTCAATTCACTTGTCACTTTGAGTGATGTGACTTGACAACTTGATTGATTGATGGGAAGTGATGTGAGTGGATGGAGCATTAAATGCTTGACTTCTTAGTTTTAGTGATGACCATGAAGATGAAGGAAGATACATCTATCCAAAAGAAAGTATTGAGGATAATGGCCCGCTTTAATACAGTCGCACCATAGTTAGATGACCATGACAATGGGATATGTTTTGAAGAATATCTTATAGTTTGAGAGTAACTTTGTTATGAACAAGTTAATTTTCACTCTTACATAACTTCTAAATGAGCTCAACCTCTTTGGAGTCTATGTTGATGGATCCTCGTAAGCCTAGTGGAGAGGCAAGTATTGTTGAGTCTTTCAAAACTGCAAAAAAGAGAAAGAAACACTAGAAATACAAAAGTTACAACTACTTGGTACATGGAAAGACCTTGATGAAGGTAACTTTAATGTGAGAGTAAGGACATGAGGTGCTGTTTCAGTAAAAGTAGTAGGAGTTATCAGTTTTCAATTTTGAAATAAAAGTTATTTGAATATAAACAAAGTGTTGTTTATTTCTGTTTTGTCAAATAAATTTGATTTTGTTTCAAAACAATTACGTAATGGTTTCCATTTTATTTAAAAATAATGATTATTATTTAAGAAAATGGATTACCAATATGTAAATGAAACTAGGAGATAACTTGTATGTGTCAAGACTGTTAATACAAAACTCACTACTCAACATTGATTTGTTTAAGATTGAAAAACATAAAACTAGACGGTAAAGGATTTCTCATAATAACATATTTTTGTAATATCTCAGACTTGGCCATATTAACCTAGACAAGATAAATATATTAGTAGAAAGTGGATCTTTAAGTCAGTTAAAGGTCCGGAACTTACCAGTCTATGAGTCTAGTCTAGAAGGTAATATGACAAATAGACCATTTATTGGAAAAGAGCAAAAAGGAAATTGATCACAAAGTGTGTATGAATATTTCTTCATATTTATTGACGATTATTCTAGATAAACGCATGTTTACCTAATGCTGTATAAATCAGGTACCTTT
Organism: Zanthoxylum bungeanum; assembly: GCA_019454045.1. Classification (NCBI taxonomy): domain Eukaryota; kingdom Viridiplantae; phylum Streptophyta; class Magnoliopsida; order Sapindales; family Rutaceae; genus Zanthoxylum; species Zanthoxylum bungeanum. The sequence continues at coordinate 6,312 of SKCR01021823.1, forward strand.
CAAAAGTTCAAAGATGATCGCACTAAGGTCATGAACTGATTAGTTAAAGCCATCAAAATTCTACGATCATATCATATGAAAAGAATACAGATCGTCGAGGAGAATACCTCGACAATGAATTCGAGGAGTTCTTAGTTAAGCATAGGATGGTATCCCAACTCATAGCACTTGGAATGCCACAGTAGAATGGTGTTGCATAAAGGAGAAATCAAACCCTAATTCATTTTTCCATAATATTACTAATTTAATTGTAGCACCCTTGTCTTTTATACACTTATTCGATCTAATTACAATTAGATATCTGATTATGATTAGATCGAAACTAAATCTGGTTTAGTGACACGTGGAATGATAGATTTCTGTGGCATAGTAATTATTTTTAGGTTTCTGATTCATTTTACATGTTCCAAGTATCATGTTTAATTTTATGCTAAAATGCTCATGATGATTTTAATATGCGATGAATGAAATTTTTTGAATGCTTATTTATTTTAAAACTCTTTAGCCATTTTCCCGATATTTCTATACTTGCTAACAACAAATACACGAGAGAAACTTACGTTAAAAGAAAAGTAACCTAAAAGTTTTCTTCGTCTTTTGAAGACCTTAAATTTATCCTGAATGAGGAGTGTTCTCAAGAGCCAAGCTGTATATGATAATCACCAAATGTGGGTACGACCAATGAGAAGACCCACTGTTATTTGCTAGCAGAGATGTTTGTTGTACTTGTTGCAAAACATGAACCAATGGCTACATCTATGATGATGCAGTCATTGCAAGATATGTTAGGGTACCATTCGGAGTGGTAATATCATGAGGCCTTAGTTTCAGTGATGACCATGAAGATGAAGGAAGATACATTTATCCAAAAGAAAGTATTGAGAATAATAACCCCCTTCAATACAGCCGCACCATAGTTAGGTGACCAAGACAATGGGATATGTTTTGAAGAATATCTTATAGTTTGAGAGAAACTTTATTATGAACAAGTTAATTTTCACTCTTACATAACTGTTAAATGAGCTCACCCTCTTTGGAGTCTATGTTGATGGATCCTCGTAAGCCTAGTGGAGAGGCAAGTATTGTTGAGTCTTTCCAAAATGCAAAGAAGAGAAAGAAACACTAGGAATACAAAAGGTACAACTACTTGGTACATGGAAAGACCTTGATGAAGGTAACTTTACTATGAGAGTCAGGACATAAGGTGCTGTTTCAGTAAAAGCAGTGGGAGTTATCAGTTTTCAATTTTGAAATAAAAGTTATTTGAATTTAAACAAAGTGTTGTTTATTTTCGTTGTCACATAAATTTGATTTTGTTTCAAAACAATTACGTGATGGTTTCCATTTTATTTAATAATAATGATTATTGTTTAAGAAAATGGATTACCAATATGTAAATGAAACTAGGATATAACTTGTATGTGTTAAGACTGTTAATGCATAACTCAACACTGAGTTGTTTAAGGTTGAAAAACATAAAACTAAACGGTAAAGGATTTCTCACAATAACACATTTTTGTAATATCTCAGACTTGGCCATATTAACCTTAACAAGATAAATAGATTAGTAGAAAGTGATCTTTAAGTCAGTTAAAGGTCCGTAACTTACCAATCTATGAGTCTAGTCTAGAAGGTAATATGACAAATAGACCTTTTATTGGAAAATGGCTAAAAGGCAATTGATCACAAAGTGTTAATGAAAATTTCTTCATATTTATTGACGATTATTCTAGATATGTGCATGTTTACCTAATGCTGTATAAATCAGGTACCTTTGAAAAGTTCAAAGATTATCGCACTAAGGTCGTGAAATGATTAGTTAAGGCCATGAAAATTCTACGATCATATCGTGGAGGAGAATACAGATCGTCGAGGAGAATACCTCGACAATGAATTCGAGGAGTTCTTAGTTAAGCCTGGGATGGTATCCTAACTCATAGCACTTGGAAAGCCACAGTAGAATGGTGTTGCATAAAGGAGAAATCAAACCTTAATTTCTTTTTCCTTAATATTACTAATTTAATGGTAGCACCATTGTCTTTTATACACTTATTCGATCAAATTAAGATTATATATCTGATTATGATTAGATCGAAACTAAATCTGGTTTAGTGACACGTGGAATGATAGATTTCTTTGGCATAGTAAATTTTTTTAGGTTTCTGATTCATTTTACATGGTCCATGTATCATGTTTAATTTTATGCCAAAATACTCATGATGATTTTAATATGCGATTAATGAAATTTTTTGAATGTTTTTTTATTTTAAAATTCATTACCCATTTTTCCCGATATTTCTATACTTGCTAACAAAAATATACGAGAGAAAATTATGCTAAAAGAAAAGTAACCTAAAGTTATCTTCGACTTTTTAAAACCTTAAATTTATCCTGAATGATGAGTGTTCTCAAAAGCCAAGTTGTATATGATACTCACCAAAGGTGGGTACGACCAATGATAAGACCCACTATTATTTGCTAGCAGAGATGTCTGGTGTACTTGTTGCAAAACATGAACCAATGGCTACATCTATGATGATGCAGTCATTGCAAGACATATTAGGGTACCCTTCGGAGCGGTAATATCATGAGGCCTTAGTTTTAGTGATGAACATGGAGATGAAGGAAGATTCATCTATCTGAAAGAAAGTATTGAGGATAATGACCCTTTTCAATACAGCCGCACCATAATTAGGTAACCATGACAATGGGATATGTTTTGAAGAATATCTTATAGTTTGAGAGAAACTTTGTTATGAACAAGTTGATTTTCACTCTTATATAACTGCTAAATAAGCTCACCCTCTTTGGAGTCTATGTTGATGGATCCTTGTAAGCCCAGTGGAGAGGTAAGTATTGTTGAGTCTTTCAAAACTGTAAAGAAGGTAAATTTACTGTGAGAGTCAGGACAGGAGGTCATGTTTCAGTAAAAGCGGTGGGAGTTATCAGTTTTCAATTTTGAAATAAAAGTTATTTGAATTTAAACAAAGTGTTGTATATTTCTATTTTGTCACATAAATTTGATTTTGTTTCAAAACAATTACGTGATGGTTTCCATTTTATTTAATAATAATGATTATTATTTAAGAAAATAGATTACCAATATGTAAACTAAACTAGGAGATAACTTGTATGTGTTAAGACTGTTAATACATAACTCACTACTCAACATTGATTTGTTTAAGGTTGAAAAACATAAAACTAAACGGTAAATGATTTCTCACAATAACATATTTTTGTAATATCTCAGACTTGGCCATATTAACCTTGACAAGATAAATAGATTAGTAGAAAGTGGATCTTTAAGTCAATTAAAGGTCCGCAACTTACCAGTCTATGAGTCTAGTCTAGAAGGTAATATGACAAATAGACCTTTTATTGGAAAATGGCTAAAAGGCAATTGATCACAAAGTGTTTATGAATATTTCTTCATATTTATTGACGATTATTCTAGATATGTGCATGTTTACCTAATGCTGTATAAATCAGGTACCTTTGAAAAGTTCAAAGATTATCGCACTAAGGTCGTGATGAATGATTAGTTATGGCCATGAAAATTCTACGATCATATCGTGGAGGAGAATACAGATCGTCGAGGAGAATACCTCGACAATGAATTCGAGGAGTTCTTAGTTAAGCCTGGGATGGTATCCTAACTCATAGCACTTGGAAAGCCACAGTAGAATGGTGTTGCATAAAGGAGAAATCAAAACTTAATTTCTTTTTCCTTAATATTACTAATTTAATGGTAGCACCATTGTCTTTTATACACTTATTCGATCAAATTAAGATTATATATCTTTATGATTAGATCGAAACTAAATCTGGTTTAGTGACACGTGGAATGATAGATTTCTTTGGCATAGTAAATTTTTTTAGGTTTCTGATTCATTTTACATGGTCCATGTATCATGTTTAATTTTATGCCAAAATACTCATGATGATTTTAATATGCGATTAATGAAATTTTTTGAATGTTTTTTTATTTTAAAATTCATTACCCATTTTTCCCGATATTTCTATACTTGCTAACAAAAATATACGAGAGAAAATTATGCTAAAAGAAAAGTAACCTAAAGTTATCTTCGACTTTTTAAAACCTTAAATTTATCCTGAATGATGAGTGTTCTCAAAAGCCAAGTTGTATATGATACTCACCAAAGGTGGGTACGACCAATGATAAGACCCACTATTATTTGCTAGCAGAGATGTTGGTGGTGTACTTGTTGCAAAACATGAACCAATGGCTACATCTATGATGATGCAGTCATTGCAAGACATATTAGGGTACCCTTCGGAGCGGAGCGGTAATATCATGAGGCCTTAGTTTTAGTGATGAACATGGAGATGAAGGAAGATTCATCTATCTGAAAGAAAGTATTGAGGATAATGACCCTTTTCAATACAGCCGCACCATAATTAGGTAACCATGACAATGGGATATGTTTTGAAGAATATCTTATAGTTTGAGAGAAACTTTGTTATGAACAAGTTAATTTTCACTCTTACATAACTGCTAAATAAGCTCACCCTCTTTGGAGTAATGTTGATGGATCCTTGTAAGCCTAGTGGAGAGGTAAGTATTGTGAGTCTTTCAAAACTGCAAAGAAGGTAAATTTACTGTGAGAGTCAGGACAGGAGGTGCTATTTTAGTAAAAGCAGTGGGATTTATCAGTTTTCAATTTTGAAATAAAAGTTATTTTAATTTAAACAAAGTGTTGTATATTTCTATTTTGTCACATAAATTTGATTTTGTTTCAAAACAATTACGTGATGGTTTCCATTTTATTTAATAATAATGATTATTATTTAAGAAAATAGATTACCAATATGTAAACTAAACTAGGAGATAACTTGTATGTGTTAAGACTGTTAATACATAACTCACTACTCAACATTGATTTGTTTAAGGTTGAAAAACATAAAACTAAACGGTAAATGATTTCTCACAATAACATATTTTTGTAATATCTCAGACTTGGCCATATTAACCTTGACAAGATAAATAGATTAGTAGAAAGTGGATCTTTAAGTCAATTAAAGGTCCGCAACTTACCAGTCTATGAGTCTAGTCTAGAAGGTAATATGACAATAGAACTTTTATTGGAAAATGGCTAAAAGGCAATTGATCACAAAGTGTTTATGAATATTTCTTCATATTTATTGACGATTATTCTAGATATGTGCATGTTTACCTAATGCTGTATAAATCAGGTACCTTTGAAAAGTTCAAAGATTATCGCACTAAGGTCGTGAAATGATTAGTTATGGCCATGAAAATTCTACGATCATATCGTGGAGGAGAATACAGATCGTCGAGGAGAATACCTCGACAATGAATTCGAGGAGTTCTTAGTTAAGCCTGGGATGGTATCCTAACTCATAGCACTTGGAAAGCCACAGTAGAATGGTGTTGCATAAAGGAGAAATCAAACCTTAATTTCTTTTTCCTTAATATTACTAATTTAATGGTAGCACCATTGTCTTTTATACACTTATTCGATCAAATTAAGATTATATATCTGATTATGATTAGATCGAAACTAAATCTGGTTTAGTGACACGTGGAATGATAGATTTCTTTGGCATAGTAAATTTTTTTAGGTTTCTGATTCATTTTACATGGTCCATGTATCATGTTTAATTTTATGCCAAAATACTCATGATGATTTTAATATGCGATTAATGAAATTTTTTGAATGTTTTTTTATTTTAAAATTCATTACCCATTTTTCCCGATATTTCTATACTTGCTAACAAAAATATACGAGAGAAAATTATGCTAAAAGAAAAGTAACCTAAAGTTATCTTCGACTTTTTAAAACCTTAAATTTATCCTGAATGATGAGTGTTCTCAAAAGCCAAGTTGTATATGATACTCACCAAAGGTGGGTACGACCAATGATATAAGACCCACTATTATTTGCTAGCAGAGATGTCTGGTGTACTTGTTGCAAAAATGAACCAATGGCTACATCTATGATGATGCAGTCATTGCAAGACATATTAGGGTACCCTTCGGAGCGGTAATATCATGAGGCCTTAGTTTTAGTGATGAACATGGAGATGAAGGAAGATTCATCTATCTGAAAGAAAGTATTGAGGATAATGACCCTTTTCAATACAGCCGCACCATAATTAGGTAACCATGACAATGGGATATGTTTTGAAGAATATCTTATAGTTTGAGAGAAACTTTGTTATGAACAAGTTAATTTTCACTCTTACATAACTGCTAAATGAGCTCACCCTCTTTTGAGTATATGTTGATGGATCCTTGTAAGCCTAGTGGAGAGGTAAGTATTGTTGAGTCTTTCAAAACTGCAAAGAAGGTAAATTTACTGTGAGAGTCAGGACAGGAGGTGCTGTTTCAGTAAAAGCAGTGGGAGTTATCAGTTTTCAATTTTGAAATAAAAGTTATTTGAATTTAAACAAAGTGTTGTATATTTCTATTTTGTCACATAAATTTGATTTTGTTTCAAAACAATTACGTGATGGTTTCCATTTTATTTAATAATAATGATTATTATTTAAGAAAATAGATTACCAATATGTAAACTAAACTAGGAGATAACTTGTATGTGTTAAGACTGTTAATACATAACTCACTACTCAACATTGATTTGTTTAAGGTTGAAAAACATAAAACTAAACGGTAAATGATTTCTCACAATAACATATTTTTGTAATATCTCAGACTTGGCCATATTAACCTTGACAAGATAAATAGATTAGTAGAAAGTGGATCTTTAAGTCAATTAAAGGTCCGCAACTTACCAGTCTATGAGTCTAGTCTAGAAGGTAATATGACAAATAGACCTTTTATTGGAAAATGGCTAAAAGGCAATTGATCACAAAGTGTTTATGAATATTTCTTCATATTTATTGACGATTATTCTAGATATGTGCATGTTTACCTAATGCTGTATAAATCAGGTACCTTTGAAAAGTTCAAAGATTATCGCACTAAGGTCGTGAAATGATTAGTTATGGCCATGAAAATTCTACGATCATATCGTGGAGGAGAATACAGATCGTCGAGGAGAATACCTCGACAATGAATTCGAGGAGTTCTTAGTTAAGCCTGGGATGGTATCCTAACTCATAGCACTTGGAAAGCCACAGTAGAATGGTGTTGCATAAAGGAGAAATCAAACCTTAATTTCTTTTTCCTTAATATTACTAATTTAATGGTAGCACCATTGTCTTTTATACACTTATTCGATCAAATTAAGATTATATATCTGATTATGATTAGATCGAAACTAAATCTGGTTTAGTGACACGTGGAATGATAGATTTCTTTGGCATAGTAAATATTTTTAGGTTTCTGATTCATTTTACATGGTCCATGTATCATGTTTAATTTCATGCCAAAATACTCATGATGATTTTAATATGCGATTAATGAAATTTTTTGAATGTTTTTTTATTTTAAAATTCATTACCCATTTTTCCCGATTTTTCTATACTTGCTAACAAAAATATACGAGAGAAAATTTTGCTAAAAGAAAAGTAACCTAAAGTTATCTTCGACTTTTTAAAACCTTAAATTTATCCTGAATGATGAGTGTTCTCAAAAGCCAAGTTGTATATGATACTCACCAAAGGTGGGTACGACCAATGATAAGACCCACTATTATTTGCTAGCAGAGATGTCTGGTGTACTTGTTGCAAAACATGAACCAATGGCTACATCTATGATGATGCAGTCATTGCAAGACATATTAGGGTACCCTTCGGAGCGGTAATATCATGAGGCCTTAGTTTTAGTGATGAACATTGAGATGAAGGAAGATTCATCTATCTGAAAGAAAGTATTGAGGATAATGACCCTTTTCAATACAGCCGCACCATAATTAGGTACCATGACAATGGGATATGTTTTGAAGAATATCTTATAGTTTGAGAGAAACTTTGTTATGAACAAGTTAATTTTCACTCTTACATAACTGCTAAATGAGCTCACCCTCTTTGAGTCTATGTTGATGGATCCTTGTAAGCCTAGTGGAGAGGTAAGTATTGTTGAGTCTTTCAAAACTGCAAAGAAGGTAAATTTACTGTGAGAGTCAGGACAGGAGGTGCTTTTCAGTAAAAGCAGTGGGAGTTATCAGTTTTCAATTTTGAAATAAAAGTTATTTGAATTTAAACAAAGTGTTGTATATTTCTATTTTGTCACATAAATTTGATTTTGTTTCAAAACAATTACGTGATGGTTTCCATTTTATTTAATAATAATGATTATTATTTAAGAAAATAGATTACCAATATGTAAACTAAACTAGGAGATAACTTGTATGTGTTAAGACTGTTAATACATAACTCACTACTCAACATTGATTTGTTTAAGGTTGAAAAACATAAAACTAAACGGTAAATGATTTCTCACAATAACATATTTTTGTAATATCTCAGACTTGGCCATATTAACCTTGACAAGATAAATAGATTAGTAGAAAGTGGATCTTTAAGTCAATTAAAGGTCCGCAACTTACCAGTCTATGAGTCTAGTCTAGAAGGTAATATGACAAATAGACCTTTTATTGGAAAATGGCTAAAAGGCAATTGATCACAAAGTGTTTATGAATATTTCTTCATATTTATTGACTATTATTCTAGATATGTGCATGTTTACCTAATGCTGTATAAATCAGGTACCTTTGAAAAGTTCAAAGATTATCGCACTAAGGTCGTGAAATGATTAGTTAAGGCCATGAAAATTCTACTATCATATCGTGGAGGAGAATACAGATCGTCGAGGAGAATACCTCGACAATGAATTCGAGGAGTTCTTAGTTAAGCCTGGGATGGTATCCTAACTCATAGCACTTGGAAAGCCACAGTAGAATGGTGTTGCATAAAGGAGAAATCAAACCTTAATTTCTTTTTCCTTAATATTACTAATTTAATGGTAGCACCATTGTCTTTTATACACTTATTCGATCAAATTAAGATTATATATCTGATTATGATTAGATCGAAACTAAATCTGGTTTAGTGACACGTGGAATGATAGATTTCTTTGGCATAGTAAATATTTTTAGGTTTCTGATTCATTTTACATGGTCCATGTATCATGTTTAATTTTATGCCAAAATACTCATGATGATTTTAATATGCGATTAATGAAATTTTTTGAATGTTTTTTTATTTTAAAATTCATTACCCATTTTTCCCGATTTTCTATACTTGCTAACAAAAATATACGAGAGAAAATTATGCTAAAAGAAAAGTAACCTAAAGTTATCTTCGACTTTTTAAAACCTTAAATTTATCCTGAATGATGAGTGTTCTCAAAAGCCAAGTTGTATATGATACTCACCAAAGGTGGGTACGACCAATGATAAGACCCACTATTATTTGCTAGCAGAGATGTCTGGTGTACTTGTTGCAAAGAATGAACCAATGGCTACATCTATGATGATGCAGTCATTGCAAGACATATTAGGGTACCCTTCGGAGCGGTAATATCATGAGGCCTTAGTTTTAGTGATGAACATGGAGATGAAGGAAGATTCATCTATCTGAAAGAAAGTATTGAGGATAATGACCCTTTTCAATACAGCCGCACCATAATTAGGTAACCATGACAATGGGATATGTTTTGAAGAATATCTTATAGTTTGAGAGAAACTTTGTTATGAACAAGTTAATTTTCACTCTTACATAACTGCTAAATAAGCTCACCCTCTTTGGAGTCTATGTTGATGGATCCTTGTAAGCCTAGTGGAGAGGTAAGTATTGTTGAGTCTTTCAAAACTGCAAAGAAGGTAAATTTACTGTGAGAGTCAGGACAGGAGGTGCTGTTTCAGTAAAAGCAGTGGGAGTTATCAGTTTTCAATTTTGAAATAAAAGTTATTTGAATTTAAACAAAGTGTTGTATATTTCTATTTTGTCACATAAATTTGATTTTGTTTCAAAACAATTACGTGATGGTTTCCATTTTATTTAAAATAATGATTATTATTTAAGAAAATAGATTACCAATATGTAAACTAAACTAGGAGATAACTTGTATGTGTTAAGACTGTTAATACATAACTCACTACTCAACATTGATTTGTTTAAGGTTGAAAAACATAAAACTAAACGTAAATGATTTCTCACAATAACATATTTTTGTAATATCTCAGACTTGGCCATATTAACCTTGACAAGATAAATAGATTAGTAGAAAGTGGATCTTTAAGTCAATTAAAGGTCCGCAACTTACCAGTCTATGAGTCTAGTCTAGAAGGTAATATGACAAATAGACCTTTTATTGGAAAATGGCTAAAAGGCAATTGATCACAAAGTGTTTATTAATATTTCTTCATATTTATTGACGATTATTCTAGATATGTGCATGTTTACCTAATGCTGTATAAATCAGGTACCTTTGAAAAGTTCAAAGATTATCGCACTAAGGTCGTGAAATGATTAGTTATGGCCATGAAAATTCTACGATCATATCGTGGAGGAGAATACAGATCGTCGAGGAGAATACCTCGACAATGAATTCGAGGAGTTCTTAGTTAAGCCTGGGATGGTATCCTAACTCATAGCACTTGGAAAGCCACAGTAGAATGGTGTTGCATAAAGGAGAAATCAAACCTTAATTTCTTTTTCCTTAATATTACTAATTTAATGGTAGCACTATTGTCTTTTATACACTTATTCGATCAAATTAAGATTATATATCTGATTATGATTAGATCGAAACTAAATCTGGTTTAGTGACACGTGGAATGATAGACTTCTTTGGCATAGTAAATATTTTTAGGTTTCTGATTCATTTTACATGGTCCATGTATCATGTTTAATTTCATGCCAAAATACTCATGATGATTTTAATATGCGATTAATGAAATTTTTTGAATGTTTTTTTATTTTAAAATTCATTACCCATTTTTCCCGATATTTCTATACTTGCTAACAAAAATATACGAGAGAAAATTATGCTAAAAGAAAAGTAACCTAAAGTTATCTTCGACTTTTTAAAACCTTAAATTTATCCTGAATGATGAGTGTTCTCAAAAGCCAAGTTGTATATGATACTCACCAAAGGTGGGTACGACCAATGATAAGACCCACTATTATTTGCTAGCAGATATGTCTGGTGTACTTGTTGTAAAACATGAACCAATGGCTACATCTATGATGATGCAGACATTGCAAGACATATTAGGGTACCCTTCGGAGCGGTAATATCATGAGGCCTTAGTTTTAGTGATGAACATGGAGATGAAGAAGATTCATCTATCTGAAAGAAAGTATTGAGGATAATGACCCTTTTCAATACAGCCGCACCATAATTAGGTAACCATGACAATGGGATATTTGAAGAATATCTTATAGTTTGAGAGAAACTTTGTTATGAACAAGTTAATTTTCACTCTTACATAACTGCTAAATGAAGCTCACCCTCTTTGGAGTCTATGTTGATGGATCCTTGTAAGCCTAGTGGAGAGGTAAGTATTGTTGAGTCTTTCAAAACTGCAAAGAAGGTAAATTTACTGTGAGAGTCAGGACAGGAGGTGCTGTTTTAGTAAAAGCAAGTGGGAGTTATCAGTTTACAATTTTGAAATAAAAGTTATTTGAATTTAAACAAAGTGTTGTATATTTCTTTTTGTCACATAAATTTGATTTTGTTTCAAAACAATTACGTGATGGTTTCCATTTTATTTAATAATAATGATTATTATTTAAGAAAATAGATTACCAATATGTAAACTAAACTAGGAGATAACTTGTATGTGTTAAGACTGTTAATACATAACTCACTACTCAACATTGATTTGTTTAAGGTTGAAAACATAAAACTAAACGGTAAATGATTTCTCACAATAACATACTTTTGTAATATCTCAGACTTGGCCATATTAACCTTGACAAGATAAATAGATTAGTAGAAAGTGGATCTTTAAGTCAATTAAAGGTCCGCAACTTACCAGTCTATGAGTCGAGTCTAGAAGGTAATATGACAAATAGACCTTTTATTGGAAAATGGCTAAAAGGCAATTGATCACAAAGTGTTTATGAATATTTCTTCATATTTATTGACGATTATTCTAGATATGTGCATGTTTACCTAATGCTGTATAAATCAGGTACCTTTGAAAAGTTCAAAGATTATCGCACTAAAGTCGTGAAATGATGATTAGTTATGGCCATGAAAATTCTACGATCATATCGTGGAGGAGAATACAGATCGTCGAGGAGAATACCTCGACAATGAATTCGAGGAGTTCTTAGTTAAGCCTGGGATGGTATCCTAACTCATAGCACTTGGAAAGCCACAGTAGAATGGTGTTGCATAAAGGAGAAATCAAACCTTAATTTCTTTTTCCTTAATATTACTAATTTAATGGTAGCACTATTGTCTTTTATACACTTATTCGATCAAATTAAGATTATATATCTGATTATGATTAGATCGAAACTAAATCTGGTTTAGTGACACGTGGAATGATAGACTTCTTTGGCATAGTAAATATTTTTAGGTTTCTGATTCATTTTACATGGTCCATGTATCATGTTTAATTTCATGCCAAAATACTCATGATGATTTTAATATGCGATTAATGAAATTTTTGAATGTTTTTTATTTTAAAATTCATTACCCATTTTTCCCGATATTTCTATACTTGCTAACAAAAATATACGAGAGAAAATTATGCTAAAAGAAAAGTAACCTAAAGTTATCTTCGACTTTTTAAAACCTTAAATTTATCCTGAATGATGAGTGTTCTCAAAAGCCAAGTTGTATATGATACTCACCAAAGGTGGGTACGACCAATGATAAGACCCACTATTATTTGCTAGCAGAGATGTCTGGTGTACTTGTTGCAAAACATGAACCAATGGCTACATCTATGATGATCATATTGAAGACATGACAGGACACTGTACATCGAGAGGCATGGTATGAGCATGGCAGCGGATATATCATAGTAGGCATAGTAGTTAGATTATATATCATGAGGCCTTGTTTTAGTGATGAAATGGAGATGAAGAAGAAGATTCATCTATCAGAAAGAAAGTATTGAGGATAATGACCCTTTTCAATACAGCCGCACCATAATTAGGTAACCATGACAATGGGATATGTTTTGAAGAATATCTTATAGGTTGAGAGAGAACTTTGTTAAAACAACAAGAATTCACTCTTCATACTCTTACATATAATAAGCGCTCACCCTCTTTGGAGTCTTTGTTGATGGATCCTTGTAAGCCTAGTGGAGAGCTAAGTATTGTTGAGTCTTTCAAAACTGTAAAGAAGGTAAATTTACTGTGAGAGTCAGGACAGAGGGTTGTTGTTTCAGTAAAAGCAGTGGGAGTTATCTGTTTCAATTTTGAAATAAAAGTTATTTGAATTTAAACAAGGTTGTTATATTTCTATTTTGTCACATAAATTTGATTTTGTTTCAAAACAATTACGTGATGGTTTCCATTTTATTTAATAATAATGATTATTATTTAAGAAAATAGATTACCAATATGTAAATTAAACTAGGAGATAACTTGTATGTGTTAAGACTGTTAATACATAACTCACTATTCAACATTGGTTTGTTTAAGGTTGAAAAACATAAAACTAAACGGTAAATGATTTCTCAGAATAACGTATTTTTGTAATATCTCAGACTTCGCCATATTAACCTTGACAAGATAAATAGATTAGTAGAAAGGGATCTTTAAGTCAATTAAAGGTCCGCAACTTACCAGTCTATGAGTCTAGTCTAGAAGGTAATATGACAAATAGACATTTTATTGGAAAATGGCTAAAAGGCAATTGATCACAAAGTGTTTATGAATATTTCTTCATATTTATTGACGACTATTATTCTAGATATGTGCATGTTTACCTAATGTTGTATAAATCAGGTACCTTTGAAAAGTTCAAAGATTATCGCATTAAGGTCGTGATATGATTAGTTAAGGCCATGAAAATTCTACGATCATATCATGGAGGAGAATACAGATCGTCGAGGAAAATTCCTCGACAATAAATTCGAGGAGTTCTTAGTTAAGCCTGGGATGGTATCCTAACTCATAGCACTTGGAAAGCCACAGTAGAATGGTGTTGCATAAAGGAGAAATCAAACCTTAATTTCTTTTTCCTTAATATTACTAATTTAATGGTAGCACCATTGTCTTTTATACACTTATTCGATCAAATTAAGATTATATATCTGATTATGATTAGATCGAAACTAAATCTAGTTTAGTGACATGTGGAATGATAGATTTCTTTGGCATAGTAAATAGTTTTAGGTTTCTGATTCATTTTACATGGTCCATGTATCATGTTTAATTTTATGCCAAAATACTCATGATGATTTTAATATGCGATTAATGAAATTTTTTGAATCTTTTTTTATTTTAAAATTCGTTACCCATTTTTCCCGATATTTCTATACTTGCTAACAAAAATATACGAGAGAAAATTATGCTAAAAGAAAAGTAACCTAAAGTTATCTTCGACTTTTTAAAACCTTAAATTTATCCTGAATGATGAGTGTTCTCAAAAGCCAAGTTGTATATGATACTCACCAAAGGTGGGTACGACCAATGATAAGACCCACTATTATTTTAGCAGAGATGTCTGGTGTACTTGTTGCAAAACATGAACCAATGGCTACATCTATGATGATGCAGTCATTGCAAGACATATTAGGGTACCCTTCGGAGCGGTAATATCATGAGGCCTTAATTTTAGTGATGAACATTGAGATGAAGGAAGATTCATCTATCGGAAAGAAAGTATTGAGGATAATGACCCTTTTCATACAGCCGCCCCATAATTAGGTAACCATGACAATGGGATATGTTTTGAAGAATATCTTATAGTTTGAGAGAAACTTTGTTATGAACAAGTTAATTTTCACTCTTACATAACTGCTAAATGAGCTCACCCTATTTGGAGTCTATGTTGATGGATCCTTGTAAGCCTAGTGGAGAGGTAAGTATTGTTGAGTCTTTCAAAACTGCGAAGAAGGTAAATTTACTGTGAGAGTCAGGACAGGAGGTGCTGTTTCAGTAAAAGCAGTGGGAGTTATCAGTTTTCAATTTTGAAATAAAAGTTATTTGAATTTAAACAAAGTGTTGTATATTTCTATTTTGTCACATAAATTTGATTTTGTTTCAAAACAATTACGTGATGGTTTCCATTTTATTAATAATAATGATTATTATTTAAGAAAATAGATACCAATATGTAAATTAAACTAGGAGATAACTTGTATGTGTTAAGACTGTTAATACATAACTCACTACTCAACATTGATTTGTTTAAGGTGTTGAAAAACATAAAACTAAACGGTAAATGATTTCTTACAATAACATATTTTTGTAATATCTCAGACTTGGCCATATTAACTTGACAAGATAAATAGATTAGTAGAAAGTGGATCTTTAAGTCAATTAAAGGTCCGTAACTTACCAGTCTATGAGTCTAGTCTAGAAGGTAATATGATAAAATAGACCTTTTATTGGAAAATGGCTAAAAGGCAATTGATCACAAAGTGTTTATGAATATTTCTTCATATTTATTGACTATTATTCTAGATATGTGCATGTTTACCTAATGCTGTATAAATCAGGTACCTTTGAAAAGTTCAAAGATTATCGCACTAAGGTCGTGAAATGATTAGTTAAGGCCATGAAAATTCTACGATCATATCGTGGAAGAGAATACAGATCGTCAAGGAGAATACCTCGACAATGAATTCGACAAAGATTTCTGGGATGTTGGAAATATGACCCATAGCGTCACTATTTGTTAGATCACGGTGTTGTTCTACAAATTAACTATGTGACAAGGAAATTGCAACTCTCATCATTTGTGATTAGATCACCATATATGTATAAATGAAGAGAGGTCCATATGATTAGTTCCTGGATTGAGATGATATGAGACAGTATCAGTCCACAAAGGATTAATCATTAAATTCCCTAGCCGGAGTATTATCGAGACAGGACATCGATAATGCGGAATAGGCTAGTATTGCACTTGTGCGCGTTGTGAGGGCACAACGGCATAGTCTCATATATTTAAGTATTGGATACTTATGCAAGTGCGATAAGAGGTGTGTTTCACCGATGGTACGGGAACAGCTTCGCTCTGGATAGACCCCTCGGAATCCCATTGGTATTATGACTATGTGTCTATGGGAGGCCGAATCAAGGTAGGTGTGTATAGTCTTAACCTGAGACTTGCATCGCAATACTTGCGATAATCGGTAGACTTTGGTCTTGGTGGTACAGGGCTTTAACCGGTTCTGCATACACCACTTCTGGGTTTATCAGAGAGTCGTAGTGTATTGGGTGTGATGTCAAGACGGAAGTATCACTCCGTCATATTGGAGATGATGTCACGCAGGATAGGGTACTAGTGCTCTTGAGTGTTGCGCAAACATCGGGATATTATGACTAGGTCATGCATATTCGATTATAGAGACTAGTTACCAGACATCCGACATGTGCTTCGTACGGGGCAGACACAAATCCAGCCCCAGGCCTAGCACGTGACTATCCGATACTGGGCCGATATACACAATACTACGTATACTACGCTTGATACAGATCTATATATTCCTGTAAGAATATTTCTGGAGAATTGGGTAGGCATGGCGCTTTGCTAGAAGCCAACCTTGTCTTGTAAATCGGTATAAACGTAGTACGAGGTGCTTACGTGTTCGGATAATCCGACGACCGTATTTACTGCCAACATATCCGGAGATCTCATGGGTCGCTTCCTGAAGATTCACCGATGATGTATAACTCGCACTTTAATTAATCTAGGATTAATTAGAAGAGAGAGAAATTAATCTGGGATTAATTGCGGAGATATTTTATCTGGGATAAAATATTAATTAAAGAGAGAGAACGATTAATTTGGAATTAATCGATAAAATGATATATTGGTATATTATTAGAAATTGGATTTCGACGCGAATTAAAATTAGATTTTAATTCGGGCGAACGAATTAATTTAGAATTAATTCATTAGCGACGTGAATAGTGATTTCGCTAGGCGTAATCATTTAATTACGACGCGACGGAAAATTCGTTAATTTGGAATTAGTTAACCCGAGCCCGAGATTGATTGCGAGCGCATTCGCATTTCGAATTCGAGCGCGGCACGCAAGTCACATCAAGCGTCAAATCACTAGTCGCGTCAATTGTCAAATCACTTGTCACTTTGAGTGATGTGATATGATATGTTGTCACTTTATTAAAGTGAAGTGACTTGATGTTAAAAAGTAGAAGTGATGGGTGAAAAGTTGAAAGCTTTTGCTTTTTGCTTTTTGACTTTTTAATTAAAGTTTTGTATATCCTTTTATTTTATATTACTTGGTAAATAAAGAAAATAAAATGATATATAAAAAGCATCATTTTTCTCTCTCTTGTTGGAGTGATTCACGGTTTTAGGCTTTTGGAGCCAAAAAACCCTTCATCTTTCTCTCTTCTCCCTCTCACGGTTTCACTGCCGATTTCTTCTCCAAAAAATTTCTGGTTTGACCGAAATTTTGAGAAGCAAATGAAGAAGAGTAGTGCTAGCACACACATGGGTTATATTATGGTGATAGGGAAACGAATTTGTGAGCTTGGATTTATTTTGGAGCTTGAAGCTTTGAGCTTCCATGGAGTCATCAATGGCCGAATTTAGAAGGCATCAAAACAGCCCCAACCGAGCATCACATCAGCTCAATGGAGCACAAAACCGAGTTTGGAGGGAGGCAAAAACGCAACTTGTTCTTCCTAGCATCAAACCCATCAATGTGAGTATGTATTCCGCCTTACTCCTTTGTGTATTCAACTCGTTTTTATGCATGTTTGTGATCCTTGGGACTTGATTGAAACTCAACAATGGTATCTTGAGCTATTGGTTGCATAAAACGAATAAGGGTTCTTGAGCAAAATTTGGGGCTTTTTGATTTAAGCATGATTTTAACAAATTGTTTGTTTAAGAATGCTTGTATATGAATAAATTAGAGTTATATGTAATCAATTTGATGAAAAATTAATTGGATTGATTTTCCCCAATTTGCTTAATGTTGGCCAAAACTTTAATTTGGGTAAACTCAATTTGAGCATCAAATGATTAAATTGTTTAGTATAGTATGCTTGAATGAGGTTGAATTGATGTTGTGCATAATCAATTTCATGAAATTGGTTGGATCCATTTTTCCCCAAATTTGGGCATGACAAATTTGGGTAAACTTGATTTTGAGCATTTAATGAAATTGGATGATTTAGAATGCTTAAATGTTGTTTAATTGATGATTGATTAGATCAATTTGATGAAAAGTGTTTGGAACAAATTTTTCCCCAATTTGCTTGTGATGGCCGAATTTGGCAAGTGCCCTAATGTCTTGGTTTTTTGATTTTTTGTTCATTGGATGACTTAGAAATCATTTGAGGATGTTGAATTTATGTTTGATTGGGTTCAATTGGATTGAATTTGATTTGGGCATTTTTTCCCATTATGGCCGAGACTTTAGCATGTATAAATTGGGTTTGATTTTGATTTAATTATGTTGGACATGATTAATTGATGTTAAGCATGATTAATTGGACAAATTTATTGTTTTGGAAACTTTGATTTGGGTAATTAATAATGCTATACACTTTAGGTAATTTAATTGAAAATTTGGAATTTTTGAAATTAAATTATTGGGCTTAAAATTGGATTTGGGATTTTTAAGTTGTTATTGGGTTTATTGGACTTTGTTGTACAAAGTTGGTTTAGGCCAAAATTGGTTGTATCCAATTAGGCCCAAAACCGCCGTTCCAAAAGGCCCAAATGCGACTAATGAACCTTAACGTTTAATTGGGCCAATGGGCCTAAATACTTTATGGGCTTATGGGGTAACTCCCGGATTGGAATTGGTGCGGGTTGACCGAGTTGACCAAAAGTCTGTTGGTTACTATATTAGTCCCAAGGAAAGATTAAGCATATGAAATACAACAAAATGAATATATAATAAACTTGAAGCATGGCGGAATCATACTTACAAAGCTTTTGTGATGAAAAGATGAACAAAGGTTGAAGCTCCAAGATCCTTGAAGTTTCGGCCAAGAGGAGAAAAGAGTTGAAAGCTCCAAGCTTTGTGTATTCCAAGCTCCAAGGTGGTTTCCCTATCACCTCTTTGATTCCTTGCTTGTGCTAGCAAAAATGGAGAATGAGAAAACAATTTTCTGCCTTGTATGAGCAGCTCACGGCGTGAGCAAGAGAGAAAGAAGAGGAGAGTGTTTCACTTTTAATTTTGTTCCCTTTGCATGCAAAAAACCGTGAGAGACAAAGGAAATGAAAAGTGATATGATATCTAATACCAAAAGAATTTTTAATGCAAAAAATCCTTCAAAACCGTGCATGGCTTTCCCTCCAAAATGAAATCCATCATTTGCCATCATTACCACACTTTGAGATTAGAGACAATGTATCATCCCTCAAAGGTGACTAGATACTTCCACCATCTATTCGTATTAAGTAATGAGATATCGCGATGTGATTTGCGGATATCACTCGATTCAAAATACGAATGTGTCTGCAAACACTTTCGGGCTCGGTTTCGTTAATTCCGAATTAACGAATTTCCGTCGCGACGTGAATTAAATAATTACGCCTTGCGAAATTACTATTCAGTTCGCTAATGAATTAATTCTAAATTAATTCGTTTGCCCGAATTAAAATCCGATTTTAATTCCGCGTCGAAATCTAATTTCGTTTAATAATATATCGAATATATTATTTTATCGATTAATTCCAAATTAATCGATCTCTCTCTCTCTCCTAATAAGGCATTTTATCCAAGATAAAGTTTCTCCGTTATTATCCAAGATTAATAAAGTTCGAATCAAACATCATAGGTGAATCTTCAGGAAGCGACCCAAGAGATCTCCGGATATGTTGGCAGTAAATATGGTCGTTGGATAATCCAAACACGTACGTACCTCGTACTACGTTTTTACCGATTTACAAGACAAGGTTGGCTTCTAGCAAAGCGCCATGCCTACCCAATTCTCCAGAAATATTCTTACTGGAATATTAGATCTATATCAAGCGTAGTATTGCGTACATCGATCCAGAATCGGACGATCACATGTTAGGCCTGGGGCTGGAAATGTGTCTGCCCCGTACGAAACATATATCGGACATCAAGCAACTAGTCTCTTTAAATCGGGCAATACTGACCTAGTCATATTGTCCCGACGGTTGCAACCTTTTATAGAGCACTAGTTCTGTATCCTGCGTGATCATCAACTCCATATGTCTGAAGTGACACTTCCATCTTGACATCACACCCAGTGCACTACGATTCCTGATAAACCCAGAAGAGGTGAACACAGAACCAGTTAAGGTCCCCCAACCACCAAAACCAAAGTTTACCTATTGTCGCAAGTACTAGCGATGCAAGTCTCAGGTTAAGACCATATACACCTACCCTGATGCGGCCTCCCATAGACACGCAGACATACTACCAATGGGATTCCGCGGGGTCTATCCAGAGCGAAGCTGTTTTCCGTACCATCGGTAAAACACAACCTCCTATCGCACTTGCATAAGTATCCTATACTTAAATATATGAGAACTATGCCGTTGTGCCCTCACAACATGCACAAGTGCAATACTAGTCTATTCCGCATTATCGATGTCCGATCTCGATAATACTCCGACTAGGGATATTTAATGATTTAAACCTTTATGTATTGATACTGTCTCATATCATCTCAATACGGAATTAATCATATGGACTTTCGCCATTTATATATCAAAGTAAATAAATTACAAAACGGCAAAAGGCAATTTCATTATCACATAGTTAATTTTGTACAATAATACAATATCATTTACAAAACAGTGACGCTATGGGTCATAATGTCTAACAATCTCCCACTTGGCCTATAGCCAGTCACTCAAGCATCTAATACCTGAACTATGTATATGTCGTTCAAACACTTGCGGATAAACAGCTTTCGTCAGCGGATCTGCAATGTTGTTATCTGATGCGACCTTCTCGACTTTTACATCGCCACGATGTATAATCTCCCGAATCAGATGGTAACGCCGAAGAACATGCTTGGATCGTTGATGAGACCTTGGTTCCTTAGCTTGTGCTATAGCCCCGTTATTGTCACAATACAATGGAACGGGCTCAGCTGCTAACGGAACTACTCCTAATCCGATTAGGAACTTTCGGATCCAAACTGCCTCCTTTGCTGCTTCCGACGCAGCAATATACTCCGCTTCTGTCGTTGAATCGGCAACAGTATCTTGCTTGGAAGATTTCCAGCTCACTGCTCCGTTATTCAAACAAAAAATGTACCCGGATTGCGACTTGAAGTCGTCCTTGTCGGTTTGGAAACTTGCATCGGCATACCCAGATACCACAAGTTCTCCTTCTCCGTAAATTAAGAAAGCATCCTTAGTTCGTCTAAGATACTTAAGGATATTCTTAACTGCCATCCAGTGACCTTCACCTGGATCGGCCTGATAGCGACTGCACATGCTCAAAGCATATGACACATCAGGTCGTGTACATATCATGGCATACATGATCGATCCGACTGCCGAGGCGAACGGTATCCGACTCATGTTATCTCTCTCTTCTTGAGTCTTAGGACACATGTCCTTAGACAGAGAGGTACCACGTAACATTGGCATCAATCCCTTCTTGGATTGATCCATGCTGAATCGCTTCAACACTTTGTCAATATATGTACTCTGGGAGAGTCCAAGCAGCTTTCTAGATCTATCCCGGTAGATCTTTATTCCCAGAATAAAGGCTGCTTCTCCCAGATCTTTCATGGAGAATTTTAATGAAAGCCAAGCTTTCACCGACGTTAGCATGGGAATGTCATTGCCTATAAGCAATACATCGTCGACATAAAGGACAATAAAAGTCAGTGCTCTCCCACTAACCTTCTTGTATACACAAGGGTCATCTTCGTTTTGCACGAAATTATATTCTTTTATGATTTCATCAAAACGCTGATTCCATGACCGTGATGCTTGCTTCAATCCATAAATGGATCGATTTAACTTACAAACCTTGTTTGCAAGTCTAGGTACGATAAAACCGTCAGGCTGTTGCATATAAACATCCTCCAAAAGGTTTCCGTTAAGGAAAGCGGTTTTAACGTCCATCTGCCATATCTCGTAATCGAAATATGCAGCTATTGCAAGCATTATCCGAATGGATTTAATCATGGCAACGGGTGAGAAGGTTTCGTCATAATCAACACCATATTGTTGACGATACCCCTTTGCTACAAGCCTAGCTTTGTATGTTTGCACGTTGCCATCCATGTCGGTCTTCTTCTTGAAGATCCATCTGCATCCAATAGGTTTTACACCTTCTGGTGCATCAACCAGTGTCCAAACTTGGTTGGCATACATGGAATCCATCTCAGACTTCATGGCTTCTTGCCATAAAGCGGAATCAATATCTTGTATTGCTTCCTCATACGTAGACGGTTCATTATCCTCAATAAGATTAATATCTACATGAGGCGAGATCAGGTACCCATACCTCTCAGGTACTGTCCTGACTCTCTCCGACCTACGCGGTCCTTGTGTATATGAAGGTTGTGGTACAGACTCATCCCGGATGGTCTGTTCATGTTCCGTCGTTGATTCATTGCCAGGAACAGTATCACCACGATTTTCATCGAGCTCCACTTTCCTCCCACTTACCACTGCATCTAAGAATTCCTTTTCAAGGAAAAATGCATGTAGAGCAACAAATACTTTGTTCTCTTGCGGGTGATAGAAGTAATATCCTTTGGTTTCCCTAGGATATCCTACGAAAAGGCATTTATCTGATTTGGGTTCTAATTTGGTACCTTCCAAACGTTTAACATATGCCCAGCAACCCCAAATCTTCAGGAAAGAGAAACCCGGTTTCCTTCCTGTCCATATCTCGTATGGAGTCTGTTCAACAGACTTTGACGGAACCTTATTCAAAATAAGTATTGCACTGCTTAATGCGTATCCCCAGAAGGATATTGGTAGCTCAGTGCGACTCATCATTGACCTTACCATGTCTAACAAGGTACGGTTTCTCCGTTCAGACACACCGTTTAATTGCGGTGTTCCAGGAGGAGTCCACTGTGAAAGAATACCATGTTCTTTCAAGTAATCTTGAAACTCATAACTTAAGTATTCGCCACCACGGTCCGACCGTAATGTCTTAATACTCTTGCCTGTTTGTTTTTCAACTTCGTGTCGAAACTCTTTGAATTTCTCAAAGGTTTCCGACTTGTGCATCATTAGATACACATAACCGTAACGTGATGCATCATCCGTAAAGGTTACGAAGTATCGATATCCACCTCTAGCCTGGCTAGACATGGGCCCACATACGTCACTATGAACGAGGGCTAACAGTTCTGTGGCACGTTCACCTTTACCGCTAAAAGGTGATTTAGGCATTTTGCCTAAAAGACAAGATTCGCAGACATCATATGAATTAGGATCAAATCCGTCCAAGTACCCACTCTTCGAAAGTGTGGATATGCGAGTCTTGTTAATGTGTCCTAGACGACAATGCCACATGTAAGCTTCATCTTTTAGATTACTCCTTTTGAGCCTTTTGTTTGTCATTTTGTGTTTAGGAGATTCATTTACATTCAAAATATAAAGACCATTATTTGCAACAACAGTGCAAATTTCTGCATCATTTTTATATAAATAACACCCAGTGTTTCTAAATACAAAAGTGTACCCATGCTGGGTTAACAAAGATACAGATATAATATTCCTAGTTAAACTAGGTATATAATAACAGTTCAAAAGTTTAAGTACATGCCCTGAGGGCAGTTCCAAAACAAAAGTCCCTACAGCCAAAACAGCAACTGGTGTTCCGTTTCCGACTCGTAGGTCAACCTCCCCTGAAGCCAGCATCCTGCTATTCTGCAGATCCTGCAAATCAGTACAAATATGAGCAGCACAACCAGAATCAAAAATCCAATTTTTAAGACTAGAAGTAGTCATATTTATTTCAATAACAAACATACCAGAGGCTGGTGCCTTGCCTGCCTTGATATCCTCCTTGTGTCCCTTGCCCATTCGGCAGTCACGTTTCCCTTCTTGCCGCAGTTGAGGCAGACATCTTGAGATTTGTTCCTTGGCTTCCCAGAAGCTTTTGTCGACTTGCCTTTACCCTTGTTCTTATGTTTCCTCTTCCTCACCCCTCCAGTGCCCTAAGCCCAGCCTTTGGCCCCTGAGAGGTCGATGCATAGTGCGCCTCGCGCTTGCCCCCTTTTAGGAGTTCTTTTTCAGACTCCTTCAAGACGGATAACAGCTCTCCAAGAGAGTCATCCGTGTCCATCAACTTATAGTTGATTATGATTTGTTTCCAAGTATCGGGAAGCGATTGTAAGATCAAATCCACAGTCAGCTCAGCCTCCAAGACTATTCCCATATTGGCCAACTCATCAATATCGGCGATCATTTGAGTCCCGTGGGCCTCAACTGATGCGCCATCAGTCATTCGGGCGCGGAAGAGTTTCTTCACCAACTCATACCTCTCCATCCGCTTATTGGTGCGGTGGAGATCTCGCAGTCTAGCCATCATGTTATAAGGATCCAAGTCCCTATTCTGGCGACGAAAGTGCTGAGTCATCGAAGCTAACATAACAGCCTGAGCTGTGTCACAATCATCACTGTGAGTTTTCCATAACTCCAGCTCAAGTGGGTCAGTGGGCTTAGGCGGGAGAGGTATCTGTATAGTGTACAGCATCCTCTCAGCCCCAAGGACTATCCTCAGGTTCATTTCCCAGTCAGCAAGTTTGTGCCCTTAAAGACATTATCACCCATGATGATATCTCGGACATTTCCTTTGCCTGCCATCTTAACTACGATAGTCCAACTATCTAGTTAACGATAAAGTGGGTACAGTCAAACTGTTACAAAAAATAACAATGTATTAGTCCAACTAATTATAATAAATAGACGAAATAATTTTGAAGAACGCGTAAGGCAAAGTATCTGAATGAAATTTCAAATTCACATACTAGCCTCCCACTATTTTCATCAAGTCTCTAACCCTCTGTTGAGAACTCGGGAAATCCTATTTCCTAGTGGGCTAGGATCCCGTTAAATAACACACAACCTTGACTTTGGCCAACAAGCTGTATGCTATTTAACTAGGTAGATCTCACAGATCAATTGGATCCAATCCAATTCCTAGATCCGGTTAGGTGGACATCCAAGTCCTAAACATATTGCGTATGCCAATGTATCTAATACATTTTCTAACCATATCCTCCGAATCATCTAGGCCTTGGCTTTGGCACACAAACCTAATGATTCCAGTTAAGCGGGACCCATTGACAAGGATAGTTTCGTAATCAATGTCGTTGGACAAGAAGTGATCTTGACTTTGGCCAACAAATCACAACTTGGACAAGACACCGATGTGGAACAAAACTCTCACGATTCAAGTACATCCTAATTGACAAGGTCTTGACTTTGGCCAACAAACCAATGCCAATCGGATCTTGAACAAGAATCATTCAATGGAAGGATAATCGCTTAATATAGATTGAGGGATTTTTTGCGTAATTGGCAACCAATTTATTATCTTTGTTAGGTCTCATCAACATACACCCTTAAGCATGCTTCTAAAACATCATAAAGCGCGTAAAGTAAATTAATAGTGATATACGGATGGATATATAACACAACTTGTTCCTAGAACAAATCACTCCCTTTCCTCTCCCCGCTAGCACTATTCTACTACTACCCAATTACATAATACAAATAGAGAAACCTCATTTGCATTGAGGGGAATTAGGTGAGAAGAGAATACAAAGAGATAAAAGAGATAAGGCTGGACACGCAGGTCCAATTTATAAATTCTAAATTTACAATAATTTCTAAAATTACCTTTTCCTTCTAATATCCATCCGATATACACTATTCATTCATCACATACATATATATTCAAACAAGACATGCTTTTACAACCAATCAAATCCAATTAATAATGCTATAAACTTTAGGTAATTTAATTGAAAATTTGGAATTTTTGAAATTAATTATTGGGCTTAAAATTGGATTTGGGATTTTTAAGTTGTTATTGGTTTATTGGACTTGTTTGTACAAAGTTGGTTTAGGCCAAAATTGGTTGGATCCAATTAGGCCCAAAACCGCTTCCAAAAGGCCCAAATGCGACTAATGAACCTTTAACGTTTAATTGGGCCTAATGGGCCTAAATTACTTTATGGGCTTATGGGGTAACTCCCGGATTGGACTTTGGTTGCGGGTTTGACCCGAGTTGACCAAAAGTCTGTTGGTTACTATAATTAGTCCCAAGGAAAGATTAAGCATATGAAATACAACAAAATGAATATATATAATAAACTTGAAGCATGGCGGAATCATACTTACAAAGCTTTTGTGATGAAAAGATGAACAAAGGTTGAAGCTCCAAGATCCTTGAAGTTTCGGCCAAGAGGAGAAAAGAGTTGAAAGCTCCAAGCTTTGTGTATTCCAAGCTCCAAGGTGGTTTCCCTATCACCTCCTCCTTTGATTCCTTGCTTGTGCTAGCAAAAATGGAGAATGAGAAAACAATTTTCTGCCTTGTATGAGCAGCTCACGGCGTGAGCAAGAGAGAAAGAAGAGGAGAGTGTTTCACTTTTAATTTTGTTCCCTTTGCATGCCAAAAACCGTGAGAGACAAAGGAAATGAAAAGTGATATGATATCTAATACCAAAAGAATTTTTTAATGCAAAAAATCCTTCAAAACCGTGCATGGCTTTCCCTCCAAAATGAAATCCATCATTTGCCATCATTACCACACTTTGAGATTAGAGACAATGTATCATCCCTCAAAGGTGACTAGATACATCCACCATCTATTCGTATTAAGTAATGAGATATCGCGATGTGATTTGCGGATATCACTCGATTCAAAATACGAATGTGTCCGCAAACACTTTCGGGCTCGGTTTCGTTAATTTCGATTTAACGAATTTCCGTCGCGACGTGAATTAAATAATTACGCCTTGCGAAATTACTATTCAGTTCGCTAATGAATTAATTCTAAATTAATTTGTTTGCCCGAATTAAAATCCGATTTTAATTCCGCGTCGAAATCTAATTTCGTTTAATAATATATCGAATATATTATTTTATCGATTAATTCCAAATTAATCGATCTCTCTCTCTCTCCTAATAAGGCATTTTATCCAAGATAAAGTTTCTCCGTATTAATCCAAGATTAATAAAGTTCGAATCAACATCATAGGTGAATCTTCAGGAAGCGACCCAAGAGATCTCCGGATATGTTGGCAGTAAATACGGTCGTTGGATAATCCAAACACGTACGTACCTCGTACTACGTTTTTACCGATTTACAAGACAAGGTTGGCTTCTAGCAAAGCGCCATGCCTACCCAATTCTCCAGAAATATTCTTACTGGAATATTAGATCTATATCAAGCGTAGTATACCGTATTATTGCGTACATCGATCCAGTATCGGACGATCACATGTTAGGCCTGGGGCTGGAAATGTGCCTGCCCCGTACGAAACATATATCGGACATCAAGCAACTAGTCTCTTTAAATCGGGCAATACTGACCTAGTCATATTGTCCCGACGGTTGCAACCTTTTATAGAGCACTAGTTCTGTATCCTGTGTGATCATCAACTCCATATGTCTGAAGTGACACTTCCATCTTGACATCACACCCAGTGCACTACGATTCCTGATAAACCCAGAAGAGGTGAACACAGAACCAGTTAAGGTCCCCCAACCACCAAAACCAAAGTTTACCTATTGTCGCAAGTACTAGCGATGCAAGTCTCAGGTTAAGACCATATACCCTACCCTGATGCGGCCTCCCATAGACACGCAGACATACTACCAATGGGATTCTCCGCGGTGTCTATCCAGAGCGAAGCTGTTTTCCGTACCATCGGTAAAACACAACCTCTATCGCACTTGCATAAGTATCCTATACTTAAATATATGAGAACTATGCCGTTGTGCCCTCACAACATGCACAAGTGCAATACTAGTCTATTCCGCATTATCGATGTCCGATCTCGATAATACTCCGACTATGGATATTTAATGATTTAAACCTTTATGTATTGATACTGTCTCATATCATCTCAATACGGAATTAATCATATGGACTTTCGCCATTTATATATCAAAGTAAATAAATTACAAAACGGCAAAAGGCAATTTCATTATCACATAGTTAATTTTGTACAATAATACAATATCATTTACAAAACAGTGACGCTATGGGTCATAATGTCTAACAAAGTCCACGCCTCAAGAAATTAATTAAAAGCCCATTAGACTTTAATTAAATTAATATTGGATATTAATCGGGCTTTGAGACCCGAAACTATTAAATTTGGAATTTAAGTCGTAAATTTTATTTTATAAAGTGTAATATTTAATTTGGAATTAAATAATGAATTAGAATTAAATGCGTATTAAATTGGATTTAATTATGTAATTTAATTTAATTCATAGAATTAGTACTTTAAGTACTTATTCGCAAAAACGAGTTTGACTCGAACAAAATCAAATTGTTGTTTGAACATTGGATGATCACTAATTATCAAGATTAATTAATTGGATTAGATTGATTGATAACATGCTTGCATGAATACATGGTTGTGATGTTTGAATAATGTATATCGGATGGATATTAGCCGGGTGGGGCGATTTTGGAAATTGTAATAAATTTGATTTATTAATTGGACCTGCGAGTCCAGCCTTATCTCCTATTCTTTGTATTCTCTTCTCACCTATTCCCCTCTATATATATGAGGTTTCTTTAGAAGTGTAGTGTAACGGGTAGAAGAAATATTTGTGCGAGTGGGAGAGAGAAAGAGAGAGATTTGATCTAGATCAATGTAAAATATCCATCCACATATCATTATTATTTTACATATGCGCTTATTATGTGTGTTTAGAATGCATGTTTAAGGGTGTATGATGATGAGACCTTAACAAAGATAATTAAAATTGGTAGCCAATTTGCACGCGAAAAACCCTCGTTAAATATCAAGCGTTTATTTTCCTTCCATTGAGTGATTCTTACTCAAGATCCGAGATTGGCAGGGGTTGTTGGCCAAAGTCAAGCCCTTGTCCGTCAAAGATGTGTTTAAATCACGAGGCTTTGTTCCATATCGGTGTCGTGTCCAAGTTGTGGTTTGTTGGCCAAAGTCAAGACCACTTCTTGTCCATAGACATTGATTACGAAGCTTCCATGTCAATGGGTCCGCGCTTGACTGGGATCACTAGGTTTGTTGTGCCAAAGCCAAGGCCTAGTTGATTCAGAGGAAAAAGGTTAGGCTATACATTCGATGTATAGGCATATATAAGATATATGTTTGGGACTTGGATATCCACCTACTGGATCTAGGATTTGGATGAGATCCAATTGATCTTAGAGATCTACCTAGTTAATTATCATACAATTTGTTGGCCAAAGTCAAGATTGTGTGATATTTAACGGGATCCTAGCCCACTAGGAAACACGGTTTCCCGAGTACTCGACAGAGGGTTAGAGGCTCGACGAAAAATAGTGGGAGGCAAGAATTGAATTTGCAATATTCGTTCAATTACTCCGCCTATACGCGCTCATTTAAATTATTTCGTCGTAATATTAAAAGTTAGTTGGACTAATATTTAAATTGTTGTTTTAATAAACAGTTGGACTGTATTATACTTGATTATATATAATTGGATTATATTAATCAATATATTTGAATTAATTAATTTCAGTTTACAGTTGATTTTATAATTGGATTATAGTAATCAATGTAATTGAGGTTAATTAATTTGGATTATATTTGATTATATAGTTTGACTATTATAATCATTATAATATATATAGTACCACTAATCGTTGATTAAATAGTTGGACTATTGTAATCAAGATAAAATTGAAAAGTTGGATATTTAAAATATATCTGGGATTAAAATATTTTAAATAATTTAATTTTCAAATTGGGAATAATAATAGGTTACTTTATTTGATAAAATAACTTATTATACCTTAAGCCCAAAATTAAGCAAAATAAGTAGGGCATAAAATCTTTGGAAGATTTATGTGATGATGACTTTAGTGCTTAATTTAATATACTTGTCATAAATCTAATTTTAGATTTAAGAAGTATTAAAATTGCAATTTATAATTCTTGGAGAATTAATTGACTATTCTAGAGGAGATAAAGTCAAAGTTTGCAATTGGGCATGTAGCACGAGGTGCACATCGTTTCGATATTCTAAGAACCCAAGGCTTGGCCTAAGGTTTCTGAAATATTAAAAGGATAATTGACATATCCCAAAGTGACTACCATTTGGATATGGCAGACACGAAGGAATTAAAGAAAGGGCAAGGCTCTTACTTTGAAAATGTTTGTCTTAGTTATGTTCACAGCTAGTATTGAAATTAGATTTTAAATACTTAGTGTGGTACATAAAATATATGTATTGATGTTCAGAATCTGCTTTGATCAGGATACTGACTTCAAGCTGAGATTGCTCTGCGAATCGGAAACAGGACGAAAGTCGCTGTTTCGACCGTAGATACCTAAGTTTAGGAACTACCCTTTGGGTATATACTTAAATTAGGAACTGTTATAATGTAACTAGTTTGACTAGAGACACTATCTCTATATCAGTGTTTAATCCGTTACGGATAAAACTTTTATATTATAGAACACTAAGTGTTTTATTAGATAAAGATGATACTGAGATAAATACATTAGATGTAAATAACAGAATTTATATTTTGAATATAAATAAAATCTCAATGACAAATAAATAGCTCAAATTGATTTGATCAATAGAGACTTATTTGTGGCATTGTTGTCTAGGACACAATTTAATTAGACTCGATATCCACACTTTTGAAGAGTGGGTACTAGGACTGATTTGACTATTCAAATAAGGTCTGCGAATCTAGTTTATTAGGTAAAGTACCTAAAATACTATTTACTTGGTAATAGTAAAAGGGCCACCAATTGTTAGCCCTATTCATGGTGAAGTAAGGGGGCCCATATCTAGCTAGGCTAGATGTGAACATGAATATTTCGTGACCTTAACGGATGTGGCATCACGTTATGGTTATGTGTTCTTTTGAAGAACACAAATCAGAAACTTTTAGAGTTTCGACACGAAATAGACAAACAGATCGGCTATAGTATTATACCGTCACGGTAAGACCGTAATGGAAAATACTTAAGCAATAAGTTTCTTATATACATGAAAGAGTATAGTATTCTTTCAAATCAGGACCTCTCGGAACACGTCAAAGTGACGGTGTGTCCGAACGGATTAACCGAATCATGTTAGACATGATAAGGCTAATCATGAGTCGCTCTGAGCTACCATTTCCTTCAACGGATAAGTTTTAACAGTGCAATAACTTATTTAGAATAAGGTTCCATATAAATCTGTTTGACAGATGTCATATAGGATATGAACAGGGAAGAAACGAGGTTCTCATTCCTGATAATTTGGGTATGTCAGGCATAATGTTTTGATGATACCAAACTAAGGACCCAAATTGGATAAGTGCCAATATAGGTTATCCTAAGGGAAACCATAAGTATAGTACTTATAAATCTCACATGAGAACAATGTGATTGTTGCTCACCATGCGGTTTTTCCTGAGAGGAATACCGATATGCAGTGGTCAGTGGAAGGATAGTGATACTCGATGAAAATCAGAGTAATACTGTTCAAGGCACGAAGTCCTTAATGGAACACAAATAGTTCATCAATGATGAATCTATACCATTAATCTTCAAATACACAAGACACTCGTAGATCGGATAGAGTCAGAAAACAACCTAGGGTATGGGTTTCTGATCTAACCTCATAAAGATGTCAATCTTATGAAGGTATATCCGCCGACTACGTTTTGAGGAAGTGATACGAGGTATCGACTCCCTATTATGGCAAAGTGCCATGAATCCGAAATGGATTCCATGTTTAACAACTATTTTGGATACTAGTTGTTGTACCACAAGGCATTGTGCCTATTGGTACATTAAACGTCTTCAAGGAAGACATACATGGAAGGCAACATACCAACGTACAAAGCTGGGCTTTTGACGGAAAGGTATCGTTATCAACATTGTGTTAATAACGGTTCAACCTTTTACCTGTTGCCATAGTAAATCCATTTTGAAGATGCTTGTTGATAACTGCATATTTCATTTATGAAATGTGTCAGTTGCAGATCAAGATCGCTTTCCTGAAAAGGAAACCTTTTGGAGGATGCTTACAACATCCTGACGATTTTGTATAACCGACAAATAAGGTTTGCGGGTTATTCGATCCATGTTTGGATTGAAACAAGCATAAGGTTCTTGGAACTGTCGTTTTGAAATAATCATAATAGTTTATGATTTGACTCAAAACGAAATGATTCTTGTGTATATAAGGAGGTTAGTGGGAGAGTGCACTGACATGAATGTCATGTAAAATAATGATAATATGTCATTTCTTGGAAATGAAATTCCTATAAAGCAATCGGTGAAAGCTTGGCTTTCATAAGAAATTCTCCGTAGAATTTTGGGGAGTAACAACCTTTATTCAAGGAATAAAGATCTACTGGGATAGATTTGGAGTTGTTAACACTCTCTGGAAATTGTACATTTAAAATGTACTTGATATTGGTGTCTCATACGCTTCGAGCATATGGAGTCACAATCGGGTCAATCCAAGTGATAGTCACTGGATTGAAGATTAAGAACATCTGTTAGTATCTGAGAGAACTAAAGATTTTGTCTTAAACTATGGAGATGGAGAACTTGAAGTGACTAGGATCACTGCTGCTAGTTTCCAACCGGTAAATACTGCGGTACTATAAAAGTTTGAACACTGGGACAGTGAGCTGGAAATATTCCGAGCAAGATAACTGTTGCCGAATTAACAACAAATGCGGATTATTGCTGCAGCTGAGGCAGCAATAGAAGCCATTTGGATCTATAATAAATCTAATTAAATTAGATATAGTTCTTTTAGCAGCTGAGCTAGGCGTCAGCACAGGCTAAGGAATTAAAGGTCTCATCGACGATCCAGATATATACTTCTATATCATCTGATTCGTTCAGATCATACATCGTGGCGATGTGATGATCGTATAAATCACGTCAGAAGATAATTACGCAAATCCGCTGACGAAAACCTTTCCTCAGTAATTTGAGTGAACCGTACATAGTTCGGGTGTTAGACACTCGAGTGACTGGCTATGTGCCAATTGGGAGATTGTTGGACAATATGACCCATAGCGTCACTATTTGTATAGATCACGGTGTTGTTGTACAAATTAACTATGTGACAAGGAAATTGCACTCTCATCATTTGTGATTAGATCACCATATATGTATAAATGAAGAGAGGTCCATATGATTAGTTCCTGGATTGAGATGATATGAGACAGTATCAGTCCACGAAGGATTAATCATTAAATATCCCTAGCCGGAGTATTATCGAGACAGGACATCGATAATGCGGAATAGGCTAGTATTGCACTTGTGCGCGTTGTGAGGGCACAACGGTATAGTTCTCATATATTTAAGTATTGGATACTTATGCAAGTGCGATAGGAGGTTGTGTTTCACCGATGGTACGGGAAACAGCTTCGCTCTGGATAGACCCCTCGGAATCCCATTGGTATTATGACTATGTGTCTATGGGAGGCCGAAATCAAGTTAGGTGTGTATAGTCTTAACCTGAGACTTGCATCGCTAATACTTGCGATAATCGGTAGACTTTGGTCTTGGTGGTACAGGGCTTTAACCGGTTCTGCATACACCACTTCTGGGTTTATCAGAGAGTCGTAGTGTATTGGGTGTGATGTCAAGACGGAAGTATCACTCCAGTCATATTGGAGATGATGTCACGCAGGATACGGTACTAGTGTTCTTGAGTGTTGCGCAACCATCGGGATATTATGACTAGGTCATGCATATCCGATTATAGAGACTAGTTACCAGACATCCGACATGTGCTTCGTACGGGGCAGACACAAATCCAGCCCCAGGCCTAGCACGTGACTATCCGATACTGGGCCGATATACACAATACTACGGTATACTACGCTTGATACAGATCTATATATTCCTGTAAGAATATTTCTGGAGAATTGGGTAGGCATGGCGCTTTGCTAGAAGCCAACCTTGTCTTGTAAATCGGTATAAATGTAGTACGAGGTGCTTACGTGTTCGGATAATCCGACGATCGTATTTACTGCCAACATATCCGGAGATCTCATGGGTCGCTTCCTGAAGATTCACCGATGATGTATAACTCGCACTTTAATTAATCTAGGATTAATTAGAAGAGAGAGAAAATTAATCTGGGATTAATTACGGAGATATTTTATCTGGGATAAAATATTAATTAAATAGAGAGAACGATTAATTTGGAATTAATCGATAAAATAATATATTTGATATATTATTAGAAATTGGATTTCGACGCGAAATTAAAATTAGATTTTAATTCGGGCGAACGAATTAATTTAGAATTAATTCATTAGCGACGTGAATAGTGATTTCACTAGGCGTAATCATTTAATTACGACGCGACGGAAAATTCGTTAATTTGGAATTAGTGAACCCGAGCCCGAGATTAATTGCGAGCGCATTCGCATTTCGAATTCGAGCGCGGCACGCAAGTCACATCAAGCGTCAAATCACTAGTCGCGTCAATTGTTAAATCACTTGTCACTTTGAGTGATGTGATATGATATGTTGTCACTTTATTAAAGTGAAGTGACTTGATGTTAAAAAGTAGAAGTGATGGGTGAAAAGTTGAAAGCTTTTACTTTTTGCTTTTTGACTTTTTAATTAAAGTTTTGTATATCCTTTTATTTTATATTACTTGGTAATAAAGAAAAATAAAATGATATATAAAAAGCATCACTTTTCTCTCTCTTGTTGGAGTGATTCACGGTTTTAGGCTTTTGGAGCCAAAAAAAACCCTTCATCTTTCTCTCTTCTCCCTCTCACGGTTTCACTGCCGATTTCTTCTCCAAAAAATTTCTGGTTTGACCGAAATTTGAGAAGCAAATGAAGAAGAGTAGTGCTAGCACACACATGGGTTATATTATGGTGATAGGGAAACGAATTTGTGAGCTTGGATTTATTTTGGAGCTTGAAGCTTTGAGCTTCCATGGAGTCATCAATGGCCGAATTTAGAAGGCATCAAAACAGCCCCAACCGAGCATCACAGCAGCTCAATGGAGCACAAAACCGAGTTTGGAGGGAGGCAAAAACGCAACTTGTTCTTCCTAGCATCAAACCCATCAATGTGAGTATGTATTCCGCCTTACTCCTTTGTGTATTCAACTCGTTTTTATGCATGTTTGTGATCATTGGGACTTGATTGAAACTCAACAGGGATGGTATCCTAACTCATAGCACTTGGAAAGCCACAGTAGAATGGTGTTGCATAAAGGAGAAATCAAACCTTAATTTCTTTTTCCTTAATATTACTAATTTAATGGTAGCACCATTGTCTTTTATACACTTATTCGATCAAATTAAGATTATATATCTGATTATGATTAGATCGAAACTAAATCTGGTTTAGTGACACGTGGAATGATAGATTTCTTTGGCATAGTAAATTTTTTTAAGTTTCTGATTCATTTTACATGGTCCATGTATCATGTTTAATTTTATGCCCAAATACTCATGATGATTTTAATATGCGATTAATGAAATTTTTTGAATGTTTTTTTATTTTAAAATTCATTACCTATTTTTCCCGATATTTCTATACTTGCTAACAAAAATATACGAGAGAAAATTATGCTAAAAGAAAAGTAACCTAAAGTTATCTTCGACTTTTTAAAACCTTAAATTTATCCTGAATGATGAGTGTTCTCAAAAGCCAAGTTGTATATGATACTCACCAAAGGTGGGTACGACCAATGATAAGACCCACTATTATTTGCTAGCAGAGATGTCTGGTGTACTTGTTGCAAAACATGAACCAATGGCTACATCTATGATGATGCAGTCATTGCAAGACATATTAGGGTACCCTTCGGAGCGGTAATATCATGAGGCCTTAGTTTTAGTGATGAACATGGAGATGAAGGAAGATTCATCTATCTGAAAGAAAGTATTGAGGATAATGACCCTTTTCAATACAGCCGCACCATAATTAGGTAACCATGACAATGGGATATGTTTTGAAGAATATCTTATAGTTTGAGAGAAACTTTGTTATGAAAAAGTTAATTTTCACTCTTACATAACTGCTAAATGAGCTCACCCTCTTGGAGTCTATGTTGATGGATCCTTGTAAGCCTAGTGGAGAGGTAAGTATTGTTGAGTCTTTCAAAACTGCAAAGAAGGTAAATTTACTGTGAGAGTCAGGACAGGAGGTGTTGTTTCAGTAAAAGCAGTGGGAGTTATCAGTTTCCAATTTTGAAATAAAAGTTATTTGAATTTAAACAAAGTGTTGTATATTTCTATTTTGTCACATAAATTTGATTTTGTTTCAAAACAATTACGTGATGGTTTCCATTTTATTTAATAAAAATGATTATTATTTAAGAAAATAGATTACCAATATGTAAATTAAACTAGGAGATAACTTGTATGTGTTAAGACTGTTAATACATAACTCACTACTCAACATTGATTTGTTTAAGGTTGAAAAACATAAAACTAAACGGTAAATGATTTCTCACAATAACATAGTTTTGTAATATCTCAGACTTGGCCATATTAACCTTGACAAGATAAATAGATTAGTAGAAAGTGGATCTTTAAGTCAATTAAAGGTCCGCAACTTACCAGTCTATGAGTCTAGTCTAGAAGGTACTATGACAAATAGACCTTTTATTGGAAAATGTCTAAAAGGCAATTGATCACAAAGTGTTTATGAATATTTCTTCATATTTATTGACTATTATTCTAGATATGTGCATGTTTACCTAATGCTGTATAAATCAGGTACCTTTGAAAAGTTCAAAGATTATTGCACTAAGGTCATGAACCGATTAGTTAAAGCCATCAAAATTCTACGATCATATCGTGGAGGAGAATACATATCGTCAAGGAGAATACCTCGACAATGAATTCGAGGAGTTTTTAGTTAAGCATGGGATGGTATCCCAACGCATAGCACTTCGAAAGCCACAGCAGAATGGTGTTGCATAAAGGAGAAATCAAACCCTAATTCGTTTTTTCATAATATTACTAATTTAATGGTAGCACCCTTGTCTTTTATACACTTATTCGATCTAATTACGATTAGATATCTGGTTATGACTAGATCGAAACTAAATATGGTTTAGTGATACTTGTATATTAGACAACGACCCTAGGATTTACAATAAATAGTGCGCAGTTACAACATAGTTTGTAATTGATGTTGGGAAGCACACTATAAGATGTATATCCTTAAATAAAGTTCCTGGTCAAGATTTACTAAAACGGGTCGGTTAGTAAAATCCGCTAAGACCAATACATGTCGTACATCGTGACATGGTCCAATGGTTTATCCCAATGAACCAAGAGTCTCGGGAGACTCGTATAGATATATAGGTGTTTATTTGATAAACACTGAACGACTCACTGAAGATTTCCTAATAAATGGTACACCAACGTCAAAAGGAATCTTCTCGAGTTGAGCGAGCATAGTGGTCCTTCGACTTGAGATACCACAGTGGGATATAAAAGTTATCCTCCACATTTTGATGGCAGTCATATCACCGATCTATTTAGATCAGACCTATGCCTGTTCGTTGGGTGTGGATTGATGCTCATGATATCCAGTGCGTATCAAAAGAGGATCTGTCAGTCCTATATACATGGCATATGCATCCTCACGTGTTTACGATGTAGTAAATCCATGGCCGTGCTATAACTTCGGAAATCAGTTCTGAGTATTATTTAGAGATCATAAATTGAAAGTCGACTATATTATACCGAATGGATTTGACGTTCTTATCTATATCCCAGGTATAATATGGATACCTTGTGACAGATGGATTATACGTATGCAATGACCTCGCCTTGCATAGTTTAGTGAGATTATCTGTGGTCGTCATAATCCATGAGTGGGTGGATTATGGACACGAAATTGGATTTCGTGACGAATAAACCTAAACTTAGAGAGTCCCACAATATGAAGTGTACTCATTGAGCACTTGGGAAATATGATATGAAGAATACAAATTATTCTTAATACTTCATCGGATTAAATGAGTTAATTCGAATTGTTTAAAC
The DNA here is from genome assembly GCA_019454045.1 of Zanthoxylum bungeanum. Classification (NCBI taxonomy): domain Eukaryota; kingdom Viridiplantae; phylum Streptophyta; class Magnoliopsida; order Sapindales; family Rutaceae; genus Zanthoxylum; species Zanthoxylum bungeanum. The sequence goes on from SKCR01021823.1 coordinate 44,544, forward strand.
GGTTAAACGATAACACATGAATTACAGGATTTTGGCCATTTAATAATTATTGTGTATATGTATTTGATACATAATACGATTAGATACACATTAATTATTCGTCAAATGAGATTTTGACACATGTCATAAATATATGTATTTGTTATTTATTGTAAATAAAAATACATATATAATAATAATTATATTAATTGATTATTTGGATATTTAATTGTTAATTATTTACATGATTAATTAATAAATTTTTTCATAAATGTTATGAAATTTGTCTAATTATTATTTGTACACATGGCATGATTTTATTAAGCCAAAGGTGTGTAAATTTGATTGGCCACCAAAAAGCTTAATATATAATTAATTGATTTAATTTTTACAAAATGCTAAAATTGCCCTTGAAGTCGGTCATCTTCCTATTAATTTAGAAATTTGTTTTCTTTATCAATTCTTCATCTACCATGGCCGAATAAGAACACCAAAATGGGTCTCAAATTTGCTTTGAAGAATCCATGAAGAAATGAAGGAAAATCAAGAAAAATGGCTTAGGAAACAAGAGATTAAAGGTAATCTACTTTAACTTTAGCTTGGAAATTTAGTTTCTTATTTCTTGATGATTTAGAAAGGTTCTAGGCTTCCTTTAATTTTGAAAAATTGGGGCTTTTGGTTGTGGATGATGTATTGGATGCTTATGATGCATGTGTTTAGTGATTTGGATGAAATTAGTGTAATTATTGTCCAATTTAGTCATTAGATGGCATGTTGCCATTGTAGAGTGTTATAACCACTCTTGTAATGACTGGAATTTTTTTGGGTGATTCATGTGTGGTGACTTTGGTTAGTATTTTGATTAATTTGATTAATCTTGAAAATTTTGCATTTAAAACATGAAAATTGGGATTTTCGGTTTGTTTCAGATCTGAATAAACAGGAAATTTTGTGATCAAAATAATGTGTTATGAATGTATTGGATGTGTTTTGGGAGTTGGAACAATTTTTGGAAAGTGTTTCGTAGTTGAAATAAGTGAAAACGGTGAAAAATGGTATTACCGAGTGACTTTTGAGCCAACCTAGTGACGACTATCCAAACAGTGAGTTCTTCACTGTTCAGGCTGCCCATGAACTACCCTAACACTATTGGGGCTAACCTGGGTAGTCCCCATAAGTGTTAGGTGGTCGGTTCGGTCAAAAATGCATTTTGCGTCATTTTGTGGAAAAACATTTTTCGTAAAAATTTCGCGACGTTTCCTTTATATTTATGTCGCTATTTGATATTGAATAAATAGGTTTAGGTGAAATATGAATAAAATATTCATATTAGATATTGAATAATTTATTTTGTAATTTGAAAATGTTTTAAATTACGATTTCGCCCGAACCGCGCTTCCGCCGCGCCCATTCCCTGAAAACCCAACAAAAATGGTATCAGAGTAGGTCTGATGCTTCATCCATTATATTATTCATGCTTGATATTTGATATTTAATCCAGTTTTAATGTTCACACATGCATATAATCTATATATGTTTCTTGACTTTTCGGTTCTACGCTAACGGAAATGTAACAAAAATTTAATGGTTAAATTAAGTTATGTTTTATATAGGTAGAATTGAATAGTTTAGAAAATGATTTAGATTAAAATTCTGCATTTGATGTAGAGTATAACTTCCTGAGAAAAATCCCCGTTTAAAAATATGGCTGTTAAGTGACGTGTATTGGATACATGTTTCTAGGTCCGTCTTGTCAGTACGATTTATAAGTATCTTTCTATAACTGCATCTGAGATCGTGTCAAAGCTGTGAGGGTGTAGGTTATGGGATTTTTACATGCCTGTTGTATATTGATATTAGACAAATTCAAGTGAAAGTGGAAATCCTGAACGTGCCAAAGCTGTCAGGACTACATCGGTAGCTTGAGTTTGTCATTGACAATTGAAGCCTTGATACGCCTCCTTGTGAATGTGCCAAAGCTGTCATAATGAGAAACGATCAGGACCAAAACTAGGAGTCGCTGGTCAGTGATTGACAATGAGTTCTCTACTTAATGAATATACGTAGGCGAGACCGTTCCAAAGCTGTGAGTCGAAATATATTCATTGGATCCTACTCTCACTATGGAATTCAATTTAATTATTGAATTCTCGTTCTCCATTGGGGATTACGGTATTTCGAAAAGTTGTCAGAAACACTGCTGGGTTACGAATCCATAACTAAGGTAGCGCGTAATTTTATGGAAAATTCTGCTTCGTTTTCCTTTTATTCTATATTGTTATAGAATTATAATTCTAATCCACTGCATTCTTATTATTTGAATAGTTTTTTGACTTTACTTATGGTTGCATTATTCTAGAATAGGTTCTAGAAAGACAATAGACTTAGATATTGTTAGATTAGTTCAAACCATCGGGAACTGTTGTTTCGATTTTCTTAAAAATCAAGATGGTTAGTGACTTAGTTTCTAAATCACGATTAGTAATCTAAATAGATATTTGTTTTGAATACAATTATCTAGTAAGAATAGTTTATTGTGTAGTAAGAATTGATATGAATTAGTTCATGTCTGAAGATTCTTGACTGGCATTAAGAAAACCCTATTAGTATTTGTTTACCATATAATGACGTTTATTGGCTTTCGTGACTTTTAGAAGTCACGTGTCTCACACAGTTTGCTAATCAATTATTTGCAATTGTTGTGAATAAATGAAGGTAAAATATAAAGCTAAAGAAAAGAGATACATATAGTTGTGTATAAAGAATATTGATTCTCATAATATGACAAATGTAGGTATTGGATATCGGATCTCCCGTCTAGTTAATTAAAATAATATTTAATGATTTTTTTGATATTTGATATCAGAACTTGTCACTATTGGATAATTACTTGTTCTATATAAACAATTGTTACATATTTTAATATGACTAGTAGTTTCATTAATTAAAAGATGAACATTAAGAAAATGTTCAGTTAACTAAATAACTTAGAATTGTGCTTTATGATATTTTATCATATAAGCATTAGATGCTTGTTCCTTATGGTAAAGGATGGTCTGATACGAGATCACACCATATATACTTATCCATTTAATGAATATTGTATTCAGGATGTGACTAAATCTTATTTAACCAATTATCATCATTGGACCATATGATTTATTAGACAAATACATTAGATGTATGTAGTTTAGTGAATTAGAAATTGCATAGGATAGTTTTCTTTACTCCGTAACTTTGTTAATGAATTGTCATGACTTAGTTGCAAGTTTCTAAGAGAATATATATTAAATGTCTTGAATGGTTCGAGAACTTTTAATATGTTTCTGATGAAACGCGGATAGAATTTTTTAAATGGTTCAAACATATTCTATTTTAAATGTTCAAAACTATAACTTTAAAATTCACCGGGAGTCTTTAAATCGTTCAAAGATGTTTGATATGATCAAACACGTGAATTTAAGGCAATTAGTTCTAAAGTTATTTAATGAATGTGATTCTTACTCAATATTAAACTTCCACGATTCCATCATGATGGAATTGGTCAGTAGGAGTACTTGAATCTTATATGATTTGATTCGTTGATATTGAGTGTTATCGAATTAGTTTCAATACTCTTGGGAATATGCTCCAGTAACACTAATTCATCTATTTAATTAAGGTTCCAATCGTTTCTACAATTATGTATATGATATGTTTAGTATAAAATTCGAATCTTAAAAGGTTTGAGATTTGAATCTTTCTTTTGTATAATGGTTATATAATTGAAAATTACTTGCTCCTTGGAGGTACAAATAAAAGTTTATCATTTATTCTATTTAATAGAATATTGTATTCTATTTGATAGAATATATTTTCTACGATCCCGAGTAATAAAATTATTTTATTACATGGCGAGTAACATCAGATGTTGATGATTATAGAAAAGACTTGACTTATTGAAGTCAAATGTGAGAATGATAAACTGTAATGGAACTACGTAATTAATAAGATAAAAAGCCCCTACGATATCTTTCGTATAAGTCCAATAGGATGTAAGAATTATTTACCAAGTATTTGATACTTAATGATTCTGTTGTTTTCTTATCGAAGAAAATTATCCTATAACTTATACTGGGAGCGATATTTGATATCGATTTCGGAAGTTAACATTGAAAAATAGATCTAAGATTGTCCGTAGCTTACTTCAATCAAGTTTTGAACTTGATTAGGCTTTCGTTATGAATGGTTCATAAAATGTGCAAATTATTTGCGCATCAAAAGCAAAATGAGCTTGATAAAGGTTTGACCTTTATAGTATAACAATGAGAAAAGTTATCCTCAGTAGTCTATTGTATATTCTGAGAATATCTCTCTCTGGTCGCACTAATTGAACAATTAAAGATTTTTTGGTTAATGTTGATATTAAAATTTTTATTTTGGCTAAAGAATGCAAAGTGGCGTTCTTGAGTGATTTCTTCGAATGAGATCCGTCGTGGTTTCTTTGTTTGAAGAGTTCATTCTAGAATGGCCCTAGAGTTTGTATTCTGCTAAGATCAAAGTTTGATATACTGGCTTATAGAGCCTATTGTAGACTCAGATAAGCTTTCAGAAAATCTGTGTTCTCTAATTTTGATACTGTCAGATTGTCTGGTTTTATCAAAGCATAGAGAATACATATATAACAGTAGGGTCAATGGGAGCGTACAAATTTCTTCCAAGTGTTATATATCCTAACGACATTATTATTATTAAAGTAATAATGAGATGTTAGTGAAGTAAAATGTTTACTTAAGTTTTCATTTCTCCGTGAAAGCATATGAGTAGTCTCTGTTATATTTGATATAAAGTTTTATATATGATATGAAACTAAGAGACTTGTTAGATACTCTCATTAGTCGCGTATTAGATGTGATCTAATAAAGGACACGGTAAGACTATCTGTATGACAGTTAGTATAACTGTTTGACAGTTAACGTGACTTTTATATATATAGTATTCATCTTTCGTAAATGATGATACCTTTGTCGAAAGAGAGATTGATTAGTCTGTCTAGTCAATCTTATGCATCATAGGATGATGGCGTAATGAATACTATATTATGTGCGATTAAAGAAATCAATTTAATCGTAATTGTTACGAGTTATTGTGATATGGTACAGACGATATGATTGATCTTGAAACACGTTCTATGTGATCATTGAGATATTAAGAATGAGTTTCTTATTCAAGGAGAATTTACTCTACAACCATAAGGTCAGATTAGTTTAGATCCTAATTATGACATTAGATGGTCTATGTCATATAAAGTCTAAAGAGATGCAGTGGGAGTGTCACTGTTCATTCTACTAAACTAGTGCAATCAGTTGTAACTTATAAAGTATTGACTTAAGAAATTGCAAAGTGGCCTCAATGATTAGAAGTGTTGATATTAGTTTTATGCTTGTGGTTGTCTTATAGTATTTTTGATTTGATCCATATATACTTAGACAACTCAGCAGCTAAAACACAGAACTAATATGGCGTCTAAGTCATATTGATGTAGAATTTGGATTCTGCAAAATATGAATGATGCTGGCTAAGGAAAACGATTGAGTTTGTTGGACGGACTCAATTTGTTAAAGTGGGCTTACTTGTTGTTGCCTACCTCTTGAGTGCAAGGTGAGCTCTTGAGGGCCATAAGTATGTGATATACATTGAGATGTGTATATGATACCATGGATTGGCACTAGAGTAAGTGGTAGAAATTGTTAGGGTTAGTGCTCAGAGTGCCAATCTGGATCGTATTTATGTCCGATTCATAAATACGAGCAATTCCTTTTTCCATAATATTACTAATTTAATGGTAGCACCATTGTCTTTTATACACTTATTCGATCTAATTATGATTAGATATCTGATTATGATTAGATCGAAACTAAATCTGATTTAGTGATTTTATATTAGACAAAGACCCTAGGATTTACAATATAGTACGTAGTTACAACATAGTTTGTAATTGACATTGGGAAGCACACTCTATGATGTATATCCCAATGAACCATGAGTCTCGGTAGACTCGTATAGACATGTACGTGTTTATTTGATAAACACTAATGATTTCCTAATAGATGGTACACCAAAGTCAATAGGAATCTTCTCGAGTTGAGCAAGTATAGTGGTCATTCGACTTGAGATACCACTGTGGGATATATGAGTTATCCTCCACACTTTGATGGCAGTCACGTCACCGATCTATTTAGATTAGATCTCTAAATGTTCGTTGGGTGTGGACTGATGCTCATGATATCCAATGCGTATCAATAGAGGCTCTGTTAGTCCTGTGTACAGGGTATAGACATCCTCACGGGTTTATGATCTAGTAAATCCATGGATGTGGTACAACTTCTAAAATCAGTTCCGAGCGTTATTTAGAGCATAAATTGAAAGTCGATTATATTATATCGAACGAATTTGACGTTCTTATCTATATCCCAGGTATAATATGGATACCCTGTGACAGAGGGATTATACATATGCAATGACCTCGGCTTGCATAGTTTAGCGAGATTATTCGTGGTCGTCATAATACATGAGTGGGTGGATTATGGACACGAAATTGGATTTCGTGACAGATAAACCTAAACTTAGAGAGTCCCACAATATGAAGTGTACTTGTTGAGCACTTGGGCAACGCGATATGAATAATACGGATTATTCATAATACTTCATCAGATTAAATGAGTTAATTCGAATCGTTTAATCGGTTAAACGATAACACATGCGTTAGGGGATTTTGGCCATTTAATAATTATTGTGTATATGTATTTGATACATAATACACTTAGATACATAATAATTATTCGTCAAATGAGATTTTGACACATGCTATAAATATATGTATTTGTTATTTATTGTAAATAAAAATACATATATAATAATAATTATATTAATTGATTATTTGCATATTTAATTGTTAAATATTTAAGTGATTAATTAATAAACTTTTTTCATAAATGTTATGAAATTTGTCTAATTATTATTTGTACACATGGCATGATTTTATTAAGCCAAAGGTGTGTAAATTTGATTGGCCACCAAAAAGCTTAATATTTAATTAATTGATTTAATTTTTACAAAATGCCAAAATTTCCCTTGAAGTTGGTCATCTTCCTATTAATTTAGAAAATTATTTTCTTTATCAATTCTTCATCTACCATGGCCGAATAAGAATACCAAAATGGGTCTCAAATTTGTTTTGAAGAATCCATGAAGAAATGAAGGAAAATCAAGAAAAAAGGCTTAGGAAACAAGAGATTAAAGGTAATCTACTTTAACCCTAAGCTTGGAAATTTAGTTTCTGGTTTCTTGATGATTTAGAAAGGTTCTAGGCTTCCTTTAATTCTGAAAAATTGGGGCTTTTGGTTGTGGATGATGTATTGGATGCTTATGATGCATATGTGAAGTGATTTGGATGAAATTAGTGTAATTATTGTCCAATTTAGTCATTAGATGGCATGTTGCCATTCTAGAGTGTTATAACCACTATTTTAATGACTAGAATTGTTCTTGGGTGATTCATGTGTGGTGACTTTGGTTGGTGTTTTGATTAATCTTGAAAATTTTGGATTTAAAGCATGAAAATTGGGATTTTCGCTTTCTGTTTTAGATCTGAATAAACAAGAAATTTTGTGATGAAAATAATGTTTTATGAATGTATTGGATGTGTTTTGGGAGTTGGAATAATTTTTGAAAGTGTTTCCTAGTTGAAATAAGTGAAAACGGTGAAAAATGGTATTACCGAGTGACTTTTGAGCCAACCGAGTGACGACTATCCAAACAGAGAGTTCTTCACTGTTCAGGCTGCCCATGAACTGCCCTAACACTATTGGGGATAACCTGGGTAGTCCCTATAAGCGTTGGGTGGCCAGTTCGGTCAAAAACGCATTTTACGTCATTTTGTGGAAAAACATTTTTCGTAAATTTTTCGCGACGTTTCCTTTATATTTATGTCGCTATTTGATATTGAATAAATAGGTTTCGGTGAAATATGAATAAATTATTCATATTAGATATTGAATAATTTATTCGGTAATTTGAAAATATTTTAAATTACGATTTCGCCCGAACCGCGCTTCTGTCGCGCCAATTCCCCGAAACCCCAACAAAAATGGTATCAGAGTAGGTCTGATGCTTCATCCATTATATTATTCATGATTGATATTTGATATTTAATCCAATTTTAATGTTCACACATGCATATAATCTATATATGTTTCTTGACTTTTCGATTCTACGCTAACGGAAATGTAACGAAAATTTAATGGTTCAATTGAGTTATGTTTTCTATAGGTAGAATTGAATTGTTTAGAAAATGATTTAGATTAAAATTCTGCATTTGATGTAGAGTATATCTTCCTGAGGAAAATCCCCGTTTAGAAATATGACTGTTAAGTGACGTGTATTGGATACATGTTTCTTGGTCCGTCTTGTCAGTACGATTTATAAGTATCTTTCTATAACTGCATCTGAGATTGTGTCAAAGCTGTGAGGGTGTAGGTTATGGGATTTTTCCATGCCTATTGTATATTGATATTAGACAAATTCAAGTGAAAGTGGAAATCCCGAACATGCCAAAGCTGTCAGGACTACATCGGTAGCTTGAGTTTGTCATTGACAATTGAAGCCTTAATACGCCTCCTTGTGAACGTGCCAAAGCTGTCATAATGAGAAACGGTCAGGACCAAAACTAGGAGTCCCTGGTTAGTGATTGACAATGAGTTCTCTACCTAATGAATATACGTAGGTGAGACCGTGCCAAAGCTGTGAGTCGAAATATATTCATGGGATCCTACTCTCACTATGGAATTCGATTTAATTATTGATTTCTCATTCTCCATTGGGGATTACGGTATTTCGAAAAGTTGTCAGAAACACTGCTGGGTTACGAATCCATAACTAAGGTAGTGCGTAATTTTATGGAAAATTCTGCTTCGTTTTCCTTTTATTCTATATTGTTATAGAATTATAATTCTAATCCATTGTATGCTTATTATTTGAATAGTTTTTTGACTTTACTTATGGTTGCATTATTCTAGAATAGGTTCTAGAAAGACAGTAGACTTAGATATTGTTAGATTAGTTCAAACCATCGGGAACTGTTGTTTCGATTTTCTTAAAAATCAAGATGGTTAGTGATTTAGTTTCTAAATCACGATTAGTAATCTAAATAGATATTTGTTTTGAATACAATTATCTAGTAAGAATAGTTTATTGTGTAGTAAGAATTGATATGAATTAGTTTATGTCTGAAGATTCTTGATTGGCATTAAGAAAACCCTATTAGTATTTGTTTACCATATAATGACGTTTATTGGCTTTCGTGACTTTTAGAAGTCACGTGTCTCGCACAGTTTGCTAATCAATTATTTGCAATTGTTGTGAATAAATGAAGGTCAAATATAAAGCTGAAGAAAAGAGATACATATAGTTGTGTATAAAGAATATTGATTCTCATAATACGACAACTGTAGGTATTGGATATCGGATCTCCCGTCTAGTTAATTAAAATAATATTTAATGATTTTTTTGATATTTGATATCAGAACATGTCACTATTGGATAGTTACTTGTTCTATATAAACAATTGTTACATATTTTAATATGACTAGTAGTGTCATTAATTAAATTATGAACATTAAGAAAATGTCTAGTTAACTAAATAACTTAGAATTGTGTTTTATGAGATTTTATCATATAAGCATTAGATGCTTGTTCCTTATGGTAAAGGATGGTCTGATACGAGATCACACCATATATACTTATCCATTTAATGAATATTGTATTCAGGATGTGACTAAATCTCATTTAACCAATTATCATCAATAGACCACATGATTTATTAGACAAATACATTGGATGTATATAGTTTATTGAATTAGAAATTGCCTATGATAGTTTTCTTTACTCCGTAACTTAATTAATGAATTGTCATAACCTAGTTGCATGTTCTAAAAGAATATATATTGAATGTCTTGAATGGTTCGAGAACTTTTAATATGTTTCTGATGAAACGCGGATATAATAATTTAAATGGTTCAAAGATATTCTATTTTAAGTGTTCAAAACTATAACTTTAAAATCTACCACGAGTCTTTAAATTGTTCAAAGATATTTGATATGATCAAACACGTGAATTTAAGGCAATTAGTTCTAAAGTTATTTAATGAATGTGATTATTACTCAATATTAAACTTCCACGATTCCATCTTGATGGAATTGGTCAGTGGGAGTACTTGAATCTTATATGATTTGATTCGTCGATATTGAGTTTTATCGAATTAGTGTCAATACTCTTGGGAATATGCTCCAGTAACACTAATTCATCTATTTAATTAAGGTTCCATTCGTTTCTACAATTACGTATATGATATGTTTACTAGAAAATTCGAATCTAAAAAGGTTTGAGATTTGAATCTTTCTTTTGTATAATGGTTATATAATTGAAAAGTACTTGCTCCTTGGAGGTACAAATAAAAGTTTATCATTTATTCTATTTAATAGAATATTGTATTCTATTTGATAGAATATATTTTCTACGATCCCGAGTAATAAAATTATTTTATTACTTGGCGAGTAACATCAGATGTTGTTGATTGTAGAAAAGACTTGACTTATTGAAGTCAAATGTAAGAATGATAAACTGTAATGGAACTAAGTAATTAATAAGATGAAAAGCCCATACAATATCTTCCGTATAAGTCCAATAGGATGTAAGAATTATTTACCAAGTATTTGATACTTAATGATTCTGTTGTTTTCTTATAGAAGAAAATTATCATATAACTTATACTGGGAGCGATATTTGATATCGATTTCGGAAGTTAATATTGAACCATCGATCTAAGATTGTCTGTAGCTTACTTCAATCAAGTTTTGAACTTGATTAGGCTTTCGTTATGAATGGTTCATAAAATATGCAAATTATTTGCGCATCAAAAGCAAAGTGAGCTTGATAAAGGTTTGACCATTATAGTATGACAATGAGAAAAGTTATCCTCTGTAGTCTATTGTAGATTCTGAGAATATCTCTCTCTGGTCACACTAATTGAACAGTTAAAGATCTGTTGGTTAATGTTGATATTAATCTTTTTCTTGCTAAAGAATGTAAAGTGGCGTTCTTGAGTGATTTCTTCGAATGAGATCCGTCGTGGTTTCTTTGTTTGAAGAGTTCATTCTAGAATGGCCCAAGAGTTTGTATTCTGCTAAGATCAAAGTTTGATATACTGGCTTATAGAGCCTATTGTAGACTCAGATAAGCTTTCGAAAAATCTGTGTTCTCTAATTTTGATACTGTCGGATTGTCTGGTTTTATCAAAGCATAGAGAATACATATATGACTGTAGGGTCAATAGGAGCGTACGAATTTCTTCCAAGTGTTATATATCCTAACGACATTATCATTATTAAAGTAATAATGAGATGTTAGTGAAGTAAAACGTTTACTTATGTTTTTTTTTTCTCCGTGAAAGCAGTAGGAGTAGTCTCTGTTATATTGGATTTAAAGTTTTATATATGATTTGAAACTAAGAGACTTGTTAGATACTCTCATTAGTCGCGTATTAGATATGATTTAATAAAGGACACAGTAAGACTATCTGTATGAAAATTAGTATAACTGTTTGACAGTTAACGTGACTTTTATATATATAGTATTCATCTTTCGTAAATGATGATACCTTTGTCGAAAGAGAGATTGATTAGTTTGTCTAGTCAATCTTATGCATCATAGGATGATGGTGTAATGAATACTATATTATGTGCGATTTAAGAAATCAATTTAATCGTAATTGTTACGAGTTATTTTGATATGGTACAGACGATATGATTGATCTTGAAACACGTTCTTTGTGATCTTTGAGATATTAAGAATGATTTTCTTATTCATGGAGAATTTACTCTGCAGCCATAAGGTCAGATTAGTTTTGATCCTAATTATGACATTAGATGGTCTATGTCATATAAAGTAAGAAGTGATGCAGTGGAACTGTCACTGTTGATTCTACTAAACTAGTGGATTCAATTGTAACTTATGAAGTATTGACTTAAGAAATTGCAAAGTGGCCTCAATGATTAGAAGTGTTGATATTAATTTTATGCTTGTGGTTGTCTTATAGTATTTTGGATTTGATCCATATATACTTAGACAACTCAACAGCTATAGCACATAACTGATATGGCGTCTGAGTCATATTGATGTAGAATTTGGATTCTGCAAAATATGAATGATGCTGGTTAAGGAAAACGATTGGGTTTGTTGGACGGACTCAATTAGTTAAAACTGGCTTACTTGTTGTTGCCTACCTCTTGAGTGCAAGGTGAGCTCTTGAGGGCCATGAGTATGTGATAGACATTGAGATGTGTATATGATACCATGGATTGGCACTAGAGTAAGTGGGAGAAATTGTTAGGGTTAGTGCTCAGAGTGCCAATCTGGATCGTATTTATGTCTGATTCATAAATACGAGCAATTCTTTTTTCCATAATATTACTAATTTAATGGTAGCACCCTTATTTTTTATACACTTATTCGATCTAATTACGATTAGATATCTGATTATGATTAGATCGAAAATAAATCTGGTTTAGTGATACGTGTATATTAGACAAAGACCCTAGGATTTACAATATAGTGCGTAGTTACAACATAGTTTGTAATTGACATTGGGAAGCACAATATAAGATGTATATCCTTAAATAATGTTCCTGGTCAAGATCTACTAACACGGGGCGGTTAGTAAAATCCGTTGAGACCAGTACATGTCATATATCGTGACTTGGTCCGATGGTTTATCCCAATGAACCACGAGTCTCGGGAGACTCGTATAGACATATACGTGTTTATTTGATAAACACTGAAGATTTCCTAATAGATGGTACACCAACGTCATTAGGAATCTTCTCGAGTTGAGCAAGCATAGTGGTCATTCGACTTGAGATACCACTGTGGGATATATGATTTATCCTCCACACTTTGATGGCAGTCACGTTACCGATCTATATAGATTAGACCTCTACATGTTCGTTGGGTGTGTACTGATGCTCATGATATCCAGTGCGTATCAAGAGAGAATTTGTTAGTCCTGTGTACATGGCATAGGCATCCTAACGGGTTTATGATCTAGTAAATCCATGGCTGTGGTACAACTTCTAAAATCAGTTCCGAGCGTTATTTATAGATCATAAATTGAAAGTCGACTATATTATACCAAACGAATTTGACGTTCTTATATATATCCCAAGTATAATATGGATACCATGTGACGGAGGGATTATACGTATGCAATGACCTCAGCTTGCATAGTTTAGCGAGATTATCCGTGGTCGTTATAATACATGAGTGGGTGGATTATGGACACGAAATTGGATTTCGTGACAGATAAACCTAAACTTAGAGAGTCCCTCAATATGAAGTGTACTTGTTGAGCACTTGGGCAACGCGATATGAATAATATGGATTATTCATAATACTTCATCAGATTAAATGAGTTAATTCGAATCGTTTAATCGGTTAAATGATAACACATGCATTAGGTGATTTTGGCCATTTAATAATTATTGTGTATATGTATTTGATACATAATACGATTAGATACATAATAATTATTCATCAAATGAGATTTTGACACATGCCATAAATATATGTATTTGTTATTTATTGTAAATAAAAATACTTAGATAATAATAATTATATTAATTGATTATTTGGATATTTAATTGTTAAATATTTAAATGATTAATTAATAAACTTTTTTCATAAATGTTATGAAATTTGTTTAATTATTATTTGTACACATGGCATGATTTTATTAAGCCAAAGGTGTGTAAATTTGATTGGCCACCAAAAAGCTTAATATTTAATTAATTGATTTATTTTTTACAAAATGCCAAAATTGCCCTTGAAGTTGGTCATCTTCTTATTAATTTAGAAAATTATTTTCTTTATCAATTCTTCATCTACCATGGCCGAATAAGAATACCAAAATGGGTATCAAATTTGTTTTGAAGAATCCATGAAGAAATGAAGGAAAATCAAGAAAAAACGTTTAGGAAACAAGAGATTAAAGGTAATCTACTTTAACCCTAAGATTGGAAATTTAGTTTCTTGTTTCTTGATGATTTAGAAAGGTTCTAGGGTTCCTTTAATTCTGAAAAATTGGGGTTTTGGTTGTGAATGATGTATTGGAAGCTTATGATGCATGTGTGAAGTGATTTGGATGAAATTAGTGTAATTATTGTCCAATTTAGTCATTAGATGACATGTTGCCATTCTAAAGTGTGATAACTACTCTTGTAATGCCTAGAATTGTTCTTGGGTGATTCATTTGTGGTGACTTTGGTTGGTGTTTTGATTAATTTGATTAATCTTGAAAATTTTAGATTTAGAGCAAGAAAATTGGGATTTTCCATTTCTGTTTCAGATTTGAATAAACTGGGAATTTTGTGATGAAAATAATGTGTTATGAATGTATTGGATGTGTTTTTTTAGTTTGAACAATTTCCGGAAAGTGTTTCGGAGTTGAAATAAGTGAAAACTGTGAAAAACAGCGTTACCGGCTGACTTTTGAGCCAACCGGGTGACGGCTGTCCAAACAGTGAGTTCGTCACTGTTCAGGCAGCCCATGAATTGCCCTAACACTATTGGGGCTGACCTGGGCAGTCCCCATAAGTGTTGGGTGGTCGGTTCGGTCAAAAATGCATTTTGCGTCATTTTACGGCAAAAGGTTTTTCGTAAAAGTTTCGCGATGTTTCCTTTATATTTATGTCGCTATTTGATATCGAATAAATAGGTTTAGGTGAAATATGAATAAATTATTCATATTAGATATTGAATAAATTATTCGATAATTTGAAAATATTTTAAATTACGATTTCGCCCGAACCGCGCTTCTGCGACGCCCATTCCCAGAAACCCCAATTGTCACGACTCTCACCTCATCAGGTGAGGGAAACATCAACCTCTAATTTTCGAGTCGTGACGCAAGGGTTGGGCGTCGCGACTCTCTTATGTGTCACGACACTAAGAGCTGATTGTCGCGACTTTCACTAGACAACACAGAGGCACTAAGCCTCATCTGCTTTCTGCGTCGCGACGCTCTAAAACCAGAGCCACATCAGAGGAAATTCCCCATTATGGGTCACAGTATCGGGTGTGCGCATCAAGACGCTAGGCTATTTTCAGGGCCTAAATTTTATTTCATCTTCACTCTAGGCTACCACAACGCCATTCAAGCTATAACATAAAACAAACACACAAAATACCATCAATCACACCCCTTACACACCATCTAATCTCCTCAAATTATCAATTTCTCATGCCCCCAACTTAACCCAATTCATAGGGATTTCATGATTGGGGCTTCATAAAATCTTAACTTCCTTGATCAATAACCATTCATATATCATCAACTCAAGCTAACAACACCCATCAAACATCAAACCATCAAAATAAAAACATCCCAAGATTTGGGTCAAGATATTTTTACTTCATATTCAATTCTTCGTCACCAATAAAGTCTTCATGCTCATTTTTCTCCATCTTATGTTTGATTTTTTGTGGGTTACTCTAGGTGTTTCTAGAGTATTGGGCAAGAAAAATGAAATTCTTCTTCTTCCTTTCTCTTTTGGAGCTCACGACAATGGGAGAGGAAAATGCGAAGCTTCTTCTTTTCTAATTCGCTTTTGAATGATTTAAATGAATTAATGAAAACTCTTGAGATTTTTAGATTTTTCTAGAAATTGAGGACTTAGCTAAAACATAAAGATTCTAATTGGGCCTAGATTTGGGTTAATCTTACTCCAATTTTTTTATAGCACACATATGTGATTAAATTAGTTGGGGTTGAATTAAGGTTGGGGCCCACTAAGTCGTCTCGATAATTTCCGCTTATGTTCGAAGAAAAGACCATATAGGTCGCCAAATTACTATTCTATGTGAATTATGTAATTTCTTGTTGTTACAATAACATTCTTGAATGCTTGTTTTGATGGGAGCATCTATATGGTGCAACCAGAGAGATTCATTGTCTAAGGTCAAGAGAAAATAATTTACAAGTTGTAAAGGTCTATTTATAAACTAATGCGAGCATCTTGATCTTGGAAAATAAGATTTGATGCGATGATTAAGTCTTACGATTTTGAGCAGAACACTGTTGAGCCTTGTATATACAAGTGTGTCATTTAAGGTAAGGTGATTTTTCTCGTATTAGATGTCGATGATATTTTACTAATTAAGAATATTGTAAAAGTATTATCGAAAGTAAAATCTTGACTAGCAAACCATTTTTGGTGTTGAATTCCAAGAAAGGTAATTTACCTATTCGACATGGAATTCTCTTGTCGAAGAAACAGTTTCGTAAGACACCTCAAACAGCTGAAGAGATGAGACATATCCCACATGCCTCTGATGTTAGAAGTCTTATGTATGCTATAATTTGCTATGCACGAAACCGAACATCTGTTATGCAGTGGGAGTAGTAAGTAGTTTTCAGTCTAACCAATGATTAGATCAATGGGTGATTGTAAAGCATATTCTCAAGTATCTTAAAATAACGAGAGATTAGATACTTGTATATTCTGGAGAGGATATGATCCTTATAAGATATACATATTCTGATTTTTAGGTGGATGTAGATTATGATAAATCAACATCTGAATCATTATTCACCCTAGTTGGTGGAGCCATAGTATGGAGGAGTATAATACAATATAGTATTGTGAACTTCACCATGGAGGATGAGTATGTAACAGCTTGTGAAGTAGCTAAGGAAGAAGTATGGCTCCATAAAATCTTGGGAGATCTGGAAATTGTTCCAGATATGGATATACCACTCACACTTTATTATGATAATAGTTGCACAATGATAAAATTCCAAAGAACCAATAAGCCACAAGAGATGGAAACAGATAGAGAGGAAATATTACCTCTTTAGGGAGATGTTGCAGATAGCGTTATGCAGGCAATCTGGTTGATCCGTTTACAATGACCTTGACGGATAAAGTGTTTAAAGGTCATCTAGTGTAATATCTCGGTCATCCGTAACCTGCCCAACACAGTAAATAATTGTACGAAGCATGTTAATATTCATTTTTAGGGTATGAAAATTATTTTCATGACTTAGAAATCCTGACTGGAGACTCGGGATAAATTCTCAAGTTTTGACGTTTTTTCCGTTAATTTTCCGTTTTGAACAGCTGTTAGTAAAATAGACATAAATTCTTTGTTTTACCTCCGATTTTGACGAGTAATATGTTTTTTCGAAGGGAAGACATAGACGCACATCTTTCATGCTAAAACTTTTCCCAAATTCAGAACAAAAATAGGTAAAAAAATATGTGCAAAGTGGCTGTCACTATATAAATCCGAGAACAAGTGAAATGGTGACACTTGGCACTACCAAAGCCACTCCTTATCAACCAAAAAAATGTGCAACATGTATAAATACCAGTACTATTCATTGTTTCTCCCACTTGAAGAAAAAAAATTCGCAGCTTCTCCTTCTCCTCATGCCAATCCCTTTTTTTTTTTTTCAATCTTAAGTTTTGTTTATGGAAAATACATGGGTTCAATCATCAAATGAAGCATGTAAGTGTTTTACACCCTTTCCTTCTTGCAATTTTCAGTTTTGAACATGATTTCTTCCCCCCAAAATTCGAAACTTTGAACCCTAGAATTTGGGGGTTTTGATTTTTTGATTTGATAGAAGTTATGGCATGATTAGGTTGTTGTTTGGTGGAGTTATAGCATGGTTATAACTTTCATATTGATTGAATGTACATGATGAGCTTGGAGAGGCTCTTGGCCGACACTTGGAGGATGAAAGTGAGTGGTGATTTTGTTGATTTGTTGACTTGTTGACTTGTTAATATTGAATGAGTGTTGTATGATGATATGAACACAAAATAATTTGTTTGGTTTGATTGGAATGGAAAATGCTAAAGTAGTAAATTGGTCAGTTTTATTTAAAACAGTAGGTCTGGTTTGTACTCTGATTTGCGTGGCCTTGGAAGAGGAATTAGCAAAAGTGTAAAACATGAAACTTGTTGTATTATGTCTTATATATATTTTTGTAAAATGGTTTTGTGAAATATTGAGTATTGGAAAAGTTATAGCATGATGATTGGGACTGGTTCTGTCAAATTTTCATGCAGGCAGCTAGCTGTAAATAAATTAATATGAGGACCTTAGGAGGTGAATTAGGCTAAGTGGTAAGTATGAGTTTTGTTCATGTAGATGTTAAATAAAGTCCTGTAAAGTTGTTTTTCAATTGGAATTAAATTGCTCCTGAAATGATGAAGAAACCGAGACCTGTTCAAGTATTAACACTGCTGGAAAACATGACAAAAATTAGTAAGTTGTGTTTTATGGTTTGATCAAGTTTGATATATGTTTGTAGGGATGATTTGCATGATTTGATAATGGATTGATGATGAATAATGCGTATGAGGATGAATGTTCATGCATGATAAGGAAAATGAATTGAAAAGTGCTAAACTTGAAAATGTGTATATTGGCCGAATTGGGTAATAATGGAAAGGGGTTTGTGTCTTTGTGAATTGGAATAACGATGGGTAGTAATAAAAGTATATGCTAATGCATTGTTTGATGACTTGTGAAGTAGATGAAGAATGTTTGTTAATGATGAATGCGTATGGAAAATAAAGTGCATGATGTGATAAAGTGAATGAATATTCTGACACTGATGAGTTTAATATACTTGTGAATTAAAGGAAGTGGGGTTGAAGTGTACATGCTTTGGATACCTGATGGTGACAATAGAAGGTATCAAACTCGGATAACATTGGAGTCCAGGTAAGTACACTATGTGATGATTTCCTTGGGTTGTTTGATATTGAAGGGTTAGAGTTAAGATAAGTTTGAAAATCAGGATATGAAATTGACAATGAACATGATAGGTCGTTCTAGAGACTCCACATAGAAAGAAATTGGTTAAATTAAAGTAATATGCAAAATTTTGAGACTTGGGCAGTAAACCCTGGAATTTGAGATTTGGGAATTTATACCTAAGCGTAATTATAGATATGTTTTATCGTGTTATAGAAATGATACTTGGTAATAGAAATGAAAATTGGGATTAGAAAAAGATTTAGCAAATACGAGATAAAGAATGCATGTGAAATTGGACATTTAATGTAAACTCAGAAATTAAAAAAAATAGACTATGAAAGTAAAACTTGATTGGAGTTACGAATGCAAGAATATATAATGATGATTGGAGTTACGAATGCAAGAATATATAATGATGCCATTTTGTTGAGTGGGTTTGTGAATGTATTGGATAAAGCATGAATATGCATATTTGTATATGTTGTGAATATATGTACTTATGATGAGAATGTATTTCCTCGTAGTGTGAATTAACTTCAATATGAATGCACTGGTATGAGATATGATGTATGGTTAATTATGGCAATGCTTAGAAACGTGAGGTAAATATGGAACACAGGTACGTGCTATAAATGTATCTCCAAACTTGAATACGAGCCATGGATTGTGATTGATATGTGGACATGGGTGATGATGTGTGATTTGACCATGATCATCAAATCAAATAATAGTATGATGATATGTGCGTAAGAATGATAAATAGACATATTTCGTAGTATATGGGGTGTAAACATAAACCTATACGAATGGAAGCAGGTAGTGTGAATCGGCACACTGTTGCATGTTATGGATTTATGTGTGTACATGGTAGCACATATATAAGTATGTGTATGATATAAGAAAATATAAATTAACTTTACTCAAGTATATGTATAAGTATGAGTTATGAATATGTATGTACGCATGCATATATGTGCATATGTGATAACAGTAGCATATAGAGTATAAGTAAGCATAAAAGCATGTATTAAGTGAATGAAAGCATAATGCATGGATATTTGTATATGTGATAGAACGAATGATACGATATGTTAAGATTGATATTTGTATGTATACAATGGTTTCAAGCGAACAAGCTAGACAGCATGACACAAGAACACAGAACGAGATGAGTGTGTGGATGTTCACATAAGAAGAATATAAGAAATGGAATGTTTAATTTGGAGAATGTGTGAATCACTTAGAAATACCAGAAATAATATGTAAAATGGAACTCAGATCTTGCTTATGTTTGATGCTCAAGGTAGGAGCATAGTTACTTATTGAGTCTTATGACTCACTATACTACAGTGTTTGAGTTTTACAGGTTGGCGACCTGAACGGTCAGCTATGGATTTCAGAGTTGCAGAGCAGCCGGATAGCAGCGTTGAAGTCAGCCAGTCACTAGGTCTTGGGGATAAGAGTCAAATTGTATAAGTCATAACTTGTATAGGTTGTAACATGCTGAGCATGAGTTATCTAAAAGTTTTTTTTTTATATGCGTATTTTCGGGCACGGAGCCCTGGCTATATTGTGTTTATATGTCTGCATTACATACTAGATGGGCCCTTAGATTACATTGATGTTGAGATACAGGCCTGAGGCTGAGATTTTATTTTCATGTTGTTTATGGATGATGGCTATAGGCCAGGTTGCATGATGTTACGAATACATCATGTCGAATTTTTTCTAGAATCAGAGGTTTATGGAGATGGGTTTAGTCTGTCTCCTGCCGGTAACATCACTCCTAAGGCGGGATGTTACACCTAGAGGGTTTAGGATTATGCGACATATCTTATTTGCTCTAGTGCAAGTGGGAGATTTTTGGGATATATGCCCAATAGAATAATGTAGTATGTAAACAGGATTTTATTTTAAGTAATAAACGATGCAGTTATTCATTTATTAAAATATTTGAATATTGATTTTAAAGTTGCATATTATAAATTATCATATATGTCTTTGGATACTAAATTACTTTTAGATTTAGTGTATAAGTGTTATAAACAATAAGATTTAAATATGAAATTAGTAATCATAAATAGTCCGTAGAGAGTAAATAAATAGGGAGACTTTTTTTGTGGTCTAGCTGCAGTCCATTCCATATTGTATGCCGACTTTGATCCGGGTTCGTTCATGTGGTGACATGGGAATGAATGCACCTTTATGATGCGATCATATAGGACTAGACTAAGATATAAATGAATTTTTTTAAATATCTGTTAAATAAAAAAATTCATATCAGTCTAATAGGATGATCATATATCAGTTGATATGAATCTTGAGTGTAGTACGAACTCTTGCAAGGCAGGCTATGTCCTTTGATTTACAAATGTGAGGTTTGTGAAGCAATCCCAACCAATAGCTACGTATTTTAGGGACATGGTTTGGTGTGTAGCTAGATTTGGAATTCAGTCCTTCTTGCGAGAAGTATATGAATATCTTTCTTAATAGTTGATTCGCTACTTGAATGATTAGAGCGCTCGAGTCTTTCTATTACGAATAGAAATATTAATATCCATAATAGTTATGAATAAATCGTTCATTGGAGAATCAATGGTATTTATGGCACAAAATAATTAGAGGGGTACTCAAAACATTACAACCCAGCTTTAATTATAAGATACCCGTGGAGGGTCAATTTGTATGCAGTGATTATATCGTCGAACGCCGATGACTTTCGATATAAAATATATATGCAGTAATGAGAGTGCAACTTTAGGTTTTTAGTGATATAACTTAAAGTTAATAATTTAGAATAATTAATTAAAGAGCTTTAATTAATATTTTAGGATTATTGGAGCTCGGAACTATAGGTCCATTTGGTCCCCATGTTAGCTTGTTACACTATAGAAAGGCATGGAATAATTAGATAGTCCAATTATGAACTCACTTGAAAAATATTAAATAATTGAGAATTATTTATTGATATAATTATTAATCTGATTAAAAATTATATAATGTCACACTTTATAATTATATATTAAAATGTTAATATATAGTTTTTATATTAATGATTATTAGATAATCATTTAATAAAAGATTTGATTTTCAATTAAATTTGATTTAATTCAAAATCAAATATGTTATTTATATCATGATATTAGTTATATTTTATATATTAATTTCCTACTAAATGATATATGAAATTATATTTAATTTTTAAAATTAATAATTTATTGTGGCAAAAATATCATCGACCAATATTTATATTTGTGATTAGGGTTAGGGTTAATTTTGTAAAAACATATTTAATTAACCTAAAACCTAGATATAAATTAAAATATTTTCTCTTCATATTCTAACCCTAGCTACTCTCTCATCTTCTTAATGAGATTGAAAAAGAGAGAAAATAGAGAAAACAATGGAGGAAAATTTTATCAAGAAAATTTTCATGGAAGTGAGGTAACCCCGAGTCCACCCTCATGGATTTCTAGTGTCGACATATAACATAGAAGATCAAGTGGTGGATTCGATCATATACACATGATTCTCGGTAATTGGTAAAGAACAAAGCAACAAGCCACGCATATGATCAAATTGATGATCAAAAGCAATAATCAAAGGGACAGATCACATGTGCATCATGTGCTGGGGATCATCATCAAACATGTTACGCTTAGGGAAGCCGAATGGTCTCTTGCGCAAATCATCATCATCAACAAATACAATGTATGGCGTTAAACAATGACTCATGCAACTTTGATCCTTGAAGTGGCGCACATTACAACACTTGGAGTCATAGTGCGCAAGTGTCTTCAATCAATTTATCATGTGATTTCACTTTTGTTAACCAAATTGTGCATATGGCTCATTTTTGTTGATCAAATTGCACATTGGACAAAATATTTAAAGAGAGCATGTGATGCCCTAGCATGAAAGGGAAACGGAGAAGTTGAATAGTCAAAGCAAGTGTTGTGTGTGTTGAAATAGTATGCGTAGGCGTATGTGGGGAAATTTGGTTGTTCGGATCAGAACTTTTGGTAGAAAAATTCAGGATTAAAGTGAAGTGAGCAGAAATTTTTTTCAATGACGATCCCGATGGCTTAAGGCTTTTCCGCTGCGCGAGGGAAATCGTTTCCTACAAAACATATTCTCAAGTATCTTAAGAGATTGAGAAATTATATGATTGTATATTCTGGTAAGGATATGATCCTCAGATGGATGTCGATTCTAGGAAATCAACATCTGGATCAGTGTTTACCCTAGATGGTGGGGTCATTATTGTCGGTGTTTTCTAAACATCCCAAGGATCATTATCAAGCAAGAAACAAGTAAGAATACACATCAAAGGAGGTGCGGAATTATACTCACAATGAACGGATTGGATGCATCGAAGAACAAGCTTTCTGCCCTCCTCCATGAAGCTCGGCAGTGGGCTGATTTTGTCTTCAAAATTTCGGCCATGGACTCCATTAAAGCTCCAAGCTCTTGATGATGATGATTCCATGCCCACGAAATCACTGCCATATCACCTTGTTATGTCTCCTAGAGTGTGCTAGCACTTGGTGTTTTTGCCACAAAACACCATCTTATTTCTCCTTCATCATTCGGCAGTTGCAGAGAAAATAGAAGGCAGAAAATGGCGTGAGAGAGAAGAAGGTTTTGGCTCCAAAACCGTATGCCAAAGAGAGAGAAGGATGAAATGTGTAAAATGTTAATTAATTTCCAAAAATCAATTAACATATACCACTTTTCAATTTTCAAATCAAGCAATAATTGCCCTCAACCACCAACATCAATCAAGTGACAACTTGTCACATCACTCAAAGTGACATTTGATTTGACGCTTGATGTGACTAATGATTTGACGCTTGATTTGACTTGTGTACCGCACTTGAATTCGAAATGCGAATGCGCTCGCAAATAATCCCGGGCTTGGGTTCACTAATTCCAAATTAACGAATTTTCCGTTGCGACGCAATTAAATGATTACGCCTAGCGAAGTCACTATTCATGTCGCTAACGAATTAATTCTAAATTAATTCGTTCGCCCGAATTAAAATCTAATTTTGATTTCGCGTCGAAATCCAATTTCGTTTAATATATCGAATATATTAATTTATCGATTAATTCCAAATTAATCGTTATCTCTCTTTAAATGATATTTTATCCCAGATAAAATATCTCTGTAATTAATCCCAGATTAATTTTCCCTCTCATCTAATTAATCCCAGATTAATAAAAGTGCGAGTCATACGTCATCGGGGAATCTTCGGGAAGCGACCCATGAGATCCCTGGATATGTTGGCAGTAAATTCGGTCGTCGGACTATCTGAACACGTAAGTACCTAGTACTTCGTTTATACCGATTTACAAGACAAGGTTGGCTTCTAGCAAAGCGCCATGCCTACCCAATTCTTCAGAAACATGCTTACAGGAATAAGCGATCTATATCAGGCGTAGTATACGTGGTATTGTGTATGTCGATCCAGTATCGAATGATCACGAAGCACATGACGGATGTCTGGTGACTAGTCTCTATAATTGAATAAAACTTACCTTGTCATTTTATCCCGATAGCTGCAGCATTTAAGAGAACCAGTCACGTATCCTACGTGACCATCATCTCCACTATGGCTTGAGTGATACTTCCGTCTTGACATCACACCCAACACACTACGATTCTCAATATACCCAGCATTGCCGTACATAGAACCTGTTAAAGTCCTAGACGACCGCAGCCAAAGTATATTGATTGTCGCAAGTATTAGCGGTGCAAGTCTCAGGTTAAGACCAAATACACCTACCCTGATTTCGGACTTCCATAGACACATAGTCATACTACCAATGGAATTCCGAGGGGGTCTATCCAGAGCGAAGCTGTTTCCCGTACCATCGGTAAAACACAACCTCCTATTACACTTGCATGAGTATCCTATACCCAAATATATGATAACTATGCCGTTGTGCCCTCACAACGCGCACAAGTGTAATACTAGTCTTTTACGCATTTATCGATGTCCAATCTCGACAATGCTCTGACTAAGGATATTTAATGATTTATCCTTCATGGACTGATATTGTCTCATATCATTCTTAATCCAGGAACAAATCATAGGGACCTCCTATCATTTAAATATCTAGGTGATCTAATCACAAATGATAAGAGTGCAATCTCCTTTGTCACATAATTAATTTGTACAACAACATCGTGATCTGTACAAATAGTGACGTTATGGGTCATAATTGTCCAACAATCTCCCACTTGGCCTATAGCTAGTCACTCGAGTGTCTGACACCCGAACTATGTACAGTTGGCTCAAACTGCTGAGAAAGGGCTTTCGTCAGCGAATTTGCATGATTATCATCTGATGCGATTTATTCGATCATCACATCGCCACGATGTATGATCTGAACGAATCAGATGATTAACGAACTATTTATCTAGATCATTGATGAGACCATTAATTCTTTAGCCTGTGCTCAAGCCTAGCTCAGCTGCTAACAGAATTATATCTAATCTAAATAGATTTATTATCGACCCATAAGGCTTCTATTGCTGCCTCAGCTGCAGCAATATTCCGCATTTGTTGTTTATTCGGTAACAGTGTCTTGTTTGGAAGATTTCCAGCTCACTGTTCTGTTATTCAAACTTTGTAGTACTATTTGTGACTTGTAGTCATTTTATCGGTTAGGAAACTTGCTACAGTGATCCCAGTCACTTCAAGTTCTCCATCTCCATAGTATAAGACAGCATTCTTAGTTCTCTAAGATACTAACAGATGTTTTTAACATCAATCCAGTGACTATCACTTGGATTGGCCTGTTTATGAATCCATATGCTCAAAGCGTATGAGACACCAGGTCTCGTACATTTTTTATGTACGAGTTCTCGGAGAGTTTTCTCGAAAGCCAAGCTTTCACCGATTGTTATTATGGGAATATCATTTCCAAGAAATGACATACTATTATCATTATTGTATAGGACAGCCAATGTCAGTGCGCTCCCTCTAACCCTCTTATATACACAAGAATCATTTCGTTTTGAATTAAATCATACTCCATTATGATTACATCAAAACGATAATTCCAAGAACCTATGCTTGCTTCAATCCAAACATGGATCGAATAACCTGCAAACCTTGTTTGCTAGTTTTGGTATGATAAAACCGTCAGGATGTTTTAAACATCCTCCAAAAGGTTTCCTTTTCAGGAAAGCGATTTTGACGTTCAGCTGTCATATTTCATAAATGAAACATGCAGCGTTAGCAAGCATTATCCAAATGGATTTACCGTGGCAACAAGTAAAAGGTTGAATCGTAATCAACACAATGTTGATAACGATACATTTCCGCTAAAAGCCTAGCTTTACACGTTGGTATGTTGCCTTCCATGTATGTCTTCCTTGAAGACTTATAAAGTACCAATAGGCACAATGCCTTGTGGTACATCAACTAGTATCCAAACATAGTTGATATACATGGAATCCATTTCGGACTCATGGCACTTTGCCATATTTGGGAGTTGATACCTTGTATCACTTCCTCATACGTAGTCAGTTGGTGTACCTCAAAAGATAGACACCTTTTAAGGTGAGATCAGAAACCCATACCCCAGGTTATTTTCTGACTCTCTCCGACCTACGCGGTTCTTGTGTATTCGAAGATTATTGGAATAGTTTCATCCTTGATGAATTATTTATGTTCCATTAAGATTCGGTGCCTTGAACATTATTACTCCGATTTTCATCGAGTTTTACTAGC
Source organism: Zanthoxylum bungeanum (assembly GCA_019454045.1). Classification (NCBI taxonomy): domain Eukaryota; kingdom Viridiplantae; phylum Streptophyta; class Magnoliopsida; order Sapindales; family Rutaceae; genus Zanthoxylum; species Zanthoxylum bungeanum. Next base: position 71,133 of record SKCR01021823.1, read on the forward strand.
CTCCCACTTACCACTGCATATCGGTATTCCTCTTAGGAAAACCGCATGGTGGGCAACAATCTAATTGTTCTCAAGTGAGTTGTATAAGTACAATACTTTGGTATCCCTAGGATAACCGACAATTGGCACTTATCCAATTTGGGTTTTAGTTTGGTATCATCCAAACATATGCCTAGCATCCCAAATATTCAGGATTGTGAAACCCGGTTTCTTTTCCTGTTCATATCTAATATGAAATTTGTCAAACAGATTTTAATGAAACCTTATTCAAAATAAGTTCTTGCACTGTTTGAAGCTTATCCGTTGAAGGAAATGGTAGCTCAGAGCGACTCATGATTAACCTTATCATGTCCAACAAAATTCGGTTTATCCGTTCGGACACACCATCAACTTAACGTGTTCCGAGAGGAGTCCTCTTTGAAAGAACACTATACTCTTTCAAGTATATAAGAAACTTATTGCTCAAGTATTTTCCATTACGGCCTTACCGCGACGGTTTAATACTTTAGCCGATTTGTTTGTCTATTTCGTGTCGAAACTTTAAAAGTTTCCGATTTGTGTTTCAAAAGAAAGACATAACCATAACGTGATGCCACATCCGTAAAGGTCACGAAATATTCATATCCACATCTAGCCTTGCTAGACATGGGCCCACTTGCTTCACTATGAACTAGGGCTTACATATCGGTGGCATTTGTACTTTTACCAAGTAAATGTGTTTTAGGCACATTGCCCAATAAACAAGATTCGTAGACTTTATTTGAATGGAATCAAAACAGTCATAGTATCCACTCTTCAAAAGTATGGATATACGATTCTTGTTTAATTGTGTCCCAGAAAACAATGCCACAATTGAGTTTATTCTGATCAAATCAGTTGAGCTATTTGTTTGTCATATTATATATTCGAGATTTATTTATATTCAAAATATAAATGTTGTTATTCACATCTAATGTGTTTATCTCAATATCATTCTTTATGTAATAAAACACTTTAGTGTTCTAGAATATAAAGGTTCACCCGCAGCGGGTTAAACACTGATATAAAGATAATGTTTCTAGTCAAACTAGTTACATTATAACAGTTTCCAATTTTAGGTACTCACCCGAGGGTAGTTCCTAAACTTTGGTATCTACGGTTAAAACAGCGACTTTCGTCCCGTTTCCAATTCGCAGACTTATCTCAATTGAAGTCAGTATCCTGTTCAAAACAGATTCTGAACATCAACATATAAATTTATGTACCACACTAAGTATTTAAAATCCAATTTAATACTAGTTTTGAACATAATATTGACAAACATATTTGAAGTCGGAGCCAAGCCCGTCTTCAATTCCTTCATGTCTGCTTTGTCCAAACGGCAGTCACGCTTTCGCGATCCCGTTTCCACAATTGAGGTAGATATTTTGGGATATGTCATTTATCTTCCCAGGAGATTATAATGATTTTGCCTTTGCCCTTTTCATATTCCAGAAGCCTTTGGCCAAGCCTCGGATTTCTAGAATATCGAAGTAGGTGCGCCTTGCGCTACTTGCCTAATTGGAAACTTTGACTTTATCTATTTGAGAATAGTCATTAACTCTCCAAGAGTTATCAATTGCAATTTATTACTTTTAAAATCTAAGTATAGATTTATGAAGATTCTTCAATTTCATTATCATACTTTAAGGATCTAATCCTTAGTTCTGATTCATAAATTAAGGAGTCTATTGCGACAAGCTTAATGGATTAAGCATTAAAGCTATCATCACATAAATCTTCCAAAGATTATGCTCTACTATTTGCTTAACTCCGGGCTTAGGCATAATATGTTATTTTATCAAATAAAGTAACTTATTATTTTTCAGGACCATCCTGAAATTATTCCCAATTTTGAAAATTAAGCCATTTAAATACATTTTCCCTAGGATTATGTTTTAAATGTCAATCTTTCAATTTATCTTGATTCTAATAGTCCAACTATTTAATCAACGATTTATGTACTATTTATTATAATGATTACAATAGTCCAACTATTTAATCAACTGTAATTTAATAGATTAAAATCAATTATATTGATTACTATAATCCAATTATAAAATCAATTATAAATGAATAGTTTGAATATAGTCCAACTATTTATTAAAACAACATTTAAATATTAGACCAACTAACATTTAATTTCTTTGACGAATGATATATGTGATTGAGCGCGTATGGCAAGTAATTAAACGAATATTGCAAATTCAATTCTTGCCTCCCACTATTTTTCGACGAGCCTCTACCCTCTGTCGAGTACTCGGGAAACCGTGTTTCCTAGAGGGCTAGGATCCCGTTAAATATCACACAATCTTGACTTTGGCCAACAAATTGTATGATAATTAACTAGGTAGATCTCTAAGATCGATTGGATCCAATCCAATTCCTAGATCCGGTAGGGGGACATCCAAGTCCGAAACATATATCTTATATATGCCAATACATCCAATGTATTACCTAACCTTTTTCCTCTGAATCAACTAAGCCTTGGCTTTGGTACAACAAACTTAGTGATCCCAGTTATGCGCGACCCATTGACCATGGAAAGCTTCGTAATCAATATCGATGGACAAGAAATGGTCTTGACTTTGGCCAACAAACCACAACTTGGACAAGACACCAATATGTAATAAAGCCTTTGTGATTCAAACACATCCTCGACGGACAAAGGCCTTGACTTTGGCCAACAAGCTAATGCCAGTCTCGGATCTTGAGTAAGAATCACTCAATGAAAGGAAAAACGCTTAATATTGTTTGAGGGTTTTTCGTGTGCAAATTGGCAACCAATTTATTATCTTTGTTAAGGTCTCATCATCATACACCCTTAAACATGCATTCTAAAGACATAATAAAGTGCGTATAATAAAATAATAATGATATGCGGATGGATACTTTATACATTGAACCTAGATCGAATCTTTCACTTTCTCCCTCCCACTAGCACATGTATTACTTCTACCCGTTACACTACACTTCTAAAGAAACCTCATTTACATTGAGGGGAATAAGTGAGAAGAGAATACAAAGAATATGGAGGTGATAAGGCTGGACATGCAGGTCCAATTAATAAATCAAATTTATTACAACAATTTCTAAAATTTCCCCACCCATCTAATATCCATCCGATATACATTATTCATGCATCACAATCATGTATTCACACAAGCATGTTATCAATCAATCTAATCAAATTAATTAATCTGATTATTAGTGATCATCCAATGTTCAAACAACGATTTGATTTTGCTCGAGTCAAATTCGTTTTTGCAAATAAGTACTCAAAGTACGAATTCAATTAAACTACATAATTAAATCCAATTCAATTTGTATTTAATTCTAATTCGCTATTTAATTCGAAATTAAATAGTACACTTTATTAACGAACCTATACGACTTAAATTCCAAATTTAATCGTTACGGGTCTCAAAGCCCGATTAACGTCCAACGTCAATTTAATTAAAGTCCAATGGGCTTTCAATTAATTTCTTAAGACGTGGACTTTTAGTCAACTCGGGTCAAACCCAATAACCAAAGTCCAATCCGGGAGTTACCCCATAAGCCCAGAAATCAATTTAGGCCCATTAGGCCCAATTAAACTTTAAAGGTCTATTAAGTCGCATTTGGGCTTTATGGAGGCGGTTTTGGGTCCAATTGGATCCAATCCATTTGGCCTAAACCTAACTTGGTACAACCAAGCCCAATAACAACTTTAAAAGCCCAAATCCAATTTTTAAGGCCTAATATGATTCAATTACAAAATCCAATTTTATAATTTAATTTCACAAAGTGTATAGCATTATTAATTACCCAAATCAATATTTCCAAAACACCAAATTTGTACAATTAATCATGCTCACCTACATTAAATCATGTCCAACATAATTTATCAAAAATCAAACCCAATTTCCATGCTTTATGTCTCGGTTATTTAGGGTTTTAGTAGTCCGATTCCGATTCCAATCCAATTGAATCCACAATCAACATTACCCAATCGATTTCAACTCATCCAATGATCAAAATCAAAAAATTCCAAGACTTAGGGCATCAACATACATTCGGCCAAGCTAATGTAAATGGGGAAAATTTGTCCAATTCAAAATTCATCAAATTGACAATGCATAACACCATGTTATCATCAATTAAGCATACTCAAACATTCAATTTCATCCAAATATGCTCAAATCAAAAAACCCCCAAATTTTACCCTAATTCATGTTTCATGCTCAAATGGCTCTGATACCATTGTTGGTGTTTTCTAAACATCCCAAGGATCATTATCAAGCAAGAAACAAGTATGAATACACATCAAAGGAGGTGCATAATTATACTCACAATGAACGGATTGGATGCATCGAAGAACAAGCTTTCTGTCCTCCTCCATGAAGCTCGGTAGTGGGCTGATTTTATCTTCAAAATTTCGGTCATGGACTCCACTAAAGCTCCAAGCTCCAAGCTCTTGATGATGATGATTCCATGCCCACGAAATCACTGCCCTATCACTTTGTTATGTCTCATAGAGTGTGCTAGCACTTGGTGTTTTTACAACAAAAACACCATCTTATTTCTCCTTCATCATTCGGCAGTTGCAGAGAAAATAGAAGGCAGAAAATGGCGTGAGAGAGAAGAAGGTTTTGGCTCCAAAACCGTTATCCCAAAGAGAGAGAAGGATGAAATGTGTAAAATGTTAATTAATTTCCAAAAATCAATTAACATATACCACTTTTCAATTTTCAAATCAAGCAATAAATGCCCTCAACCACCAACATCAATCAAGTAACAACTTGTCACATCACTCAAAGTGATATTTGATTTGATGCTTGATGTGTCTAATGATTTGACGATTGATTTGACTTGCGTGCCGCACTCGAATTCGAAATACGAATGCGCTCACAAATAATCCCGGGCTTGGGTTCGCTAATTCCAAATTAACGAATTTTCCGTTGCGACGCAATTAAATGATTACGCCTAGCGAAATCACTATTCACGTCGCTAACAAATTAATTCTAAATTAATTCATTCGCCCGAATTAAAATATAATTTTAATTCCGCGTCGAAATCTAATTTCGTTTAATTTATCGAATATATAAATTTATCGATTAATTCCAAATTAATCGTTATCTCTCTTTAAATGATATTTTATCCCAGATAAAATATCTCCGTAATTAATCCCAGATTAATTATCTCTCTCATCTAATTAATCCCAGATTAATAAAAGTATGAGTCATACATCATCGGTGAATCTTCGGGAAGTGACCCACGAGATCCCCGGATATGTTGGCAGTAAATTCGGTCGTCAGACTATCCAAACACGTAAGTACCTAGTACTTTGTTTATACCGATTTACAAGACAAGGTTGGCTTCTAGCAAAGCACCATGCCTACCCAATTCTCCAGAAACATGCTTACAGGAATAAGCGATCTATATCAGGCGTAATATACGTGGTATTGTGTATGTCGATCCAGTATCGAATGATCACGTGTTAGGCCTGGGGCTGGAATTGTGTCTGTCCCGTACGAAGCACATGTCGGATGTCTGGTGACTAGTCTCTATAATCGGATAAACCTGACCTTGTCATTTTATCCCGATAGCTGTAGCATTTAAGAGAACCAGTCCCGTATCCTACGTGACCGTCATCTCAACTATGACTGGAGTGATACTTCCGTCTTGAAATCACACCCAACATACAACGATTCTCAATATACCCAGCATTGGCGTACACAGAACCTGTTAAAGTCCTGGACGACCGCAACCAAAGTATATTGATTGTCGCAAGTATTAGCGGTGCAAGTCTCAGGTTAAGACCAAATACACCTACCCTAATTTCAGACTTCCATAGACACATAGTCATACTACCAATGGAATTCCGAGGGGGTCTATCCAGAGCGAAGCTGTTTCCCGTACCATCGGTAAAACACAACCTCCTATTACACTTGCATGAGTATCCTATACCCAAATATATGATAACTATGTCGTTGTGCCCTCACAACGCTCACAACTGTAATACTAGTCTTTTACGCATTTATCGATGTCCAATCTCGACAATGCTCTGACTAGGGATATTTAATGATTTATACTTCGTGGACTGATACTGTCTCATATCATTCTCAATCCAGGAACAAATCATAGGGACCTCCTATCATTTATATATCTAGGTGATCTAATCACAAATTATAAGAGTGAAATCTCCTTTGTCACATAGTTAATTTGTACAACACCGTGATCTGTACAAATAGTGACGCTATGGGTCATAATTATCCTATAATTATGTGGAGGAGCATAAAGCAATCTTGTATTGCTGACTCCACCATAGAGGCTGAGTATGTAGCAGCTTGCGAAACAGTTAAGGAAGTTCTTAGGAAATTTGGATGTTGTTCCAGATATGGATAAACCACTCATACTTTATTGCGATAATAATGGATCAATGGCGAATTCCAAAGAACCAATAAGCCACAAGAGGGGAAATCATATAGAGAGAAAATATCATCTCATCATAGAGATAGTGCAGAGAGTAGACGTTTTTCTCACGAAGATTGCATCCGCATAGAACCTGGCTGATCTGTTTACAAACACCTTATAGGCTAAAGTGTTTGAAGGTCACCTAGATGGTCTAGGATTATATGACATATCTCATTTTCTTTAGTGCAAATGGGAGATTGTTGGGATATTTCCCTAGAGCTTCAAGTAATGTAAACATAATTATATGTTATAAAATAGTGAGATGCATTATTCATTTATCAAAGTGTTTGTTTTATATCGCATATTATAAAATTGTCTTGTTTTACCCTTGATTACTCATGTGTCTGCAGACTTAGTATATGAGTGTCATACAAAAGAGGATTTAAGTCTGAAATTAGTAATCTTAAATAGTGCATAGAGAACAAACAAAACGGGTATTTATTTATGGTTCATCTATAATTGCGGTTCATTCTATAGTTGTATGGCGACCTTGATCCAGGATCGTCCATGTAGTGACATGAGAATGCAGTCACCTTATATGATGTGATCATATAAGACTGGACCCAGATAGAAATGAGTTACTTATAATATTTGTTAAATAAAGAAATTTATTTCAATCTACTAGATAGTCATATATGGATTGATCGAAATCCTGAGTATACTACGAACTTATGCATAGCAGGTTATATCATTTAATTTGAAAGTAAACTTGGCTAGCGCCCTAAATGCGGAAAAATAAGTCTGATATTTAAAAATTATACAATGAAAAAAAATCAATTCAAAGAAAGAGTGTCCAATCACATATTTGGACTCACGTTAGCATTACTTCACTTACCTAAGGAATTTGTGGTTCTTGTGATGACCTTTAATTGATAACACTGATTAGAAAATGTGTTAGTTTGTCCTAGACAAGCCAAGGATCTCTAAGTCATGATATTGTGTGAATTAAACAAAGTAAGTTGCAGAAATTTACTTACAATGAACGGATGAGATTCAAAAATTTCTTTGTATGTAGATGAAGCTCCAAGCTTTGTTGAATCAATCCAACCCAAGGGTGAGTTTCCCTATCACCTCACAAGACTCTTTAAGTGCTAGCTTGCTTGATTTTTGAAGAGAAATCAAAGAAATGAAGAAGGCATGTATTCAGCCACTTGAGGAGAGAAGAGAGAGTTTGTGTTTGGTTTGTTTTGTTTTCTAAAAACAATTACTAAAAACTTGACTTGCAAAAGTACTATATCTTTCCAAAAGGAAAAAGCAAAGTCAAAGTGTGTTGGAGGGAAAATGGAAATTAGTGCTCTCAACCACTTTCATCACCAAAAAGTGACTAGTGACGTAAGTTGGTAGGCCCCACCATTTAAATTCAAAATTCAAGTGGCTTGCTCAAAACATTTATGGCTCGGGTTCGTTTAATCCGATTAAACAAATTTTCCATCGCGACATAATTAAATCCAATTTAATTAAATAATAATGCCTAGCAAAATTATTACGAAAGTCGCTTAATAATAATAATGCCTAGCAAAATTAAAATCCATTTTAATTCCACTTTGAAATCTAATTTCAATTAATATATCCAATATATTATTTAATTGATTAATTCCAAATTAATCGCATTATCTCTTCTATTAGAATTTTATCCCAGATAAATTTTTGCCGCAATTAATCCCAGATTAATTTTCTCTCTCTCATAATTAATCCCAGATTAATTCTGCTAGAGTCAAATGTCATCGGTGAATCTTTGGGAAGTGACCCAGGAGATCCTTGGATATGTTGGTAGTAAATTCGATTGTCTGACTATCCGAACAGGTGCGTACCTTGTACCACGTTCTTACCGATTTACAAGACATGGTTGGCTTCTAGCAAAGCACCGTGCCTACCTAATTCTCCAGAAATATTCAACGAAGAATATATAACCTATATCAGGCATATTATACTATGTATTGCGTATTGTGATCCAGTATCGGATGTCACATGCTAGGCTTGGGGCTGGAATTATGTCTGCACCGTACGAAGCATATATCGGATCACTAGTAACTAGTCTCTTTAATAGGATAATCATGACCTAGTCATACTATCCCGATAGCTGCATCATTTGAGAGTACTAGTTTTGTATCCATGAGTGATCATTATCTCCATATGACTGAAGTGATACTTCCATCTTGACATCACACCCAATACAATACGATTCTTAGTAAACCCAGAAGAGGCGTACACATAACCTGTTAAAGCCCCGGACGACCAAAACCAAAGTATACTGATTGTCGCAAGTATTAGCGATGCAAGTCTCAGGTTAAGACCACATACATCTACCCAGATGCGGATTCCCAAAGACACATAGTCATACCACCAATGGGATTCCGAAGGGTCCATCCAGTGCGAAGCTGTTCCCGATCCAATGGCTAACAGAACCTCCTATCACACTTGCATAATTATCCTACACTTAAATATATGAGAACTATGTCGTTAAGCTTCCATAACGCGCACAAATGTAATACTAGTCTATTCCGTATTATCGATGTCCAGTCTCGATAATACTACGACTATGGATATTTAATGATTAAACCGTTTGTGGATTAACATTGTCTCATATTTTATTAATCCGGAACTAATCATAAGGACTTTTATCATTTATATATCAAAGTAATCTAATTACAAAATGATAAAATAACAATTTCCTTTGTCACATAGTTAATTTGTACAAAAACCATAATGTCTTTTACAAATAGTGATGCTATGGGTCATAATTGTCCAACAATCTGTTGGACAATTATGACCCATATCATCACTATTTGTACAGAACACGGTGTTGTTGTACAAATTAACTATGTGACAAAGGAAATTGCTCTTTTATCATTTATAATTGGAATACCGGGATATATAAATGATAAAATTCCATATGATTAGTTCCGAATTAATAAGATATGAGACAGTATTAATCCACTAAGGTTTAATCATTAAAACATCCCTAGTCGTAGTATTATCGAGATTGGACATCGATAATGCGGAATAGACTAGTATTGCACTTGTGCGTGTTATGGGAGCATAACAGCATAATTCTCATATACTTGGGTATTGGATACTCATGCAAGTGTAATAGGAGGTTGTTGTGGGACACAGGATCTGGGGCGACGCATGCTGTCCCATGCTCGTGGTACGGTTGGGAGTACGAAGTAGCCACGGGGGACTAAACCGGAGAATAATGGAGTCGCCACCCGGTGTGAATCGGGAAAATGAGATTTAAGGCCGCACTCACCCCTCGCAAGGGAAGACCTCAAACCGTTGGGTTCGAAATGGTCCCTTACTTATGTCACTTGTAATGAAAGGATTTATGTAATAATTTAATCAAGTTTAAGTAACACTTATTTCCAAGAGTATCATGCTTCTAAATTCACATGCATGCATCAACAAGTTCATCTAAATTTACATGTAACACATATCCGAATTTGCATACAGCCTATTAGCACGTAATCTATGTCTCGATTTGCATACATAAAGATTAACATACGGAAAGCATACAAGTTAATAAACACATTATACTAATACATGTGGGGAATACAGATGAACGACACCTACACAATTTGCGTAATATAGAGGGGCAATCAGGTTCATCATACGAAGGAATAGCTACTAGGGACAATTATGTACGAAATCTGACGAAAATAACTCAGTTCAGTGGGCGCGTGTTCATGTAGCATTCGAGAACACGTTCGAACGGAACCAGACCTGATGCATGATGAAACTAAGAAAGTGTGTGCGCATTCACGTAGCGTTTGATAACGCGTTCGAACGGTAAACAGAAGGTTCGCGTTCGTATGGCGTTTGAGAACGCGTTCGAACGGAACCAGACCTGATGCATGATAAAGCTATGAAAGTACGTGCGCTTTCGCGTAGCGTTTGTAAACGCGTTCGAACGGTAAACAGAAGGTTCGCGTTCGTGTAGCGTTCGAGAACGCGTTAGAACGGAACCAGACCTGATGCATACAGTACATCCATAGGTGAACAAATCCACAATGTAGGACCTCACGTATCCGATTGAACTCATCTCACGCCCAACCGAACACACATCAACCGGCGCGGCAAAGCATCGTGGTAAAGGGTTTTAACCCTTTCAAATAGAGGACCTTTCATCGCACTTACTAAGCCCATGCGCTCGATTGAATCATGCATAAATAAGCAACATGCAGAATTCAAGTGACGAAAAATAAATAAATCAAAGCAACACAATACAAAAGAGGGTTCCGTTTACTCAATCGGTATGTAGAGTTGTATCCCGAGTACAGATCATACTACCGTCCATTCGGAATCGGCTATAAAATTTATGTCCGGGTTTCCATCCGATATACCATGAGAGTTGACACATCTCTCATTTTATTCCAAAGCCACAACATACAACATCTCATAATTCATGCATATTTATCTACTCAAGGGCCACAACATGCATTTCAACATAACAATCATGCAAGCAATACTCAATAAGTAATACAAATAAAACAGAAAACGAGTGTGGAAAATACCCTCAGGTCTAACCTTTTTTGCCAACTTTCAGGCTTGCGTTTCACGGACGTCGGAATGGTAAGGCTCCTCAACTTCTCCGGTCAACTGGTTTAGCGTCCTAGCTCACTGTTTTGCTATTTTGCTTGCTGTTCGGTCTCCGTTCCATTGCTGTTCGGCCTCTGTTTTGCTGCTCACTGTTCAGGTCACTTGTTTTGACGTTTCAACGAACTGTTCCGAGTGTTTTTTTTGTGGGTTTTTAGTGTAGTCTTGTGTGATTATTTTAAGGATTATGAATGCAGTTTTTATGTTACTGTTTTGAGGATTTGGCTGCTATTGGGGGTGTATTTTCGGTGATGTGTGGGGAGTTTATGGAGGTGGTTTTCAGTGGTGGTTAGGGGCTGTATTGGTGGTTGTAATGGCTGTTAAAATTCGGCATTGGAGGGGATGGAGGACAGTGGTATTCTCGGCCAAAGAATGAGAGATGAAGAGAAGAGTTTTGTTTATGCGTCTTGTTATTGCCGTGAGTGGCTAGGGTTCTTGGTGTTGTGATTTTCCGTGTGTAAGTCTTGTGTATGAGCTAGGGGAGTGCATGTCTTGGTTAGGGGTTGTTTATATAGAGAAAGGTTAGGGCTACTCCTTGTCTCACAAGGAATGGATTTGATTTTGTGTTGAGCAAGGAAAATCAAAGATTGAGGGGGGACAAATTTGGTTAGATTAGGAATACAAAATATTTAATTTGTTATGATTGATTTTAATTAGGCAGGATATTTGTTAAGTTTGGTATATAATATATTTGATTTATCTTTATTAGGCATGCAATTTCTTTAATTTGTGTAAGTATTTTTATTATTTTGGTAGGTGATTACTTAAATTTTATTTGTTTTATTTAATTTGGTATATGACTTAATTAATTATTTAATTTAATTTCCCATGTGTTTTATTAATTGGGATGTGTTTTATGGGCTTTGGGGTGCTAATTGGGCTGGGGTGTGTAGGCATTGCATTTTTGCATATCAGCCCAATGATGAGCCTCGAATGGAGGCATTACTTTTTTAGTTACGGAAGTTGCGGAAAGCGGTCGTCGGAATGGAAGGGTCAAGAATTGACATTTTTATTGGATTTGGTTCGCTTGTTCAAGCTTCGAGTTCGCTCGTTCGGTCTCATTTTTAAATTTATCCTCGGCCCGGTTCACAAACCACACCCCATTTCCACTTTCCAAATAAAACCAAACCAAAATGCCACCTTTTCCACCCCCATACACTCCCACGTGAACCAATATTCCAAGCCCTACATGCCATTAATCAAAAACAAATCATAACCATTATCATGTCTTTGCCCCACGTGAACTCCTCACAAACAAACAATTCCCTCACCAAAACACAAAGCAAAACAACAAATACCTAACCCTCTCCCACGTGAATAAAGCCATGCAACCACTACCAATGACAATACCCATAACCCTCCATGCAACACCCATACCTTGCCCATGCATCACTCATGTACCACACCCACTAGCCTCACCAAAATACGAAACCCATATCATATACCAACCCCTCCCACGTGAATAACAAGGAACAAGCACAAGGCAACAAAACTACCCATAACCACTCATACAAACTGCCAAGAGACTTGGTTAAATTATTGCACAAATTCGTTCATTACAAGTGGCATAAGTAAGGGACCATTCCGAACCCAACGGTTTGAGGTCTTCCCTTGCGAGGGGTGAGTGCGGCCTTAAATCATTTTCCCGGTTCACACCGGGTGGCGACTCCATTTTATTTCTCCGGTTTAGTCCCTCACGGGCTACTCCGTGCTCCAGACCGGGCAGCGAGCCCGGAATAGCGTCGTCCAGGTTCTGTTGTCTACAGTCTGGCGACTCCACTGGGGATAGAGAATCGGCCCCGAAATAATGTCTTGTAATGTTTGTGATTTGTGCTTTAAATTAACCATGTCTACTGTGGGTTTAGAGAGTTGAATCAAAGGTGTTATTAAAGCTAGGTGATGGTTTGGTGTCTTCCTTCACTCACTACCTTTCTATAAGGAAAAGCTGTGAGGGCACCTAGATAATCATTCACCCGTAGCTCATTGTGATAGACTAATTTGGGGGACTCATTGTTTATTCCTGACACCAAGCGATAAGAGCCTAAGAGGCTAGGGTACTTAAGAGAGCCTCGCTCCACCCTCCCTCTGGGGAATCTACAACGGGAAATCCATTTGACAGTTAGTCATATACCATAACTCGTTGGCACGTGCCGTAAGGTATAAAAAAGGTGAGTTCACTTGGTCGTTTGAACCCTTAAGTGGGGAGTCCTAGTTTTGGGAAATCCTTCGTCAGCGAGAGCCTTTGTTTACATTCGTTTAAACCTGCATGTGAACCCTAGTTGTATGACCCATAGAAATCATTTCTTTTATGCTTGTGTTTGGGACCATCGTTATTTGGATTCAATTGGACCTTTTGTCAAGAGATATGAACTGGTTGGGCCATTTAAACTGGAACGAGTTCGTGTCCTTTGACATTTGGGCCAAAAGCTTTTAAAATACCGATGGGCCATTTTGTATTTGGGCATCTTATCATTTGAAGTTGTTTAGTTATGTTATCGCAAAAGTATGAACTTATTGGGCCTTTTCAACAGGGACAAGTTTGCACCGCGCAATGATGTGATTGAATGCTTTAAAATGATGATAAGCCAACTTATATATGTATTTTCTGCATCACATGCATCTCACGCATTTCATGCATACACGCATCATATTAACCCTTTTGTGTCTTAAAAGCAATCATAGATTCCGGTTGGGTTAGGAAAGCAGAGAGACTCGTCAAGAGACCGTCAGTCAACATGAGCAAGTTAGCAAACGAGAGATCCTGCCTGGATCAATTGGAGATTAAAGTAACTGAAATTATTGAGATGTTGCAAGTTCTGACTAATGTTGTGGCCAGTTTGACCGTACCCGGTATAGCCGATAACAGAAAGTTGTACAATCAGAATGGAAAGACAATCGGGGAATCCTCGGAATAAGCAAGCAGAAAAGACAGGATAGTCATTCAAAAATTGGGAAACAAGGCAGTGAGACTGTCAGATTTAAAAAGAGAATGAGTTCACCGAGTCGATCGATGTAAATAGATTGAAACAGGATTTTGCCTAAAGGAAAGAAGACTAAGCAAGTCACCAAGGGAATTGGCGGAAGGCCTAACCCAATGGACTAGGAAATTCATGCATACATGCATGCACGTAACTTGCATCCCTTGTTTTTTTTGTTGTTTTTACAGATTTCAAGCAAAGAAGAACTAGCAGGATGAAACACATGGCGCCAAGGAGCACAATGAGGGTCTAACCCATCATGAACAGGGAGGACCTCTACACTTGCATACGTATACATTACATGCACACATCTTTATCAGGATCAGTCCGGCCGGGTATGGCACTATGGGGGCGAGGCCCACATCCTTGTCAGAATCGGTTTTGCCGAGTGCGACACTTCGGGTATGGAGAAACAATATCATTTTTACCGGGTATGACACTCCAAGTATACAGTATCAATTTTGACGGGTATGGAAATCCGAGAATGGAGCAGAGTCCGAGAAAGAACAAACCGAGAATCGAATGTGGTTCAGGAATGGACCATCCCATACAGTACAGTTCGGGAATGAGCCATTACATCAGCATCAGTATCAGTTTTGGGGCGAGCCCCACATCAATATCAGTCTGGGGGTGAGGCCCATATCAATATCAATCCGGGGCGAGGCCTACATCAGTATAAGCTTGGGGATGAGTCACAGGGCGAGGCCCATATTAGTATCAGTTGGGGCGAGGGCCGCATCAGTATCACTATGGGGGCGAGGCCCACATCAGTATCAGTTTGGGGCGAGGCCCATATCAGTATCAGTTGGGGGGAGGCCCACATCATCATTTCGAGGGCGAGGTCCCTATTGTCAGTGGTGTTGGGTCGAGGTGCCCCCGTTGTCGGTTGTAGTTCTGGGTCGAGGTGCCTACTACATCATCAGTTCGAGGGCGAGGTCCCTATTGTAAGCGGTGTTGGGTCGAGGTGCCCAGGGTCGAGGTTCCCCCGTTGTCAGGTTGTAGTTATTGGGATGCGTCCCAGGATCGAGGTCCACTGCATCATCAGCTCAGCTCGAAGCAGCAGGTAAGTGAGGTGGCAGCTGGCGAGCCAGGTAAGTAATAATGCATTGCACGAACTTTGATAAGACTGTCATTGTCACACACTGCACAGATCCCATCAAAGTGGGGGCGACTGTAGGCATTGCATTTTTGCATATCAGCCCAATGATGAGCCTCAAATGGAGGCATTACTTTTTTTTTCCGACCCTGGGACGCATCCCAATAACTACAAACTGCCAGGAAGCAACCCTAACTCAAGTTAATTCTCCTCTCCACAGCCCACTCAGGGGAGGCAGCCAACAATCACCAAACACGCAGCCCTGATCTTCATCACCATTCACGCACATACCCTAAACACAGCCAGCAACCTTTTACGCCCATAGCATGACTCCAACAACCCTCTGACCTATCCTTCATGAACGTGAAACCAGCCATGTTAAAACTTCATCACCAACTGCCTTCACCACGTCGTACAGCCCTCCCTATCCATTTTATTTCCTCCCATTTTCACGGCAAACAGCCCCTCAAACCCTAGCTCACATAACACCCAAGACCTTCACACTCAGCTCACGTAACTACACAGCCCACTCGCCACTTCAACCCATGAAACTGTGACCCTAAACTCCCTTACCTGCACCCTGTCCACGCCAATTTTCCCCTTCATATTGAACACAAAACAAAAACCCTCAAGGCTGGAACCAAGATCTTCATGCTAAGGAGGCATCCACTGATCATCACCATCCACGGCTTCACTGCAACCCTAACACCATGAACTCTCGACTTCTTCACATTTCACTCACCAAGGCCAACTCATTCATCCCCTGAAAAGCAACCAACAAATCATCAACCATCAAGGAAGGCCACTGTATTCGGCCTTCAACTCTCTTCATGTCCTTCATCATCAATCATCAACGATCGTCCACCTTCATCTTTCAGCCTCATCACCTCACGGAACACCACTCTCATCATCAACCACCATCTTCTTCATCCACGACACCAAGGGAATCACTTTCTTCACGCCTCAAGAACTCTCGGCCGAGCCATCTTCATCATCAACAACCATCAGCCCTCAATGATTTAGCACACAGCCGAGACATATAAGCCCTCACGCCATTAATATCCACGACAACCAGCATCATGGGGCCATTGATCATCATCAACCCTCTTCACAGCCTCATCACCCTCACAGCTGAGGCATAAGCAATCCTCGCCATCACCATGATCATCTCTCGGCTCCAGGGGACTGCCATTAACGCCAAACACTGCTTACTGCCTTCATCACCTTCATGATCAATCATCATCATCAACGAACATAGCCCCCATACATCCTTCATCAACACGTCCCTCGCCATTTCTTTAACTCACGCCAAACAATGCTCACTGCCTTCAAAACCCTTCACAACGCACGCCACAAACTTGCACCCTTCACAGCCCACTGCAACCCTTAACTCACTGCCCTTCGATCCCACGAACCAGCCTCTATGTGAAGACCACAACAGCCACTTAAATCCTACAGTCAAGTAATAATGCGTTGCATGAACTTTAATAAGACTGTCATTGTCACACACTGCACAGATCCCATCAAAGTGGGGGCGACTGTAGGCATTGCATTTTTGCATATCAGCCCAATGATGAGCCTCGAATGGAGGCAATACTTTTTTAGTTGCGGAAAGCGGTTGTCGGAATGGAAGGGTCAAGAATTGACATTTTTATTGGATTTGGTTCGCTTGTTCAAGCTTTGAGTTCGCTCGTTCGGTCGCATTTTTAAATTTATCCTCGGCCCGGTTCACAAACCACACCCCATTTCCACTTTCCAAATAAAACCAAACCAAAATGCCACTTTTTCCACCCCTAAACACTCCCACGTGAACCAATATTCCAAGCCCCACATGCCATTAATCAAAAAAAAATCATAACTATTATCATGTCTTTGCCTCACGTGAACTCCTCACAAACAAACAATTCCCTCACCAAAACACAAAGCAAAACAACAAATACCTAACCCTCTCCCACGTGAATAAAGCCATGCAACCACTACCAATGACAATACCCATAACCCTCCATGCAACACCCATACATTGCCCATGCATCACTCATGTACCACATCTACTAGCCTAACCAAAATATGAAATCCATATCATATACCAACCCCTCCCACGTGAATAACAAGGAACAAGCACAAGACAACAAAACTACCCATAACCACTCATACAAACTGCCAGGAGACTTGGTTAAATTATTGCACAAATCCGTTCATTACAAGTGGCATAAGTAAGGGACCATTCCGAACCCAACGGTTTGAGGTCTTCCCTTGCGAGGGGTGAGTGCGGCCTTAAATTATTTCCCAGTTCACACCGGGTGGCGACTCCATTTTATTTCTCCGGTTTAGTCCCTCGCGGGCTACTCCGTGCTCCTGACCGGGCCGCGAGCCCGGAACAGCGTCGTCCAGGTTCTGTTGTCTACAGGGTGCGAGGATAGCAGCAAAACCAAAAATACCGACTCCATTCGAACGCCCATTCGAACGCTACACGAACGCCCACAATTTGTCTGATGTTCGAACGAAGTAACGAACGCAGCACTAACAAAGACAGTAAACTTGCGAAATGAACCTGATGACGTACTTGTTCTGAATTTCACCTTCCGACCTCCGTTTCCCGCAATAACCTTAACTAAAAAGGTAGTGCCTCCAACTAAGACTCATCATCGGGTTTCACATGTGGAAATGCAATGCCTACAGTTGCCCCCACTTTGATGGGACTTGTGCAGTGTGTGACTTTGAACAATCATATCAAAGTTATGCAATGCATTTTCACTTACCTGGCTCGACTGCTGCCTCGAGCTGAGTTGGTGCTGTAGTGGACCTCGATCCCGGGACGCATCCCAATAACTGCAACCGACAACGGGGGCACCTCGACCCTGGGCACCTCGACCCAAAAATACTGACAATAGGGACCACGTCCTCGAACTGATGATGTAGTGGGCACCTCGACCCTGGGCACCTCGACCCGGAACTACAACTGACAACGGGGGCACCTCGACCCTGGGCACCTCGACCCAACACCGTTGACAATAGGGTCCTCGCCCTCGAACTGATGATGTAGTGGGCACCTCGACCCTGGGCACCTCGACCCAACACCGCTGACAATATATGGGCCTCGCCCCCAAGCTAATATGGGCCTCGCCCTTGGGACTCATCCCAAAAACTGAAATTACGCTGACGCTGCTCGGCTCGGTAAACTCGTTCCCCTCCAAGTCTGATAGCTTCACTGCTCAATTTCCCATTACCTTCTGCACTATGTAAGGTCCTTCCCAGTTAGGTCTGAATTTTCCTCTCAGGTCTGTCATCGACGGCCTCGACTGCTTATGTACCAAATCACCCTTTCTGATCTTGGTGGGGCGTACTTTCTTATTGAATGCTCGGGCCAGTCTCTTCTGATACAACTGCATGTGATACAAAGACTTCGTTCTCTTCTCATCCAATAGTGCTAACTGATCAAACTTCTGTACGGCCCACTCCTGTTCCGGTAATCCTGCCTCTGCTAATACCCTCATAGACTGTATTTCCACTTCTACCGGCAATACTGCTTCCATTCCATAGATCAAAGAGTAAGGTGTGGCCCCTGTTGCTGTTCTTACTGATGTTCTGTACCCCCACAAAGCATATGATAATTTCTCGGCCCAATCTCTGCAATTTTCTGTCATCTTGGCCAAAATCGTCTTTATAGTCTTGTTGGCTGCCTCAACTGCCCCATTTGCCTGCGGCCTGTACGGTGATGACTTGTGGTGGCCTATCCCGTACCTCTGTAACATTGCCTTCGTCTCTCCTTGAAACTGAACCCCGTTGTCTGTCAGTACATGATGCGGCATACCATACCGACAAATGAGGTTTCGAGCTATAAACTTTCCCATCTGTTTTGCTGTAACATTATGGAATGATTCGGCTTCCACCCACTTCGAGAAGTAATCTACTGCCACTACTATGAAGCGATGCCCATTCGATGCATTCGGTCAAATTTCTCCAATCATATCAATTCCCCATGCTGAGAAAGGCCACGACTCTGACAACCCGTGCAACTCTGTGTGTGGTAAGTGATTCAAATTACCGTGTGCTTGACAGTCATGACAGTGCTTTACCATTTTCGCGCAGTATGTTTCCATGGTTGACCAATAAAAACCTTGTCTCACTATCTTGCGGGACAGATTCAACTCGTTCATGTGCGGACCACATACCCCGGCGTGTATCTCTTCCATTACATGTTGAGCTTCTTCCTTTCTCAAACACTTCAACTGAATATCGTTTGCTTGCCTCTTGTACAGTTCCCCTTTCAAAGTCACATACTGGGAAGCTAACTTCTGGATGGATATTTTGTCTTTTCTGCCCGCCCCTTCTGGGAGTTCACCATGTTCTAGATACCTCTGAATGTCATAATACCAAGGTTTACCGTCGTCGACCTCAACTTCCAGAATTCTTTCTATCTCATAAACAGGTTTGCTTGCTGTTGTCAGTATCAACGGTCTCATCACTAACTTTTCTGGATTTTCCCAAGTTGCTGGAAGTGTAGCCAATGCATCTGCCATCTGATTCTCTTCTCTCGGTAAGTGCTGAAACTTACACTCGGGGATGTCATGTGCCAACTTTCTGAGGTAAAAAAGGTAAGGTTTCAACCGTTCTTCCTTCAATTCCCATTTTCCTCGCATCTGCTGGACTACCAACATAGAATCTCCGTAGACTTCCACACTCCCGGCCTTTAAGGCTATCAATGTTGTCAAACCAAAAGCACATGCTTCATACTCGGCCATGTTATTAGTCACTCTGAATGTCAACCTCTTGGCCAAAGGTAAAGTCTCTCCTTCGGTGGTCACTATCATGATCCCAATTCCAGCTCCCTTGTAATTCACTGCTCCGTCAAAATACATCTTCCATCTCTGAACTGTTATTGCTTGGATCTCTTCATCTGGAAATTCAAACTTATACTGATCCCCCTCAACAGGTTGCAATGCCAGAAACTCTGCTACTGCTCGCCCTTTGATCACTTTGGAGGTGAAATACTCAATGTCAAACTCTGTCAGCAATACCAACCATCTGCCCAATTTTCCCACTAGTGAAGGCACCAAATGAAGATATTTCAGAGGATTTTCTTTTGACACTACTTGGATCTTGTAAGACTGGAAATAATGCCGCAACTTTCTGGAAGCCCATACCACTGCAAGACAGATCTTCTCAACTTCCTGATATCGAGCCTCAAACGGGAGCATCTTCTTACTCAGATAGTAAACTGCATGTTCTACCCCTGTCTCATCTGCATGTACCATCATTGCCCTCAGTTCTTCTGATTCTATAGCCAAATACAATATCAACGGTCTGCCCGGTCTCGACGATTCCAATACATGAGGCTTTACCAAGTACTCCCTGATTTTTTCGAAGGCTGTCTGACACTGTTCATTCCATCTCACTGGCTGATCTTTTCTCAACAATTTGAAGATAAGCTCACATACTGATGTTAACATGGCGATGAATTGATTGATGTACTGAATCTTTCCCAAGAATACTCTTACTTCTTTTTCTGTCTTCGGTGCAGGCATTTCTGTGATTGCCTTGACCTTCTCGGAGTCTACCTCTATTCCGCCCATTCCCACTGTATGACCAAGCAACTTCCCTGATGTCACCCCAAACACACATTTCTTGGGATTCAGCCGCAGGTTGTATATGTCAACTCTTTGAAGGAACCTTTCCAGTGCTTCAATATGCCCAACCCTTGTCTCTGATTTCACCATCATGTCATCCACATACACCTCAATCTCTTTGTGCATCAAGTCATTGAAAAGTGTAGTGGCCATCCGCTGATAAGTAGCTCCCGCATTCTTAAGCCCAAACGGAATTACCTTGTAACAATGAGTACCCCACTCGTAACAAATGCAGTCTTGTATTTATCTTCCTCTCAGCCATGAGAACCTGATTGTAACCTGAAAACCCATCTGCAAATGAATACATAGCAGATAAAGCCGCGCTAATCAACCAGAACATCTATATGCGGCAAAGGAAAATCATCTTTCGGACAAGCTTTGTTGAGATCTCTGTAGTCTACACACATTCTGACCTTCCCTCTTTCTTTGGCACCGGCACTATATTAGCCAACAACTCTGGATATTTTACTACTTCCAGGAACCCCGCATCTATCTGTTTCTTAACTTCCTCTCTGACTTTCTCAGCCCATTCTGGTCTCATCCTTCGGAGTTTCTGTTTAGTACTGGCCTCATATTCGGATAAGTTGGTATTGTGTGCTGGGAAATGTTTCTGGCTACCCCAGGCATGTCCTCATAGGACCAAGCAAACACTTTGGCATATCTGACCAACACTTCTTCTAGTTTCTCTCCCTCTCTTCAGAGGTAACTTCACTTGCAATCAGAATTTCTTTGGGGTTCTCAAGTGTAACCAAGTTAAATGCGTAGTTCTGGCCGAACTGATATCAATATGCTTGATTCGTGTAGAGTAATGGAAACGACTCAGGCAAGTAAGCAAAAGAAATGTCTTTATTATTGGATAATGCGGAAGTACATTCAAACAAATCAGGAAGGTAATGTCTTCATCATCTATAGACATTTCTTCCTCTGCAATCAGGTCTTCCTCAAACTTTTCATCCTCTCCCAGAGTCAGGCTCTCCCAACTTCATTAGTTTCCTCCTCCTCCTAATTCTCTTCTTCTTTCTTCACAATTTCTTCAACTATCAGCTTCTGACCCAACATATCCTGGAGATCTCAAACCCAGGTACACACAATTCCATTAACTTCCACAGGTTCAGAGCGCCCCTTGATATCCTGTAGGCTTGTCATTCACAAAATATTTCCTCAGTTTTCAAGCCTTTTTTTTGTTGACCTTTGGCTTTCTTTATCAACTTGTACCCCAAACCCTTCCGAAGTAGTCTGTCCTCTGAAATCTGTAATTTTGAACCTTTACCCAACCTTTACCCGGCTCAAACTTCAGTTTCTCATCCATAATCTGAGCCACCCTAGGATACACCAACTCCTCAAAAGTAGCTAACAAACAAACAATGGAAACACCCTCGTAAAGGTTTGTATCTCCAAGCAGGCCCACGGCTTATCAAGCTCAGCCCGGATAGTAAACGTTGGACAAAATGACCCATAGCGTCACTATTTGCACAGATCATTGTGTTGTTGTAGCAAATTAACTATGTGACAAGGAAATTGCACTCTCATCATTTGTGATTAGATCACCATAGATATATAAATGAAGAGAGGTCCCTATGATTAGTTCCTGGATTGAGATGATATGAGACAGTATCAGTCCACAAAGGATTAATCATTAAATATCCCTAGCCGTAGTATTATCGAGACTGGACATCGATAATGCGGAATAGGCTAGTATTGCACTTGTGTGCGTTGTGAGGGCACAACGGCATAGTTCTCATATATATAAGTGTTGGATACTTATGCAAGTGCGATAGGAGGTCGTGTTTCACCGATGGTACGGGAAACAGCTTCGCTCTGGATAGACCCCTCGGAATCCCATTGGTATTATGAATATGTGTCTATGGGAGGCCGAAATCAAGGTAGGTGTGTATAGTCTTAACCTGAGACTTACATCGCTAATGCTTACGACAATCGATATACTTTAGTTGAGGTCGTCTAGGACTGTAACCGGTTCTGTGTACGCCAATGCCGGGTATATTGAGAATCGTAGTGTATTGGATGTGATGTCAAGACGGAAGTATCACTCCAGTCATAGTGGAGATGATGTCACGCAGGATACGGTATTAGTGCTCTTAAGAGATGCGCATCCAATCGTGATATTATGACCAGGTCATGAATATCCGATTATAGAGACTAGTTACCAGACATCCGATATGTGTTTCGGACGGGGCAGACACTTATCCAGCCCCAGCCCTAGCACGTGATTATCCGATACTGGGCCGATACACACAATACATTAGTATACTACGCTTGATACAGATCTTAATATTCTTAAATGGATATGTCCGGAGAATTGGGTAGACTTGGTGCTTTGCTAGGAGTCGACCTTGTCTCGTAAATCGGTAGAACGTAGTACTTGGTACGTACGTGATTCGGGCACTCCGACGACCGTATTTACTGCCAGATTATCCGGGGATCTCATGGGTCGCTTCCCGATAATCCACCGATGACGCACAACTCGCACTCTTGAATAATCTGGGATTATATAGAAGAGAGAGAAAATTAATCTAGGATTAATTACGGAGATATTTTATCTAGGATAAAATCGTCTAGAGAGAGATAACGATTAATTTGGAATTAATCGGTAAATTAATATATTCGATATATTAAACGAAATTAGATTTCGACGCGGAATTAAAATTAGATTTTAATTCGGGCAAACGAGTTAATTTAGAATTAATTCGTTAGCGACGTAAATAATAATTTCGCTAGGCGCAATTATTTATTTAAATTCGATTTAATTAACGTCGCGACGTAAGCTCGGTATTTCGGAAATATCGAACCCGAACGCGTGAGTGCACGTGGGCCCACTTTCATTTGGAAACGTGTGGGGCCCACATGACACATGTCATATTATGCATTATTTATTCTATGCATTGCATGAGATTGTGTACATTGCACTCAATGTCATTGCATGGAGTTTGAGTGTTTGACACTCTAAGCCATTGCATGATTTGTGTCATAATTTATTATTAATTTAATAATTTATGGCATAAATATAAATTGATTTTTGGTAAATCATTTTAACACAACAAACATCTCTATCTCTCTCATTTTTCTCTCTCTCTCACGCCCAAAACTGAAACATGTTACTGGTTTGGAACCAATTTGGCGTGGACTTTAGGGAAGCAAGAGTGGTTTTCATGGTGAAAATTCAAGTGCTAGCACACTACGAGTCTTGCGAAGGTGGTAGGGAGGTTCACCCACCATGAGGCGGGACTCATCCGACGGAGTTTGGAGCTTCGTTTTGAGACCCGAAACTGCCAAGACAGTGAGCATGGACTGCTGCAGTGGGCTTACAAAGGCAGTGCGTTTTTGGGCATGATTCGTCTTCAAATCGACATAACCGATCAATGTAAGTATTCCGCTATCTTCGTTGGTGTATTCACGCATGTTTTCATGTCTTGTTTGATCTTGGGACCTTAGAAAAACCCAACAATGGCATCAAGAGCTAATGTTGCAAGCATGAAAAATGTAGGGCTTAAAATTTGGGTAAATGTGATTTGAGCATGATTTGAATAAATTGTTTGTTTGAGTATGTTTATAACATGTTTAATTTCATTTTGGTTGGACTAATTTGATGAAAAATGATTTGGAATTATTTTCCCCAAATATTGTCCTTGGCCGAATGGTTTGATGATTTTGGATCTTGGATTTTTTGTTTTTTAATTCATTTGATGAGTTAGAATCGATTAGGTTGATGTTAATTTGAAATCGGATTGGATTGGATTTCGAATGGACAAAAACCCCAAAATCTTGAGTTGGCCGAATGTGACTATGCCCTAATGTCTTGGTAAATTTTGATTTTGATAATTGGATGTATTGGAAATCATTCAGGATATGTATTTAATGTCGAATGCGGATTAATTGGATTGAAACCGAATTGGACATGAAATCACTCCTTTGGCCGAGACCTTTAAGCATGTAGATGGGTTTGATTTTTCATTTGTGTGTTGGACATATGATAATGAATCAAGCATGATTAATTGGACTAATATGGTGTTTTAGAAATGTTGATTAGTTGATTGATCATGTAATACACTTTGGTAATTAAATTGGGAAATTGGATTTTTTGAATTAATTATTTGGGCCTAATTTTGGAAATTGGATTTAAATGTTGTATTTGGGCCTATTGGGCTTGATTTATCAAGTTTGGTTTAGGCCAAATGGATTGGATCCAATTGGGCCCAAAACCTTGACCATAAAGCCCAAATGCGACTAATGAACCTTTAAAGTTCAATTGGGCCTAATGGGCCAAGATTGATTTATGGGCTTATGGGGTAAATCCCGGATTGGACTTTGGTTATCGGTTTGACCCGAGTTGACCAAAAGCCCACGCCTTAAGAAATCAATCAAAAGCCCATTGGACTTTAATTGAATTGACGTTGGACGTTAATCGGTCTTTGAGACGCGTTACGATTAGAATTTGGAATTTAAATCGTAAAAGGTTTATTAAATAAAAGTGTAATATTTAATTTGGAATTGAATAGTGAATTAGTATTAAATACATGTTAAATTAGATTTAATGATGTAGTTTAATTTAATTCATGAATTCGTACTTTAAGTACTTATTCGCAAAAACGAGTTTGACTCGAACAAAATCAAATCGTTGTTTGAACATTGGATGATCACTTAATTATCAGATTAATTAATTTGATTAGATTGATTGATAGCATGCTTATGTGTGTGAATACGTGGTTGTGTTGAATGAATAATGTATATCGGATGGATATTAGACGGGTGGGCAATTTTAGAAATTGTTGTAATAAATTCGATTTATTAAAT
This sequence comes from Zanthoxylum bungeanum, assembly GCA_019454045.1. NCBI lineage: Eukaryota > Viridiplantae > Streptophyta > Magnoliopsida > Sapindales > Rutaceae > Zanthoxylum > Zanthoxylum bungeanum. The sequence goes on from SKCR01021823.1 coordinate 96,710, forward strand.
TGGACCTGCGTGTCCAGCCTTATCACCTCTATTCTCTTTGTATTCTCTTCTCACCTATTCCCCTCTATGTATATGAGGTTTCTTTAGAAGTGTAGTGTAACGGGTAGAAGTAATACTAGTGCTAGCTTGAGTGAGAAAGGGAGAGATTTGATCTAGGATCAATGTGTTAAGTATCCATCCGCATATCATTATTATTTATTTTCATACTCGCTTTATTATGTATTTAGAATGCATGTTTAAGGGTGTATGATGATGAGACCTTAACATAGATAATTAAATTGGTAGCCAATTTGCACGCGAAAAAGCCCTCATCAAATATCATGCGTTTTTTCCTTCCATTGAGTGATTCTTACTCAAGATCCTAGATTGGCAGGGGTTGTTGGCCAAAGTCAAGCCCTTGTCCTTCAAAGATGTGTTTTAATCACGAGGCTTTGTTCCATATGGTGTCTTGTCCAAGTTGTGGTTTGTTGGCCAAAGTCAAGACCACTTCTTGTCCAACGACATTGATTACGAAGCTTCCATGTCAATGGGTCCGCGCTTGACTGGGATCACTAGGTTTGTTGTGCCAAAGCCAAGGCCTAGTTGATTCAGAGGAAAAAGGTTAGGGTATATATTGGATATATAGGCATATATAAGATATATGTTTAGGACTTGGATGTCCACCTACTGGATCTAGGAGTTGGATTAGATCCAATTGATCTTAGAGATCTACCTAGTTAATTATCATACAATTTGTTGGCCAAAGTCAAGATTGTGTGATATTTAACGGGATCCTAGCCCACTAGGAAACACGGTTTCCCCCGAGTACTCGACAGAGGGTTAGAGGCTCGACGAAAAATAGTGGGAGGCAAGTATTGAATTTGCAACATTCGTTCGAATACTCGCTAAACGCGCTCATCTATATTTTACTCGTCATATTAATCAAAAGTATTAGTTGGACTAATATTTTATGTTGTTTTAAATATATATATAGTTGGACTATATACAAACTCATTCAATATATAGTTGATTTTATAATTGGATTATAGTAATCAATATAATTGAATTAAAATGATAGTTGATTTTATAATTAGATTATAGTAATCAATATTAAAATTATAGTTGATTAATAATTGGATTATTGTAATCATTATAATAAATAGTACCTTATTAAATTGATTAAATAGTTGGACTATTGAAATCAAGAAAGAATTGAAAAGTTGAATATTTAAAATATATAATCATTGGATTAAATGCTTTAAATGATTTAATTTTCATATTGGGAATAAATAATAGGTTAATTTATTTGATAAAATAACTTATTATGACTAAGCCCATAATTAAGCAAATAGTAGAGCATAAAATCTTTGGAAGATTTATGTGATGATGACTTTAGTGCTTAATTAATATACTTACAATAAATCTATCTTTAGATTTAAAAGTATTAAAATTGCAATTAATTGACCATTCTAGTGGAGAAAAGTCAAAGTTTGCAATTGGGCATGTAGCACAAGGTGCACATCATTTCGATATTCTAAAACCCAAGGCTTGGCCAAAGGTTTGTGAAATATTGAAAAGGTAATTGACATATCCCAAAGTGACTACCATTTGGATATGGAAGACACGAAGGAATTAAAGATAGGGAGAGGCTCTAACTTTAAAAATATTTGTCAAAGTTATGTTTACTACTAGTATTAAAATTGGATTTTAAATACTTAGTGTGGTACATAATACATATATGTATTGACGTTCAGAATCCGCTGTGGGCTGGATACTGGCTTCAAGCTGAGATTTCTCTGCGAATTGGAAACGGGACGAAAGTCGCTGTTTCGACCGTAGATACCTAAGTTTAGGAACTACCCTTCGGGTGTGTACTTAAATTAGGAAATGTTATAATGTAACTAGTTTGACTAGAGACATTATCTCTATATCAGTGTTTAATTCCGATGCGGATAAACCTTTATATTCTAGAACACTAAAGTGTTTCATTATATAAAGATGATACTGAGATAAATACATTAGATGTAAATAACATAATTTATATTTTGAATATAAATAAAATCTCAAACATATAAATGACAAATAAATAGCTCAAATTGATTTGATCAATAGAGACTTATTTGTGGCATTGTTGTCTGGGACACAATTAAACGAGACTCGTATATCCACACTTTTGAAGAGTGGGTACTAGGACTGATTTGACTATTCAAATAAGGTCTACGAATCTAGTTTATTAGGTTAAAAACCTAAAATACTATTTACTTGGTAATAGTAAAAGGGCCACCGATCTGTTAGCCATATTCATGGTGAAGTAAGTGGGCCCATATCTAGCTAGGCTAGATGTGAACATGAATATTTCGTGACCTTAACGGATGTAGCATCACGTTGTGGTTATGTGTTTCTTTTGAAGAACACAGATCAGAAACTTTTGAAGTTTCGACACGAAGAAAACAAACAGATCGGCTATAGTGTTATTATTCCGCCACGGTAAGACCGAAATGGAAAATACTTAAGCAGTAAGTTTCATATATAAATGAAAGAGTACGGTGTTCTTTCATGTGAGGACTCCTCCCGAGACACGTCGGTTAGACGGTGTGTCTGAACTAAAACCGAATTTTGTTGGACATGAAGGTTTATCACGAGTCGCTCTGAGCTACTATTTCCTTCTACAGGATATGTATTAACAGTGCAAAACTTATTTAGAATAAGGTTCCATATAAATCTGTTTGAACAGATATCATATAGGATATGAACAGGAAAGAAACGAGGTTTCTCATTCATTCCTGATAATTTGGGTATGCCAGGCATAAAGTTTGGATGATACCAAACTAAGAACCCAAATTGGATTAGTGCCAATATAGGTTATCCTAAGGGAAACCATAAGTATAGTACTTATAAATCCCACATGAGAACAATGTGATTGTTGCTCACCATGCGGTTTTCCTGAGAGGAATACCGATATGCAGTGGTCAGTGGGAGGATAGTGATACTCAATGAAAATCGGAGTAATACTATTCATAGCACGAAGTCCTTAATGGAACACAAATAATTCATCTATGATGAATCTGTACCATTAATCTTCAAATACACAAGAAATCGGGTAGATCGGATAGAGTCAGAAAACAACCTAGGGTATGGGTTTCTGATCTAACCTCATTAAGATGTCAATCTTATGGAGGTGTACCATCCGACTACGTTATGAGGAAGTGATACGAGGTATCGACTCCCTGTTATGGCAAAGTGCCATGAGTCCGAAATGGATTCCATGTATAACGACTATTATGGATACTAGTTGTTGTACCACAAGGCGTTGTGCCTATGGTACATTATACGTCTTCAAGGAAGACATACATGGATGACAACATACCAACTTACAAAGCTAGGCTTTTGACGGAAAGGTATCGTTATCAACATTGTGTTAATAACGGTTCAACCTTTTACCTGTTGCCATGGTAAGTCCATTTTGAAGATGCTTGTTGATAACTGTATATTTCATTTATGAAATATGTCAGTTACAAATCAAAATCGCTTTCCTGAAAAGGAAACCTTTTGGAGGATGTTTACAACATCCTGACGATTTTGTATAACCGACAAACAAGGTTTGCGGGTTATTCGATCCATGTTTGGATCAAAGCAAGCATAAGGTTCTTGGAACTGACGTTTTGAAATAATCATAATGGTTTATGATTTAACTCAAAACGAAATAATTCTTGTGTATATAAGGAGGTTAGTGGGAGAGGGCACTGACAATGAAATTCCCATAAAGCAATTGGTGAAAGCTTGGCTTTCATAGATATTCTTTCAATAGAAATTCTCCGTAGAATTCTGGGGAGTAACAACCTTTATTCAGGGAATAAAGATCTACTGGGATAGATTTGGAGTTGTTAACACTCTCTGGGAAATGTACATTTAAAATGTACTTGTATTGGTGTCTCATACGCTTCGAGCATATGGAGTCACAATCAGGTCAATCCAAGTGATAGTCACTGGATTGAATTTAAGGACATCTGTTAGTATCTTAGAGAACTAAAGATGTTGTCTTAAACTATGGAGAAGGAGAACTTGAAGTGACTGGGATCACTACTGCAAGTTTCCAAAACGATTAAATACTACGGTACTATAAAGTTTGAATAACGGGACAGTGAGCTGGAAATATTCCGAGCAAGATAACTGCTGCCGAATAAACAACAAATGTGGATTATTGCTGCAGCTGAGGCAGCAATAGAAGCCATCTGGATCGATAATAAATCTAATTAGATTAGATATAATTCTGTTAGCAGCTGAGCTAGACGTCAGCACAGGCTAAAGAATTAAAGGTCTCATCAACGATCCAGATATATACAGCATAGGATACTGTATACTATTCAGAGACCTCTCCCGCCTAAACTCACTGAGCCACTGGAGCTAGAGTTATGGAAAACTCATAGTGATGATTGTGACCAAGCTCAGTCAGTTATGCTAGCTGCAATGACTCAGCATTTCAGACGCCAGAATAGGGATTTGGATCCCTATAACATAATGGCAAGATTGCGTGATCTTCACCGCACCAATAAGCGGATGAAGAGGTACGAGCTAGTAAGGAAACTCTTCCGCTCCCGGATGACAGACGGCGCATCAGTTGAAGCCCACGGGGCTCAAATGATTGCCGATATTGATGAGTTGGCCAATATGGGAATAGTCTTGGAGGCTGATCTGACTATAGATATGATCTTGCAGTCACTTCCTGATACTTGGAAACAAATCATAGTCAACTACAAGTTGATGGATACTGACGACACTCTTGGAGAGTTGTTGTCTGTGCTGAAGGAGTCCGAAAGGGAATCCTAAAGGGGAGCAAGCGCGAGGCGCATTTTGCATTGACCTCTCATGCGCCAAAGGGTGGCCCCAAGGCAATTGGAGGTGCAAGGAAGAAGAAGTTCAAGAAGAAGGGTAAAGCAAGTTGACAGTGGCTTCTAGGAAGCCAAAGGACAAATCTCGGGACATCTGCCTTAACTGCGGCAAGAGGGGTCACTGGAAACGTGACTGCCGAATGAGCATTGTGCAGAGGGAGGATATCAAGGCTGGCAAGGCCATTGCCTCTGGTATGTTTGTTATTGAGATAAATATGAATACTTCTAGTTTTAAAAATTGGATTTTTGATTCTGGTTGTGGTGCACATATTTGTACTGATGTGCAGGATCTGCATGATAGCAGGGTGCTGGCATCAGGGGAGATGGATCTACGGGTCGGAAACGGAACACCAGTTGCTGTTTTGGCCGTAGGGACTTTTGTTTTAGTACTGCCCTCAGGGCATGAACTTAAACTTTGAACTGTTATTTTGTGCCTAGTTTAACTAGGAACATTATATCTGTATCCTTGTTAACCCAGCAGGTTACACTTTTGTATTCAGGAACACAGGGTGTTATTTATATAAAATGATACAGAAATTTGCACAGCTGTTGCAAATAACGGTCTTTATATTTTGAATATAAATGAATCTCCTAAAATGACAAACAAAAGGCTCAAAAGGAGTAATCTAAAAGATGAAGCTTATATGTGGCATTGTCGTCTAGGACACATCAACAAGACTCGCATATCCACACTTTCAAAGAGTGGGTACTTGGACGAATTTGATCCCAATTCATATGACGTCTGCGAATCTTGTCTTTTAGGCAAAATGCCTAAATCACCTTTTAGCGGTAAAGGTGAACGTGCCACAGAACTGTAGCTCTCGTTCATACTGATGTATGCGGGCCATGTCTAGCCAGGCTAGAGGTGGATTTCACTACTTCGTAACCTTTACAGATGATGCATCTCGTTACGGTTATGTGTATCTTATGAGACACAAGTCGGAAACTTTTGAGAAATTCAAAGAGTTTCGACACGAAGTGGAGAAACAAACAGGATGAGTATCAAGACATTACGGTCAGACCGTGGTGGCGAATACTTAAGTTATGAGTTTCAAGATTACTTGAAAGAATATGGTATTCTTTCACAGTGGACTCCTCCTGGAACACCACAATTAAACGGTGTGTCCGAACGGAGAAACCGCACCTTGTTGGACATGGTGAGGTCAATGATGAGTCGCACTGAGCTACCAATATCCTTCTGGGGATACGCATTAAACAGTGCTATACTTATTTTGAATAAGGTACCGTCGAAGTCTGTTGAACAGACCCCATATGAGATATGGACAGGAAGGAAACCAGGTTTCTCTTTCCTAAAGATTTGGGGATGCTGGGCATATGTTAAACGTTTGGAAGTACCAAACTTGAACCCAAATCTGATAAATGCCTTTTCGTTGGATATCCTAGGGAAACCAAAGGATATTACTTCTATTACCCACAAAGAAAAAAGTATTTGTTGCTCTACATGCGGTTTTCCTTGAGAAGGAATTCCTAAATGCAGTGGTAAGTGGGAGGAAAGTAGAACTCGATGAAGATCGTAGTGATACTGTTCCTGGCAATGAATCAACGACGGAACAAGAACAGACCATCCGGGATGAGTCTGTACCACAAACTTCACATACACAAGGACCGCGTAGGTCGGAGAGAGTCAGAACAGTACCTGAGAGGTATGGGTTCCTGATCTCACCTCATATAGATATTAATCTTATTGAGGATAATGAGCCGGCTACGTATGAGGAAGCGATACAAAATATCGATCCGCTTTATGGCAAGAAGCCATGAAGTCCGAGATGGATTCCATGTACGCCAACCAAGTTTGGACACTGGTTGATGCACCAGAAGGCGTAAAGCCTATTGGATGCAGATGGATCTTCAAGAAGAAGACCGACATGGATGGCAACGTACAAACGTACAAGGCTAGGCTTGTAGCGAAGGGGTATCGTCAACAATATGGTATTAATTTGACGAAACCTTCTCACCCGTTGCCATGATTAAATCCATTCGGATAATGCTTGCAATAGCTGCATATTTCGACTTCGAGATATGGCAAATGGACGTTAAAACCGCTTTCCTTAACGGAAACCTTTTGGAGGATGTTTATATGCAACAGCCTGACGGTTTTATCGTACCTAGACTTGCAAACAAGGTTGGCAAGTTAAATCGATCCATTTATGGATTGAAGCAAGCATCACGGTCATGGAATCAGCGCGTTTTGATGAGATCATAAAGGAATATGATTTCGTGCAAAACGCAGATGACCCTTGTGTATACAAGAAGGTTAGTGGGAGAGCACTTACTTTTATTGTCCTTTATGTCGACGACGTATTGCTTATAGGCAATGACATTCCCATGCTAACGTCGGTGAAAGCTTGGCTTTCATTAAAATTCTCCATGAAAGATCTGGGAGAAGCAGCCTTTATTCTTGGAATAAAGATCTACAGGGATAGATCTAGAAAGCTGCTTGGACTCTCCCAGAGTACATACATTGATAAAGTGTTGAGGAGATTCAACATGGAACAATCCAAGAGGGGATTGGTTCCAATGGTACGTGGTACCTTCTGTCTAAGGACATGTGCCCTAAGACTCAGGAAGAGAGAGACCACATGAGTCGGATACCGTTCGCCTCGGCAGTCGGATCGATCATGTATGCCATGATATACACACGACCTGATGTCTCATATGCTTTGAGCATGTGCAGTCGCTATCAGGCCGATCCAGGTGAAGTCACTGGATAGCAGTTAAGAATATCCTTAAGTATCTTAAACGAACTAAGGATGCTTTCTTAATTTATGGAGGCGGAGAACTTGCGGTATCTGGGTATACCGATGCAAGTTTCCAAACCGACAAGGATGACTACAAGTCGCAATCCGGGTACATTTTTTGCTTGAATAACGGAGCAGTGAGCTGGAATCTTCCAAGCAAGATACTGTTGCCGATTCAACAACAGAAGCGGAGTACATCGCTGCATCTGAAGCAGCAAAGGAGGCAGTTTGGATCCGAAAGTTCCTAATCGGATTAGGAGTAGTTCCGTTAGCAGCTGAGCCCGTTCCATTGTATTGTGACAATAACGGGGCTATAGCACAGGCTAAGGAACCAAGGTCTCATCAACGGTCCAAGCATGTTCTTCGACGTTATCATCTGATTCGGGAGATTATACATCGTGGCGATGTAAAAGTCGAAAAGGTCACATCAGATGACAACATTGCAGATCCGCTGACGAAAGCTGTTCTACAGCAAGTTTTTGAACGACACATACATAGTTCGGGTATTAGATGCTTGAGTGACTGGCTATAGGCCAAGTGGGAGATTGTTAGACATTATGTCCCATAGCGTCACTGTTTGTAAATGATATTGTATTATTGTACAAAATTAACTATGTGATAATGAAATTGCCTTTTGCCGTTTTTTATATTTTTTTCTTTGACTTATAAATGGCGAAAGTCCATATGATTAGTACCTGGACTGAGAATGATATGAGACAGTATCAGTCCCCAAAGGTTTAATCATTAAATATCCCTAGTCGTAGTATTATCGAGACTGGACATCGATAATGCGGAATAGACTAGTATTGCGCTTGTGCACGTTGTGAGGGCACAACGGCATAGTTCTCATATATTTAGTATTGGATACTTATGCAAGTGCGATAGGAGGTTGTGTTTTACCGATGGTACGGAAAACAGCTTCGCTCTGGATAGACCCCGCGGAATCCCATTGGTAGTATGTCTACGTGTCTATGGGAGGCCGCATCAGGGTAGGTGTATATGGTCTTAACCTGAGACTTACATCGCTAGTACTTGCGACAATCAGTAAACTTTAGTTTTGGTGGTTGGGGACCTTAACCGGTTCTGTGTACACCTCTTCTGGGTTTATCGAGAATCGTAGTGTACTGGATGTGATGTCAAGATGGAAGTATCGCTTCAGACATATGGAGGTGATGATCACGCAGGACACAGAACTAGTACTCTATAAAAGGTTGCAACCGTCGGGACAATATGACAAGGTCAGGATTGTCCGATTTAAAAGAACTAGTTGCTTGATGTCCGATATATGTTTCGTACGGGGCAGACACATCTCCAGCCCAGGCCTAGCATGTGATCATCCGATACTGGATCGATGTACGGAATACTACGGTATACTACGCCTGATACAGATCTTATATTCCTATAAGAATATTTCTGGAGAATTGGGTAGGCATGGCGCTTTGCTAGAAGCCAACCTTGTCTTGTAAATCGGTAAAGACGTAGTACGAGGTACGTACGTGTTCGGATTATCCGACGACCGTATTTACTGCCAAAATATCCGGAGATCTCTTGGGTCGCTTCCTGAAGATTCACCTATGATATTTGATTCGGACTTAATTAATCTTGGATTAATTGCGGAGAAACTTTATCTTGGATAAAGTGCCTAATTTAAGAGAGAGAACGATTAATTTGGAATTAATCGATAAAATTAGTATTCGATATAATAATCGAAATTCGATTTCGACGCGAAATTAAAATTAGATTTTAATTCGGGCATACGAGTTAATTTAGAATTAATTCGTAAGCGACGTAAATATAATTTCGCTAGGAGCGATTATTTATTTAAATCCGATTTAATTAACGTCGCGACGCAAGTTCGGTATTTCGGAAATATCGAACCCGAACGCGTGAGTGGAGGTGGGCCCACTTTCATTGGGAACGTGTGGGGCCCACATGACACTTGTCATTATATGCATTATTTTATTGATAAGGCATTGCATGTTAATAGTGTACAAAACACTCTAAGGCATTGCATGGTGATAGTGTGCATTACACTCAAAGGCTTTGCATGGAGTTTGAGTGTTTGACACTCTAAGCCATTGCATGGTTTATGTCATAGATTTATTATTTATTTAATAAATTATAACATAAATATAAATTGATTTTTGGTAAAACAAAGATCAATTAAGACTTTACACAAAATCTCTCTTCTCTCTCAAATTGCCGAGAACTCCATTGACAAGGGCAAGGAAGATTTGATCTTCTATTTCTCCATTTTGCTAGCACAAGCAAGGGATCAAAAAGGTGATAGGGAAACCATCAAAGAGCTTGGAATACAAAAACTTGGAGCTTCAAGTCTTCTTCCTCCTCTTGGCCGAATCTTCAACACTTGGAGCTTCCACCATTTGATCATCTTCTTCATCACATAGCTTTGTAAGTATGATTCCGCCATGCTTCAAGTCTTTTATATATATTCATTTATAGTATTTCATGAATGCTTAATCTTTCCTTGGGACATATTATAGAAACCAACAGTCTTCTGGGAAGACAAAAGACATATCCCAAGATGTCTGCCTAAACTGTGGCAAACGGGGTCACTGGAAGTGTTGGGGTTGTTGCTCAGAGCGCCAATTCCCGGTTGTATTTCTTTTGAATACTTCTGTAAAACATTATTATTATGAATAATATATGCAGTTTCTATAATATAATCTATCTTTTAATATGGTAAAGACGTATTGACCTTAGAATGATTAGTCATGGTACTGTTGCAAAAGCATCGCAACAGACATTGAGTAGTATCATGACGTTGTCATTCTCAGACAGTTCCTGGTCAAGGTTTACACTACTTGGTCAGTAAAGTAAACCCGTTGAGACCGGTACATGTCATATACTGGAATATATGATTCAGATGGTTTCTCAATGAACCATTAGTCTTGGAGACTAGTATAGACGTGTAGGTGTTTATAGCGGATAAACACTGAACGACTCACCGAAGATTCTTAATGGATGGTACACCAGCGTCAATAAGAATCTTCTCGGGTTGAGTAGCACTTGTGATTCTTAGACTTGAGATGCCATTGAGGGCACATGAGACATCTTCTACAATTAGATGGCAGTCACGTCACCGATCAATTTAGATCAGACCTCCGCCTGTTCATTGGGTGTAGACAGATCCTCAGGGTGTCCTATGTGTATCAAGATATGATCTGTCAGTTCTGTGTGTCAGAGCATAGGTAGTCCATATGATTAGCAATCATATAAAACCATGGGCCCGTGGTAAAGTTAGAAGATAGTTCTAAACATTCTTTTAGAGATTGCTAATGGAATAGTCGACTGGATAATCCCCATAGAGATTTGACGTTTACATCTATATCTCTGGGATTTATCCGGATACTTGTGACGGAGGAATTATACATTTGCCATGACCTCGACCTGTATGGTTCAGCGAGATTATCTATGATCGTCATAATCTACGGGTGGATAGATTATGGACACGAAATTAGATTTCGTGACGGATATACCTGAATCTAGAGAGTCTCAATAATGAAACATACTCGTAGAGCATTAGAGCAACATTAATAAATAATATTGATTATTTATAAAGTCGTTTAAAGGTTAAACGCAAGATATGTGCTAAAGGGACTAGATAGTCATTTGCCTAATTATTGTGTATTTATATTTAATACTTGATTAATTTAAATACACATTAATTAATAGTCAAAATGAGTTATTTGACTTATATCCTAAATGAATATATATTTTTAATATTTAATGTAAATATTATACATATATTTAATATATTTGTATTTAATTAATTAATTGATTATTTAATTGTTAAATGATTAAATTAATTAAAATATAAATATCTTACATTAGGATATTTGATGTAAATGATATTAGTTGCCTTTGTTGACGTAAATAAATATCCATAAAGTGTTTTAGATATTTATGCAAGTTGATTTAATGAAATTTGAAATGAAATTGAAATGAAAATTTGGTATATACATTTGCAAGGGTTTCGGCCAAGGCAAAATTGGAGAGGTATATATTGTTTTCATTTATTTCTCATTTACTAACCTAATACACTTATCATAAAACTCCATTGAAAGAAACCAAGGAAACAAGTGAATGAGAAAAGGAAAAACCAAAAGAAAAGCTTGGATTTAGTAAGTTTTTCAAACTTACTATTAGAAAGGAAATTGTTCCTTAGGATCTAGGAAACATCTTATGATGTTCTTAAGTTATTTTTTTCTTTATTTCTTGTGTTTTTGATGATGGAAATTTTTATTGAAAGTGTTGAGCATGTATTGTGAATGAAGGTTGTGACTATTGTAGTTGTAAGCTTTCTTTTAACGTTTTGGAAACCATGTTGCTAATCTAGAGTTGTTGAACCACTCTTAGATGACCTAGATTTGATCTTGAGTTGTTTCATTGTGTTGAGACTTGGATTGGATGTAAGAATGATGATTGAAGTAATTGATTTAATGTATTTGGTCTAATTTGTCCAATTTGTGGAAATTGAAAAATTAGGGTTCTTAACTAATTCCAAATTTGGGGCTTTTCATATATGTTGTGTATTTGTATGTGTATATGATGCATATAAAGTTTCATGTTGATTGGATTACATTTGGATGTGTTTTGAATCATGAAATGACAAAATGCACAATTGTGCACCTTGGATGGGCTCTCGGCCTTGGAGTCAAATTTGGGGATTTTGGTGCTTTTGGTGTTTTGATGTTTTGAACATGCTAAGTTCATCTTAGAAATGATTTAGAATCATTCAAAATTGATTTGATCAATTTCGGACTAAAATGGACAAAATACCAAAGTAATGGTAATTTGGTAAATTCACTTAAATATGATTTATTGAATTTTATTTCATAATTTGATTATTGGAATATTAAATAAATGCGTTTATTTAATTAATCCGAGAAAAAGTTTTGAAATCGGAAAATATGATTTTCCACCGCTTCCGCTGCGTTACCGGATTCAGCCCCTAAAAACCCCAACAGGAAGCGTGACTGCCGTATAGACAAGGTAGACATGAAGGAAGTGAAGAGGGGCAAGGCTCCGGCTTCAAGTATGTTTGTCATAAACATGTTCGCTATTAGTTTCAAAATTGGATTTTGATACTAGATGTGGTATATATATATGTACTGATGTACGGGATCTGCTGATTAGCAGGATACTGACTTCAGTTGAGATTGATCCGTGAATCAGAAACGAGACAAGAGTCGTTGTTTTAACCGTAGAAACCTATGTTTAGGAACTACCCTTTGGGTATATACTTAAATTAGGAAACTGTTATAATGTACCTAGTTTGACTAGAAACATTATCTCTATATCAGAGTTTAACCTATTGCGGGTATACCTTTATATTCTAGAACACTAAAGTGTTTTATTTTATAAAGATGATATTGAGATAAACACATTAGATGTGAATAACAATATTTATATTTTGAATATAAATGAATCTCAAACGCATAACATGACAAACAAATAGCTCAAACTGAATAAATCAGATGAGACTTATTTGTGGCATTGTTGTCTGGGACACATTAAACAAGACTCGTATATCCACACTTTCGAAGAGTGGATACTAGGACATATTTGATTCTATTCAAATGATGTCTACGAATCTAGTTTATTAGGCAAAGTGCCTAAAACACCTTTTACTTAGTAAAAGTTTAAGTGCCACCAATTTGTTTGCCCTCGTTCATAGGTGGGCCCATATCTAGCTAGGCTAGAGGTGGATATGAACACTTCATAACCTTTACGGATGTGGCATTGTGTTATGGTTATGTGTTTCTTTTGAAACATGAATCGGAAACTTTTGATAAATTCAAAGAGTTTCGACACGAAGTATAAGAACAGATTGACAAGAGTGTTAAAACCGTCACGGTTAGACTGTGGTGGAAAATACTTAAGCAATAAGTTTCTCGATTACTTGAAAGAGTATAGTATTCTTTCACAGTGGACTCCTTCCGGAACACCTCAATTGACGGTGTGTCCGAATGGAGAAACCGAACCTTGTTGGACATAGTAAGGTTAATCATGAGTCGCTCTGAGCTACCATTTTTCTTCTAGGGATACGCCTTAAATAGTGCAATACTTATTTTGAATAAGGTTGCATGAAAATCTGTTTGACAGATTTCATATTAGATATGAACAGGAAAGAAACCGGTTTTTCTCATTCCTGAAGATTTGCGTATGCTGGGCATATGTTTGGATGATACCAAACTAGAACCCAAATTGGATAAGTGCCTAATTGTAGGTTATCCTAAGGTAACCAAAGTATAGTACTTATACAACTCACAAGAGAACAATGTAATTGTTGCTCGCCATGCATTTTTCCTAAGAGGAATACCTATATGCAGTGGTAAGTAGGAGGAAAGTAAAACTCGATGAAAATAAGAGTAATACTCTTCCAGGCACCGATTCCTTAATGGAACACAAACAGTTCATCAATGATGAAACTATACCACAATCTTCGAATACACAAGAACCGTGTAAGTCAGAGAGAGTCAGAAAACAACCTGGGAGGTATAGGTTTCTGATCTCACCTCGTAAAGATGTCAATCTTATTGAGGAATAAGAACCGACTACGTATGAGGAAGTGATACAAGGTATCGACTCCTTTTATGGCAAAGTGCCATGAAGTCTGAAATGGATTCCATGTATACCAACCAAGTTTGGACACTAGTTGATGTACCGGAAGGCATTGTGCCTATTGGTACTATATAAGTCTTCAAGGAAGACATACATGGATGGCAACATACAAACGTATAAAGCTAGGCTTATAGCAAAAAGGTATCGTTATCAACATTGTGTCGATTACGACGAAACTTTTACTCGTTGCCATAGTTAAATCCATTTGGATAATGCTTGCTGATGCTGCATGTTTCATTTATGAAATATGGCAGCTGAACGTCAAAATCATTTTCCTTTAACGGAAACTTTTTGGAGGATGTTTATAACATCCTGACGGTTTTGTTGTACCAAAACAAGAAAACAAGGTTTGCAAGTTAATCGATCCATTTATGGATTGAAGCAAGCATTGCGTTCTTGGAACTATGGTTTTGATGTAATCATAATGGTATATGATTTAATTCAAAACGAAGTTAATTCTTGTGTATATAAGGAGGTTAGTGGGAGCACACTGATAGTGATTGTCCTAAATAATGATGATATATCATTTCTTGGAAATGACATTCCCGTAATATAATCGGTGAAAGCTTGGCTTTCATGAAAATTCTCCATAGAATACTTCGGAGAGACAACCTTTATTCTAGGAATAAGGATCTATTGGGATAGATCTAAAGGTTGTTGACACTCTCTGAGTACTAATACATTGAAATAAATGTACGCGACCTGGTGTCTTATATACTTTGAGCATATGGAGTCACAATCTGGCCAATCCAAGTGATAGTCACTGGATTGATGTTAAGAACATCCTTAAGTATCTTAGATGAACTAAGGATGCTGTCTTATAATATGGAGAAGGAGAACTTGAAGTGACTGGGTTCACTGTTGCAAGTTTCCTAACCAATAAAAATGACTATAAGTCGTAATAAGGTACTATATAGTTTGAATAACGGAACAGTGAGCTGGAAATCTTCCAAGCAAGATATTGTTGCCGAATAAACAAAAAAAATGGAATATTGCTGCAGCTAAGGCATCAATAGAAGCACTTTGGATCCAACGAATCCTAATTAGAATAGGAGTAGTTCTGTTAGCAGCTGAGCTAGGCTACAACACAGGCTAAAGAATTAATGGTCTCATCAACGATCCAAGTATATACTTCAACTATTCATCTGATTCGTTCGGATCATACATCGTGGCGATGTGATGATTGAATAAATCACATCAGATGATAACTTTGCAAATCCGCTGACGAAAGCTGTTTCTCAGCAGAAGTTTGAGCGACCCATACATAGTTCAAGTGTAAGACACTTGAGTGATTGGCTATAGGCCAAGTGGGAGATTGTTGGACAATTATGACTCATAGCATCACTATTTGTACAGAACACGGTGTTGTTGTACAAATTAACTATGTGACAAAGGAAATTGCTCTTTTACCACTTGTAATTGGATTACCGGGATATATAAATGATAAAAGTCTATATGATTAGTTTCAGATTAATAAGATATGAGAGAGTATTAATGCGCTAAGGTTTAATCATTAAAACATCCCTAGTCGTAGTATTATCGAGATTGGACATCGATATTGCAGAATAGACTAGTATTGCACTTGTGCGTGTTATGGGAGCATAACGGCATAGTTCTCATATATTTGGGTATTGGATACTCATGCAAGTGTAATAGGAGGTTGTGTTTAACGATGGTACGGAAAAAGCTTCGCTCTGGATAGACCCCTCGGAATTCCATTGGTAGTATGACTATGTGTCTATGGAAGTCCGAATCAGGGTAGGTGTATTTGGTCTTAACTTGAGACTTGCATCGCTAATACTTGCGACAATCAATATACTTTGGTTTTGGTCATCCAGGGCTTTAACAGGTTCTATGTACGCCTCTTGTGGGTATATTGAGAATCGTAGTGTATTGGGTGTGATGTCGAGATGGAAGTATCACTCCAGTCATATGGAGATGATGGTCACGTAGGATACGGAACTGGTACTCTTGTATGATGCAGCTATCGAGATAATATGACTCGGTCATGTTTATCCGATTATAGAGACTAGTTACTAGAGATCCGATATGTGCTTCGTACGAGGCAGACACAATTCCATCCCTAGGCCTAGCACGTGACATCCGATACCGGATCGCAATACGAAATACTAAGTATACTACGCCTGATACATATTATATATTCCTTTAAGAATATTTCTCGAGAATTGGGTAGGCACGGTGTTTTGCTAGAAGCCAACCGTGTCTTGTAAATCGGTAAAAACGTAGTACTAGGTACGTACATGTTCGGATAGTCTGACGACCGGATTTACTGCCAACATATCCGGGGATCTCATGGGTCGCTTCCCGAAGATTCACCGATGACATATAACTTGCACATAATTAATATGGGATTAATTATAAGAGAGAGAAAATTAATCTAGGATTAATTACAGAGATATTTTATCTTGGATAAAATACTATTTAAAGAGAGAGAACGATTAATTTGGAATTAATCGATAAAATTATATATTCGATATATTATACGAAATTGGATTTCGACGCGGAATTAAAATTAGATTTTAATTCGGGCAAACGTGTTAATTTAGAATTAATTCACCAGCGATGTGAATAGTAATTTTGCTAGGCATAATTATTTAATTAAATTTGATTTAATTACGTCGCAACAGAAAATT
Source organism: Zanthoxylum bungeanum (assembly GCA_019454045.1). Taxonomy (NCBI): domain Eukaryota; kingdom Viridiplantae; phylum Streptophyta; class Magnoliopsida; order Sapindales; family Rutaceae; genus Zanthoxylum; species Zanthoxylum bungeanum. Next base: position 113,639 of record SKCR01021823.1, read on the forward strand.
CGTTAATTCGGAATTAGCGAACACGAGCCCGGGAGTGTTTGTGGGCCCACTCGCGTTTCGAATCAAGTGGGGCCCACAAGTCACATCACGCGTCAAATCATTAGTCATTCTTGTGATGGAAGTCACATCAACTTTGAGTGATGTGATGCTTGTCACTTTTGTGATTGATCGGAGTTGTTGGAAGACTTTAATGCCTTGTACCTTTTTGAATTTGGTAATTGATTTTTTGTATTTTGATTTTTGAAATTAAAATACACAAAACATAACATAACTTCATCATCTTCTCTCCTCTCACTCTCACGGCTTTTGAAGCCATTTCTCTCTAAAATTTCTCTTATGGCCGAGAGATAGAAGAAGCAAAGGAATGAATTTGTGGCAAATTTATTCCAAGTACTATCACACTAAAGAGGTCTTACAAAGGTGATAGGGAAACCCATTCATGACCATGGAATCTCAAAACAAAGCTTAGAGCTTGGAGCACACAAATAGGAGCTTGGCCGAGAGTCATCCATAGAGGAAGAAAAGTTTTGTGTTCATCGCATCGCAAAAGCCGATCAAAGTGAGTATTTTCACAACATTACTTTGATGTATTCGCACTTTTCATCGCTTAATATGATCTTAGTTTGACCTAGAAAATCCCAACACAATCTCCCACTTGGCTCATAGCCAATCACTCAAGTATCTAGCACCTGAACTATGTACATATCGCTCAAACTTCTACTGAGAAATAGCTTTCGTCAGCGGATCTGCAATGTTGTCATCTGAAGCGATCTTTTCGATCTTCGCATCCCATAATGTTTGATCTCACGTATCAGATGGAAACATCAAAGTACATGCTTGGATCGTTGATGAGACCGCGGTTCCTTAGCCAGCGCTATAGCCCCATTATTGTCACAATAGAAAGGTACGGGCTCAGCTGCTAACAGAACTTCTCCTAATCCAATTAGGAATTTACGGATCCAAACTGCTTATTTTGCTGCCTCAGCTGCAGTGATATATTCCTCTTCTGTTGTTGAATCAGCAACAGTCTCTTTCTTGGAAGATTTCCAGCTTACTGCTCCGTTGTTCAAATAAAATATATACCCAGATTGTGACTTAGAGTCGTCTTTATCGGTTTGGAAACTTGCATCGGTGAACCCAGTCTCCTCAAGTTCTCCATCTCCATAGACTAAGAAAGCATCCTTAGTACGTCAAGATACTTAAGGATGTTATTAATAACAATCTAGTGACCATCACCTGGATTGGCCGGATAGCGACTGCACATGCTTAAAGCATATGAGACATCAGGTCATGTATATATCATGGCATACATGATCGATCCGACTACAGAAGCGAACAAAATTCGACTCATGTTATCTCTCTCATCTTGAGTCTTAAGAAACATGTCCTTAGATAGAGAGATTTCATGTGACACTGGAAGCAATCCCCTCTGTTAGGAAACGTAATTCCTAAAATATTTACATGTTTTTCCTTTTAGGATCTAACCATACATGTATTACTAGTCCTAGATTTATTTACATGCTAATTGAAATAAATATATACTAACCACAACACAATTGCATACCTTTTAATCTTGTACAGACCTCTTAATCAAACTTAATTGATTGCTTAACTCAATAAGCAAATGGTCTTATTTATAGGAGGGAAACCAAGTCACTATTAGCTCACATGCATGGATTACCATTAATCATTGATTACTATTTAATCACATGCATTGATTACTATGTAATCAATTGTATTTGGATGCATAATGACTTTCTCTAACCCTTCCAAAAATGTTACCATCATGGGTGTACCATATGTTCCCCATTTAACATTTTACTAATTGTTGTCACTTAAAAACTCTTGTTGTTACTTAATTATTTGATTAACAACTCTTGTTGTTTACTTAGTAATGAATCATTACTAATTGTTGTTATTTAACAACACCACATAATTAACTTAATAATTTCCAACATGAAATATTACTAATTGTTGTTATTTAACAACACCAAATAATTAACTTAATAATTTCCAACATGAAATTATTACTAATTGTTGTTATTTAACAACACCAAATAATTAACAACAATTAATTTCCAACATCTCCCACTCACACATGATGGGATAACAATTTTTATTATCTCTACAAGAATAATCCATACTTTGCAATTGTGTCGTGCGACCAGCATACTTCGAGAGCTCACTTACTATACATCTGTTAGGAATATATAGCCGCTCGAAAAATGGATAGAACCATAGTGGATTATGTATGCAGTATCCTCGATCATTTATCACATTAAATCTCTCTCGATCTCTTTTCGAATGTAATATTTATTTTGTATTCACAATCATGTTTGATCACATAGAATAAAATAATTGGTCAACTAGTGAATACAAGCTAATGTGATATTACTCATATAATGATCTTTCTCCTTTCTCGAATATCTCAACTTTGATTCAATTCGCTTTTCCAGAGATGTCCTTTCGGATCGAATCTCTCATGATCCTTCAGTAACATTCCAAGATAGCAATCATCAAATCTAAGTTTTAAGAAGCAGACAAGAGTCTAAAGGGTACAATGTGAGATTGAAATAATCTCAAGGGTCTCACACAATATCAAGACTGAGATCTTTACTTGTATTACCCTCAATAGCCGCAAATGTACACATGGTATGAAAACATGTGCTACGATATTCTCTCATTTCCCATGGAGCGCATGTCTCATAAAATACCGTACAAATTATAGTTCAGACAAACACAATGTCTAACTCATAACTCACATTAAGACAAGTAAGGTGAAATGAACTTATTCACCGTAGGTCATATCACAGAGAAAGTGACCTCATAACGACATTACTTAATTTTCAAGCTTGAGCTCTCTAAATTATCACTCAGATAATTAGCTTAAAAATTTATCTCATCTCCCATTAACACAAGGTAATGGAGGCGATTGCCCGTGTGAGAGGGCCAATCATTCACTTGTCCGACATACTTCTCATACTAACTAATAGTATATTTGTTTAAACATGTATCAACATAATAACATGTAAGCATTGAACACAAATATCAATGAGTATTAACATTAGTAAACATTATTTGGGAAAAAATACATATCATAATATGTAAGCACATTAACATCTACGCAATCCCTGAGTTTTTACATGTCTAACAAAGACATCTCTAGGAACAGGCTTGGTCAATGGATCTGCTACCATTTCTTGCGTAGAAATGTATTTCATGTTTACCTCTTCTCGTGCAACTATGTCTTTCACAAAGTTATATTTGGTATCTATATGTTTCGTTTTACAATGGAATTTTGGGTCTTTTGTGTAGGCTATCACTGCTTCACTATCACAGTTAACTAATACTGGACCAGAAGCTTCATTTGACATACCCAAATTATCCAAGAACCTTTTCAACCACACAGCCTCTTGTACTGCTGATGAAAAGGCCACAAATTCAGCCTCCATTGCGGATAAGGCTATACAAGATTTTTTCTTACTGCTCCATGAAATGGCACCATTGTTTAGCAAGAAAACAAAACTGGAGGTAGATTTTCTTTCATATAAATCTCCTTCCCAGTCAGCATCAGTATAGCCTCTCAATTGCAGATCATTTCCTTGATAACACAATGAGTAATCAGCTATCCCTCTCAGATACCTAAATATTCTTTTAACTACTTTTCAATGTGCTAGTCCTGGATTGGATTGGTATCTACTTACCATTCCAACAGCGAAACAGATATCAGGTCTTGTATACAACATTGCGTACATTAAACTTCCAACTGCATTTGTATAAGGAACTTTCTTCATTTGTTCCTTTTCCTGTGGAGTTTCAGGACACAATCTACGACTCAAAGCTTCAGTTTTTGTGATAGGAGTATCAATGGGTTTATAGGCCTGCATTTGGAAGCATTCAAGAATTTTCTTTATATATGACTCCTGTGAAAGAGATAATAAATTCTTTGAATGATTTCTTGAGATCTTAACCCTAAGAATATATGCAGCTTCACCCATATCTCTCATCTCAAAGTTAGATGATAACCATTCTTTAATGTGTTTTACAAACTCCTTATCATTTCCGACTATAAGTATATCATCCACGTACAAAGATAAGATAATGAACTTATCTTTATCTCTCTTGGTGTACACACAATGATCCTCATCTATCATTGTGAAATCATTCGAAATGATTGTATTATGGAATCGTATATACCATTGTCTAGACGATTGCTTGAGACCATATATAGACTTTAAAAGTCTACATACTTTCTGTTTTTCATTTTCTTTTATGAAACCTACTGGTTGTTCCATGTAGATTTCTTCATCAAGTTCTCCATTGAGAAAAGCAGTTTTTACATCCATTTGATGTAATTCTAGATCCATACTTGCTACTATAGCCAGAATCAAGCGAATTGAGGTAAACCTTACAACAGGTGAAAAAGTCTCTTCATAGTCAATTCCTTCATGTTGCGTATACCTTTTTGCCACAAGTCGTGCTTTATATCTTTCGATATTGCCATCAGCATTACACTTTATTTTAAGAACCCATTTGTTCTTAACAGCTTTGCATCCTTTGGGTAGATCAACCAATTCCCAAACTTGGTTGGACCTCATTGACTCCATCTCTTCTTCCATTGCTTTCATCCATTTTTCCTTAGCATGACACTGAAAAGCCTCTCTTATGTTTCTAGGTTCTTCATCATCTTGAGGTAGAATCATAAAGGTTTCTCCTTCAATATCGAAACGATGTCGAGGAATGCCTATACGATTACTACGTCGCAATTGGGATTCTAGTGGTGGAACTGATTCCTCACTTTCGATATTATTCCTATTTGGATCGTGAACATTACTCCCACTTGGATTATGTACATCACTCCCACTCGGATCACGTAAATGAGACTTGTGTGAAACTAATTCATCATGAGACTCGTGTAAAACTAATTCATCATTTTGAGATTCATGTGAAACAGATTCATCATGTTTTCTCAAGTTTCTCTCATCACTCCCACTTGAATTAGGTGAACCCGAGTGTTCACCAATCATGTGATCCATGTGATCCTGAGTTTCATATAGAGATAAATCTTGACCTATCTCACCCTGCTTAGGAAAATCATTTTCTAAAAATGTGATATCTCGTTATTCAAATTCTGTCATGCCTTCACTTTCATGTTCACCTATGCAAACATATCATTTTGATTGTTCAGAATAGCTTATGAAGATACTCTTTTTTCCTCTTGGGCCTAACTTTCCATGTTCGTGAGAATGCACATGAACATAAACCGCACAACCCCAAGGTTTTAGAAAGTGAATATCTGGTTTACGACCTGTCCATAACTCATATGGTGTGGTGGACACAGATTTAGATGGCACTCGGTTAAGTACATATGTGGCAGTTAATAATGCATCACCCCAATAGGTTATAGGGAAATTTGCTTGTGCCATCATAGACCTAACCATTTCAAGAAGAGTTCTATTTCTTCTTTCCGCAACACCATTTTGTTATGGAGTAGCAGGAGTAGTCAACTGACGACTAATTCCTTTTTCATCACATAATTCTCTGAACTGATCAGATAAGTACTCACGACCACAGTCAGTGTGTAGTGCTTTAATTTTCTTGTCCAATTGATTTTCTGTTAAATTCATAAATTTCTTGAAACATTCTAATGCTTCGGATTTATGAGCAATCAAATAGACATAACCAAAGCGGGTAAAATCATCTATAAATGTGATGAAATAAGTTGCTCTATGCCTTGCCCTGACATTCATTGGACCACATATATCTGAATGAATTAATTGTAATGGAAATTCTGCTCTAGTCCCTTTTCCAAATGGTTTTCTCGCAGTTTTTCCTGCCAAGCAATATTCACAGGTTGACAATTCTACCTTCTCAATATTTCCCAGAAAGCCTTCTTTGGCTAATCAGTTCATTCTTTGTTGGCCAATGTGGCCAAGTCTAGCATGCCACACAGTTACATCACTATCATCACTGACAAATGAAGTAACAAACGAAAAACTGAAATTATGATTAAAACATTCAACATTTAATACAATAAAACCATCCAGAAAATAACCAGAACCATAATGTATTGTACCTAAGTACAAATCAACACCAAATTTATGGAAGTTCAAATTGAAACCTAAATTAACCAAAACCAACACAGAGACTAAATTTCGACGAATTTGTGGAGCAAACAATACATCATGTAGTAGTAAAGTTTTTCCACCATGCATGACTAACTTGCATGTTCCTATGCCTTTGACTTCAACCCGTGAGTTGTTGCCAACATATATCCACTTCACCCAAGTGAAATTCACCGAAATTCCACGAAGGCATCTCTATCATTCGCTACATGGTCTGTGGCTCCTGAGTCTACAGTCCACAAAGGATTAGATTCAGTTAGAAAGATTGAACTTGAAACACATATTTCATTTAAATATGCACGAAAGGTATTCACCTTTTTAGGCTCAGTGCAGTCACGAGCAAAATGACTTTTCTTACCACAGTTAAAACATTTAACCTTTGCCATGTTTTTCTTTTTGGTAGGACGTTTTCCTTTCCCATGTTGATTGGTTTTCTGTTTCTTTTCTGGCTTGGAAGAATTTTGTTCTTTTCCGAACTGGAACCCACCACCATGAAATTTTCTTTTCTTCTTAAAACCCTCAGGTTTGCTAGTTTCTGTCATATACACTTCAGTATTTGACTTAGCGGCCGCGAGTCGGTCGCTTTCTAATTCAAGGTGACGTTTAGCATCATCAATTTTTGATGCTCTCACTGTGGGTCAAATGCATCTTCATATGCTCCAGCTATTTGGAAGAGAACAATGACCGCTTGGACTTTTGTCATCTGTAAGAACATGTCCAACATCTGCCAGTTCAGTAATCATGTTTGACATTTGCCTCAAGTGTTTTGACATAGTAAACTCAGGGCATTTCTTGTTTGTGTCAAACTTGATTGTCAGTGACCTGAGTTTGGTTATTAATGTACTACCAAACTTTTCAGCTAGTGTGGAGCACATGTCCTTAGCCATGTCATATTTCCTGAACTCTTTCATTAGGTCATTATCCATACTGCTCAGCATTGTAATCCGGGCAATTGAATTCTTTTTCTTCCAAGCCTCATAAGCCTATCGGTCTCGCCTGTGTTGGGCCGTAGTGCCCTGTTCAGGTTCATCCATGCTCATTTTCAAAGTTTCAAGAACCTCTTGTTCTTCTAGCACATATTGGATTTTCATGCTCCAAATTTCATAATTATCGCCATTCAGTTTCTCACCCTTGTTGAGTTCAGCGATAATGTTCTTTGTTGCGGAAGCCATTAAAAAACACAAAGTTTCTACAGACAATTCATGCATAATGTTAATACTTTTGTTTATTTTATCATGAAACGAATTATGTTTAATAAAATTCTTCAATGGGGTTATAGTCAAAAGGCCACTATGTGTCAAATCATCATCCAATTATCTAATGTAAAAATATTATCAACATAATCAATCATGTAAAATCATTTTCTAAAAATTACATAAATTCTTAGAACATCTTAATCATGCGACAATTGTACATGACAATCATTGATTTAATTACATAAATTAAATTCAACATGAAACATTAATACATATAAATACAATATTTACATGCCGTAATATAACACACAGAAACAACATGAAAGAAATTAATATTTTACGACAATAATTTTCCCAGTTGTAGAGTCCCAACTCATATATGTTTTTGGATACAAATCCTCAAACTCTTTGGGTAACTCATAATTGATCTTGGACAGCCATGGAAAACCTATAGAAAATTTAGGATCCTTACAACGTTTCAGGGACATCGAAGGAAAAATACTATTATTTGCCTTATGTCCTAGATACTGAACCGCTAACCTCTCAATGGTTTTATTATAAGGAACATGTTTTTCCTCACGTTTTACTAATATCCAAATACGAGTAAGTTGTTTTTGCCATATCTTGGGGAGAGTGTTTCTCAGTAATCTGAATCTATTCGGCTGTCCTATCCAATTACCTGCCCAGATAGACTCCTGTAACATGTTATTGAAAGTGATGATATGCGAAATCATATCATCGCTTTCACTCATTCGATATTTATCCATTTCCATGAACATGTCTAATATCATCTCCTGGTCTGTGGGTGTCGTAATCACTTTTGAAATTCTTTGAATAATCGCCAGGATTTTTCTGCAACAAATACAAGAAAAAATCAATACAATGAAACACAAAGTTACATTGACTAAAATAAACATCACAAAGATATTCATTTTCATAAACACAAAGTTTATATGATAAAATAAATTTATCGTGGCCGATTAAAACATTTTACAAAAAGGATTAGACTTTTAATTATGACGGATCGGAATTACCGAAGCAAACCGATACAGAATGACCAACACGGGCGAACACAGATGTCCACGCGCCATTCACGCGCCTTAGGAGTGTCTCACGCGCTTCCACGCGCCGCCACACGCCGGCCACGGGCTCCCACTCGCCCTCACGCGCCGGCCAGGCTCGGTTTACTTTCACGCGCGGACGACATGTCGTCCGCCTGTTCCGTGAGCGTATGACATATCGGTTCTAAGTTTAAGGCCAACCGACTTGTCGGTTGTTTTATATATGGACGACATGTCGTCCCTTTTACCTTTGATCGTACGACTTGTCGTATGCTAATCGGACGACTTGTCGTCTGATGTTATAATTACCGGATGACATGTAGTACGATTCTTCTGGGAGTGTTTTTCTGGGTAAAAACAGATTCAACTAGCCAACTTCTAGGGTCCATATCTTTCTCAATTTTAATCCAAATTAAGCAAATGATATACCAAATTGAAGATCTCTTGACCTAGTTTTCAAAACATATTTGAACATGCGATTGTCAATTTTCTACAGAGAGTTATTACGGCCCAAATTTGGAAGAAAATCATTTTTTAAAAACAAAAACCAGAAGCATTTTCAATATTTTTCATGCATGTTCATGCAATTTTTGTGTAATCCAACTAGAATACATGCATTTAAGCTACTGATACCAATCTTAGGAAACGTAATTCCTAATATATTTACATGTTTGTCCTCTTAGGATCTAACCATACATGTATTACTAGTCCTAGATTTATTTACATGCTAATTGAAATAAATCTATACTAACCACAACACAATTGCATACCTTTTAATCTTGTAAAGACCTCTTAATCAAACTTAATTGATTGCTTAACTCAATAAGCAAATGGTCTTATTTATAAGAGGGAAACCAAGTCACTATTAGCTCACATGCATGGATTACTATTAATCCTTGATTACAATTTAATCACATGCATTGATTACTATGTAATCACATGTATTTAGATGCATAATGATTTTCTCTAACCCTTCCAAAAGTGTTACCATCATGGGTGTACCATATGTTCCCCATTTAACATTTTACTAATTATTGTCACTTAACAACTCTTGTTGTTACTTAATTATTTGATTAACAACTGTTGTTGTTTACTTAGTAATGAAATCATTACTAATTGTTGTTATTTAACAACATCATATAATTAACTTAATAATTTCCAACATGGAATTATTATTAATTGTTGTTATTTAACAACACCAAATAATTAACTTAATAATTTCCAACATGAAATTATTACTAATTGTTGTTATTTAACAACACCAAATAATTAACAACAATTAATTTCCAACACCCTCTTAGACTAATCCATGTTGAATCTCTTCAACACTTTATCAATGTACGAGCTCTGGGAGAGTCCAAGCAGCTTTCTAGATCTATCCCGGTAGATCCTTATTCCCAGAATGAAGGCTGCCTACCCCAGATCTTTCATGGAGAATTCTAATGAAAGCCAAGCTTTCACCGATTGTAGCATGGGAATGTCATTGCCAATAAGCAATACATCATCAACGTAAAGGACAATGAATGTTAGTGCGCTCCCACTAACCTTCTTATATACACAAGAATCATCTTCTTTTTGAATGAAATCATATTCTTTTATGATCTCATCAAAACGTTGGTTCCAAGAACGTGATGCTTGCTTCAATCCATAAATGGATCGATTTAACTTGCAAAACTTGTTTGCATGTTTTGGGACGACAAAACCGTCAGGCTATTGCATATAAACATCCTCCAAAAGATTTCCGTTAAGGAAAGTGGTTTTGATGTCCATCTGCCATATTTCGTAATCGAAAAATGCAGCAATAGCAAGCATGATACGAATGGATTTAATCATGGCAACAAGTGAAAAATTTTCATCGTAATTGATACCATGTCGTTGATGATACCCTTTCTCTACAAGCCTAGCTTTGTACATTTGTATGTTGCCATTCATGTCCGTCTTCTTCTTGAAAACCCATTTATAACCAATCGGCTTAACGCCTTACGGTGCATCAACTAGTACCCAGACTTGGTTGGTATATATGGAATCCATTTCGGACTTCATAGCATCTTTCCAGAAAGCGGAGTCGATACCTTGCTTCACTTCCTCATACGTAGCCGGCTCATTATCCTCAATAAGATTAATATCTACGTGAGGTGAGATTTGAAAACCATACCTCTCAGGTTGTTTTATAACTCTCTCCGATCTACGCGGTTCTTGTGTATTAGAAGATTATGGTATAGTCTCATCCCTGATGAACTTTTCATGTTCCGTGAGGGAGTCAGTGTCAGGAACAGTATCACTCTGATTTTCATCAAGTTCTACTTTTCTCTCACTTACCACTGCATTTAGGAATTCCTTTTTTAGGAAAACTGCATGGAGAGTAATAAATACCTTGTTCTCTTGTGGGTTGTAGAAGTAATATCCTTTGGTTTCCCTTATAACCTACAAATAGGCACTTATCCGATTTGGGTTCTAGTTTGGTACCTTCCAAATGTTTAACATATGCCAAGCATCCTCAAATCTTCAGGAATGAGAAACCTGATTTCTTTCCTGTCTATATTTCATATGGAGTCTGTTCAACAGACTTTGACGGAACCTTATTCAAAATAAGTATTGCACTGTTCAATGCGTATCCCTAGAAGGAAATTGGTAGCTCAGTGCGACTCATCATTGACCTTACCATGTCCAACAAAGTTTAGTTTCTCCGTTCGGACATACCGTTTTATTGAGGTGTTCCAGGAGGAGTCCACTGTGAAATAATACCATATTCTTTCAAGTAATCGAGAAACTCATTGCTCAAGTATTCTCCACCACGGTTCGACCGTAATATTTTAATACTTTTGCCGGTCTGTATTTCTACTTCATGTCGAAACTCTTTGAATTTCTCAAAAGTTCCTGACTTGTGTCTCATAAGATACACATAACCGTAACGCGATGTATCATCCGTAAAGGTTACAAAGTATTCAATTCCACCTCTAGCCTTGCTAGACATGGGCCCACATATGTCATTATGAACCACGCTAACAGTTCGGTGGCTCGAACACCTTTATCGTTAAAAGGCGTTTTAGGCATCTTGCCTAATAAAAAAAATTCACAGACATCATGTGAATTAGGATCAATTCCGTCCAAGTATCCATTCTTCCATAAAGCGTGGATATGCAAGTCTTGTTAATGTATCCCATGCGACAATGCTAGAGATAAATCTCATATGTTTTACTCATTTTGAGCCTTTTGTTTGTCATATTATATGTTTGAGATTCATTTATATTCAAAATATAAAGACCATTATTGGCATCAACAGTACATATCTCAAAATCAACTTTATAAACAAAACACCCAGTGTTTCGTAATACAAAAGTGTACCCGCATTAGGTCAAACAAGATACATAGATAATGTTTCTAGTCAAACTAGATACATAATAAACATCTTATAAAGTAAGTACATGCCCCGATGGCAGTTCCAAAATATAGGTCCCTACAGCTAAAACAGCGACTCTGGTCCCGTTTCCAACTCATAGGACAATCTCGCCTAAGGCCAGTCTCCTGCTAATCTGAAGATCCTGCACATCAGTACATATATGAGTACCACATCCAGAATCAAAAATCTAATTTTTAAAATTAGAAGTAGACATTTTTATTTCAATAACAAACATACCTGAAGACAGAGCCTTGCCCGCCTTCACTTCCTTCATGTGCACCTTGTACTCACGACAGTCACGCTTCCAGTGACCCCATTTTCCACACTGTAGGCAGACATCTTGGGATTTTTCATTTGCCTTCCCAGAAGACTTTGATGATTTGGCCTTGCCCTTTCTTTTCTTCTTCTTTATATCTCCAGAAGCCTTCGGCCAAGACTTGGCCTTCTGAGATGTCGAAGAAAAGTGCGTCTCGCGCTTCTTGCCCTTCCGAAGCTCTGCCTCTGCCTCTTTCAGCATTGCCATCAACTCTCCTAGAGTCTTCTCTTGGTTCATCATATTGTAGTTCATGATGAACCCGCCCCAACAGTCAGGCAGAGACTGTAAGATCAAATCTATGGAAGTCTCAACCTCAAAGGTTATGCCCAGTTGACCTAGATGTTCGATGTCAGTAATCATATTCGACAAATAGTGCTCGATAGATGTACCCTCTAACATGCGAGAGCGAAAGAGCTTCTTCTGTAATTCTTACTTATGATATCTAAGGTTATATATATGAAGGTCCTTCAATTTCAACATCGTGTTGTAGGGATCCAATCCCTTGTTTTGACGATGAAATTGATGGGTCATTGCGGCAAGCATGACGAACTGAGCAGTTGAGTTTTCATCACTGTGAGTCTTCCAAAGCTCATAATCAACAACCCGCTCATGTCCAGGCTCAGGCCCGAGAGGTCTGTCTAATACATAGAGCAACTTCTTGACTCCCAAGAAAATCCTGAGATTCACATCCCAATCTAGAAAATTAGAACCATTAAAGACATTATCACCCATGATGATGTCCCTAACATTAATATTTCCAGTCATCTTGATTGCAATAATCTAACTATTCAATCAACAATATCGGGTATAGTCAAATGTAATGATTACTATTATCCAACTATATAATACACTACAAATGATATTATAAGGGTATAGTCCAACTGTTCAATGAAAACAATAAAGTATTAGTCCAACTAATAAATATATATAACGACGAAAAATAAAGAGCATTTTTAGTAAGTATTAAACGAAATTGTAAATTTAATACTGGCCTCCTACTATTTTTCAGCGACCCTCTAATCCTCTGTTGAGTACTTGGGAAACCCAGTTTCCTAGTGGGCTATAATCCCGTTAAATAACTCACAACCTTGACTTTGGCCAACAAGCTGTATGAAACTTAACTAGGTAGATCTCTAAGATCAATTGGATCTCATCCAATTCATAGATCTGATAGGTGGACCTCAAAGTCCAAATATACATCCAATATATATTTCCTAACCTTTTCCTCTCAATCAACTAAGCCTTTGCTTTGGCTCAACAAGCTTAATAATTTCAGTTAAGCGCGCCCCATTGACAGTGGGAAAACTTCGTAATCCACGTCGATGTACAGAAGTGACCTTGAGTTTGGCCAATAAGTCACAACTACCCAGGACATGCGATATATAACAAAGCCTTCATGCTTCAAACACATCCGCGATAGACAATGATCTTGACTTTGGCAAACAAATCAAAGCCAATCTTGGATCTTGAGAGAGAACCACTCAATGGAAGGAAAAACGCTTAATGTTAAAGTGAGGGTTTTTCCCGTAAATTGGCAACCAATTTATTATCTTTGATTAGGTCTCATCATACACCCTTAAGCATGCATTCTAAAAGCATAATAAGGCGGGAATAAATTAATAATGATATGCGGATGTATATATAACAAATTGTTCCTATAATAAATCTATCATTTTCCTCTCTCCCGCTTGCACTATTCTAACTTCTACCCAATTACATAATACATTAAAGAAACCTGATTTACATTGAGGGGAATTGGTGAGAAGAGAAATACAAAGACTAAAGAGATAATAGGCTGGACACGCAGGTCTAATTTAATAAATTCTAAATTTATTACAATAATTTCCAAAATTACCCCACCCTTCTAATATCCATCCGATAGACATTATTCATACAAAACATCCATGTTTTCACACAAAGCATGTTATTCAATCAATCTAATCCAATTAATTAATCTTTGAATTAATGACCATCCAATGTTCAAACAACGATTTGATTTGCGCGAGTCCAACTCGTTTAAGAATAAATACTCAAAGTACGTATTCTTGAATTATATCGACTACAATTTTAAATCCAATTTAATTAGTATTCAATACTAATTCGAATTTAATTCCAAATTAAATAATTACACTTATTTATGTGCATTTTAGAGTTATATTCTAAATCTAATCTAAATGGGTCTCAAAGGCCCAATTAGTATCCAATACTATTTTAATTAAAGTCCAATGTGATTTTAATTAATTCTTAAGGCATGGGCTTTGGAAAATATGGATCAAACCCAAAATGCCAAGACCCAATAAAGAATCACCCTTGAAGCCAAAAATCAATTTAGGCCCATTAGGCCCAATTATTTAAAGGCCCAAAATTTATATCTGGACTTTATGGAAATGGTTTTGGGCCCAATTGGATCCAACCCAATTGTCCAAAACCAAACTTAGCCCAACCAAGCCCATTAAGCCCAAATACAAAAAATTAGCCCAATCCAATTTAAAGACTAATTATTTTAACATAATATTATAAATATCACATTAATTTTATTAAAGTGTAATTAACACAATTAATTAATTAAACTAATATTTTCAAAACATCAATTAAATTAATTAATCATGCTAATACTATCCAATCATGTCCAACACAAATTGAAGCAAAACAATTCATTCTAACATGCTTAGGGTTCACGACAATTTGGGGAAATAATATCCAATTTTGATTTCAATCAAATTAAATCAACAATCAATATTCATTTCATGCTTTAAACATATCCAATAGTCTAAAATAAAAAAATCACCATGATACAACAAGGGTTTATATTCGGCCATGGTGGGATTTTTAGGGAAAATTAATCTAATCAATTTATCACAAAATCAATCATGCATAACTCCAAGTTATCATCATATAACCATAACCAAACAACCAATTTAGGCATTTGCAAGCTCAAAGCATAAAATCCCCAAATAAAGTATATAAATCCTAAATACAAATCATGCTTAGAAAATGCTCATGATACCATTGTTAGTTTGTCCTAGACATGCAAAGGATCTCTAAGTCATGATATTGTGTGAATAAAATAAAGTAAGTTACGGATATTTACTTACAATGAACGAATGAGATTCAAAAATTTCTTTTTATGTAGATGAAGCTTTAAGCTTTGTTGAATCAATCCAACCTAAGGGTAAGTTTCCCTATCACCTCATAAGCCTCCTTAAGTGATAGCTTGCTTGATTTTTGAAGCAAAATCAAAGAGAGGAAGAAGGCATGTATTCGGCCACTTGAAGGAGAGAATAGAGAGTTTTTGTTTTGTTTTGTTTTCTAAAAACAATTACCAAAAACTCGACTTGCAAAAGTGGTATATCCTTTCCAAAAGGAAAAAGCGAAGTAAAAATGTGTTGGAGGGAAAATGGCAATTAATGCTCTCAACCATTTCCATCACCAAAAAGTGACTAGTGATGTAAGTTGGTGGACCCCACCATTAAAATTCAAAATTCAAGTGGCTTTCTCATCACACTTTTGGCTCGAGTTTGTTTAATCCGATTAAACGAATTTTCCGTCGCAACGTAATTGAATCAATTTAATTAAATAATAATGCCTAGCAAAATTATTACGAAAGTCGTTTGCGAATTAATTCCAAATTAATTCATTCGCCCAAATTAAAATCCAATTTTAATTCTACTTTGAAATCCGATTTCAATTAATATATCCAATAGATTATTTAATCGATTAATTCCAAATTAATCGCGTTCTCTCTTCTATTAGAATTTTATCCCAGATAAATTCTTACCGTAATTAATCCCAAATTAATTTTCTCTTTCTCATATTTAATCTCAGTCCGCCCCGTAGGAAGCATATATCGGATCACTAGCAACTAGTATATTTAATCAGATAATCATGACATGGTCATACTATCCCGATAGCTGCAACATTTGAGAGTACTAGTTTTGTATCCTTGCGTGATCATCATCTCCATATGACTGAAGTGATACTTCCATCTTGATATCACACCCAATACACTACGATTCTCAGTAAACCCATAAGAGACGTACACATAACCTGTTAAAGCCCCGGACGACCAAAACCAAAGCGTATTGATTGTCGTAAGTATTAGCGATGCAAGTCTCAGGTTAAGACCACATACACATATCCTGATGCGGATTCCAATAGACACATAGTCATACTACCAATGGGATTCCGAGGGGTCTATCCATAGCGAAGCTGTTCCCGATCCAACGGCTAACAGAACCTCCTATCACACTTGCATAAGTATCATATACTTAAATATATGAGAACTATGTCGTTAAGCTTCCATAACGCGCACAAGTGTAATACTAGTCTATTCCGCATTATCGATGTCCAGTCTCGATAATACTATGACTATAGATATTTAATTATTAAACCGTTCGTGGATTAATAATGTCTCATATCTTATTAATTCGGAACTAATCATAAGGACTTTTATCACTTATATATCAAAGTAATCTAATTACAAAATGATAAAATAGAAATTTCCTTTGTCACATAGTTAATTTGTATAAAAACCACAATGTCTTTTACAAATAGTGATGTTATGGGTCATAATTGTCCAACAAAATGGACTGAGGAATATATCACGAAATTAGGATAAGTTTATCTATTTAAGTGTTTGTTATCACTTCAAGGCGTATCATACTTATATTATGATGTAATGTATATATGTGTGCTAATACGAGACCCTTAGGGTGGCCTCTAACACGTTAGGGTGAAACTAGAATGATTTAAAACTAGTGTGGGGAAATTCTGATCACGCATTGCGATACTGCCTCCCGGGCGTCGCGACGCTCACACATGCTGATAAACCAGTGAGCATCCTCTGCCTACGCGTCACGACGCTAGTCCTTGGGCATCGCGACACTCACATTCGATAAATAAATATGTACAAATTTTCCAGTACGCGTCACGATGCTAGCCAATTTTTCAGGATCCAAAACTTGCTTATCATTGTCTATCTTACCAAAATATATGTCAACACCCTCACACTACAATTGCACATAAACAATTCTTTAACTACCATATTCAAGCATGTTAAAACAATACTTCATCATCAATTGAACTTTTTAGTCTCCTAACTCCAACTTAGCTCAACTTTAGGAATTCTAAAAATTTAGACCTTTTCTAATATAATCCAATTTCATGCTCATTATGCCACTAAATGCAATCCTTAGTAGGTCTCTAACATCAATATAGCATCATATCATCAAAATTCCTCAATCTAAAATTTGGGTCAAGTTGCTCTTACCTCATTTCATTGATTTTTCTTCATCCCTCACGTCTTCCATGGTTTCTTTCCTTCTTCTTAGCTTAATATATGAGGATTGACATGTGATTTCTCTTCTATTCTTCACATTTCTTATTCTTCTTCCTTTTTTTCTTCTTCTCCTAAGTTTATTTCTTCTTCTCTAAATTTGGGAATTAGGTAATAGTATCCCATATATATAATAGGGGGCAAATTGGCTAATTTTATAAAATTTTGAAATGAAAAAGTTTGAATTATTGAGATAGTTTGAGAATTCTCTAGATGGGTCTATGAGAACTATTCACCTGGAAATTTTGAGTTGTATTTTTGACTTATATCTAGTTCGAATTTGAAAAAATATCCAACGCGGAAGTTGTAGGTCTCAATCTCAGCTTTCTGTCGATATAAAATTCATAAAAATTAGTGTTCATATGAGAAAGGTATTGGCCAAATGTCATGGGCTGTCCGAAGTAGAACATCGTACCATCTCATATCAGAATCTCGAAGAATTTACCGATAGTCCCCAAAGCCATTTCATGAGTGTATATGTGTCCAAATATTATGTATATTATGTAATACTCATTCCAAAATGTAACACAAGTCGAGATTATCAGTCGTTATAGTTTTCATTGGCTCATATTTTGTAAAAGAACTTGAACATCCCTGCTAGCAAGTAGCAACGGGCTTTCTCATTGGCCGTGACCCATTATGGGTTGGCATCACACACAGCTTGGCCAAAATTTCTGGCCGGCTCGGAAAGATATTCCTCCATCAGCACAAACTTAAGGTCTTTATAGATAAATATGGTGTTCATGTTACTTTTCCATTTTACATAATTTTCTTCATTAATTTGTCATTTGAGAAAATCTAAATGATCGAAGAAACCATGGCTAAAAATAAATCAAGCATGCATTTTAATAATCATTCATTGTATATCAAAATCATCAACACTGTTAGGCATAAAATTAAACATGATGCATGTACCATCTATATGAATTAGAAACCTAAAAATAATTATTATGCCAATAAAATCTATCATCCCATAAATAATTGTCACTGTAGGGTAGGTCGAGTATTTGCATGATAGATCTAGACAATCTCAATTGATTAATATATGTGAGAATAACTCTTATTCCTATATTGACCAACCACCGTTTGATTTGATCAAGGAATTTCGATTAACATTTAATCATTCCTTTATGAGTGTAACCCTTTATTTTGAAATACTTGGACTTAAATAGTGAAGTGCCGCCGTAGGGTGGGTCAGTTAATTAGATACATCTAGAATTTCTGTCCTCTCGAAATCCAAAATTGAAATTGACCCAAAAATGGACACCATCCATAGGGGGATGAAAACAAAGCCGTCTCAAGGCGTCTTTCGAATCTCATATTTTCGGACTAATATTGGAGATCGCGGGATATATTTTCGTATATCTTTCTCCCACTCACTATTTTAAAATTAATGGTTTCTACTTAAAATATCTAATATTTTAATTCACTGGTGCCTACAAGATTATGCTCGGCTAAAACATAACTCAGTTTTACACTAGTGCAATATTAGTGATATATCCAATTTTAACTCTTAAAATTTTATTCACTAATTCAAATTAGTCCCAACTTATATTTTACTTAATTAAACTAATTTAATTAATTTTACTTTAGTGATCAAATTATTTTAACACTTAAAATACTAGCTCATTAATAAGTTTAAAATTAGAAATTCAAATAAAGGACAAAAACTTTTACTTAAACTATTTAATTAATATATGCGTCTTATAAATTCCAGTGGTACGTGTAATTATGTCCCGAGTGTAGACCACACTATAATCCATTCAGAATCGGCTATGGAATTTATGTCAGGGTTTCCATCGGATATACCAAGAAAAATATAATGCACTTATAACGCCGATATATATATTAAATTCAAATTTTAATATTTAAACCTTTTGAATAATTAATCTTATTAATTGTTTTAATGCATATCATATTTTAATTTAACCCATTTAAATTTCATAAAATTAAATTTTATGACTAAAATATTTATGCATCTATCACATGTTATAGCATGTGAAAATGCAAGGGTATGCACCCTAAGATATATGACATGTTATTCAAACATTTCGAATTAAACATACATATAACATAAAAAAAATTGTACTGACCGGGCTCTTATTTTTCCTATACTAATCTAATTTACACAAAATTTACCAACACATCTCTTGTTCTTCAAATCTTGTCCAATAGGTTGGGTAAAACTCTTTATGAAATGGATGACGACATCGGCTCTCCAATTTACATATAAGTTGATAAAACTTAAAAAATTACATAAAACTTATTTACAACATATTTTAAAAATTACCTTATGGCCTTACATTCCCAAAAAAAAAAACATAAAAATAAGAGGCGGAAATGTTTATGAGCATTGCAATACATTTATCACATGAACTTAAATAAAAATATTCATCACATGAACAAAAAATTTGTGCTACTCATCATTACATGCAAAAATATTTATATCATATATAAATAATTAAAAAACAAAAACTTTTTAATAAAAAATGAGAAGGGTTAAGAACATGTAATAATTTGAGTTTTTCGGAATAGTTTTGGAAGGTTTCCAAATTAAAGTTAAGAATTTGGAACGGGCAGCTATTCGAAAATAAGAGTTTACGTGTTGAAAAAATAGATTGAAACATTTTAAAGTGAAGCTTTGTTGCATTGGAAAACGTGTGGTTGAAAATAAGTAATCAATGGAAAATAAGATAATTTACAATATGCGATTTAAATCAAAACAATTGATAAATGAACAATGCATCTTTTATTTTATAACAAATAATTTTGTTTACACATTACATGAAGCTCTAGGGCATATATCCCAACACTTCTCTTTTAGCTCAGTAAGGTATTTAGGAAAATTCCTTTTGCAATGCCCAACTTTGTTGCAATGTAAACATTTTCTTTGGGCTTGATATCCTTGGAGCTTCTCTTATTCTTCTTCATGGGCTTTGCCTTTGAAACATCCGCAGTCTGGGAGATGTTACCGGCAGGGGATAAGCCGTACTAACCCCTTAAGCCTCTGTCTTTCTAACCTTGAACGTATACTAATATTCTTTTCTTTATTTAAATATCTTAAGTATGAGACCGTAGCCAAAGTTTAGGACATAAAATATAAACTTAATATCAATGACTATACTCGATAACATGTACTTTAAAAATGACTATTACAGTCAAAGACTAATACTTAACTTTTAATTGACTCTAACTGACTCACACTCTATCTAACTCATTCTGGTAGACTCCAACCCCAGTGACTGCATAAGTATCCATCCTCCTGAGCTCGCTCTCTGAGATTACCTGCAACTATAGAAAGCTGGGAGTGGGGGGTTAGATCATCGTATGATCTAAGTGAGTGGACGTAAAACTGAAAAACTGATATAAAAGAATTTGGTTCTAAAACCAAATTTTCAGAAATAACTTTCTATGAAAACTCTTTTCTGAAAAATTCACCTAAAATCTCTCTTATAAATCTTATCTTTTTAAAATCTGCTTTTTGAAAACTATTTCTAAAATCTAATTTCTGAAAACTGTTCTCTGGAAGTCTGGTATCTTAAAACTGATATGTGCCTAAAAAACTTGACGTATGAGGGCGTTACGTATTGTTGTCCACTTAAACACCTATCTGGAGCTAGGAATGCCAAACCATGACTTTGGGGCGTTATGTATCGCTGTCCCTAGCCCTGAACTACGATCTGGGGGCGTTACTTATCGTCGTCCCCCCAGTCCTCTACATGTGCACATATTCTCTGTCCGTTAATTCCAAACTGTATCAAGTTACATACTGGGGTGAGTTTTTCCCCTATGCCCCGAAAACATAAAAAAATCATGTTTTAAATCTCAAAACTGTTTAAAACATTTTCTTTCCAATCGCATCCAAAAATAAAATATGGCTAACGCCCTAAATACAGAAAGTAAGTCTGTATTTAATAACATAAATGAAAAATCAACTGGAAAAGAGAGTGTCTACTCACAGATTAAAAACCGGCTGGCATTACTCGCATGCTGAGAAAAATCTGGTTCCTGCGATTAGAATTAAACTAAGAAACGCATTTGGAATTAGGCTATGATTTGATTATTCAAGTATGCATTATCACTCTATAGGTATCATATACATATCTTGATGTAATAAGTGCATATGAGTTGATATAGGGCTTATAGGGTAACCTCTTAATGCGTTCAGGTGACACTAGGATAGTTTGAAACTGATTTGGGTCATTTTTTTTCATCGGGACGCGAATCACCAGAAATGTGCTCTGAATTTTGCCGTTCGTGTCGCGATGCGTGCAACCCTGAAATAAGTCTCCACAAGTTACCCAGAACGTGTCGCGATGCACAGTGATTTGCGTCGTGACACAAAGCCAAAATTCAGGCCTGAAACCAATTTCTTTATGCCCTTATGCCCAAACACACTTCTCTTCTTCCATATTTGAACTTTCATACAACAATTCTATATTCACCTATCATGCAATATCATCCTCAACATTCACTTATATCCATTTTATACACTCTTTTAGTTTATACCCAAAATTTAACAAATTAGGGTTTCCACAATCATCATTTCTTAATACTATAATCATTTATTCATTCATCATAATCATGACACCAATTCACTAAAATCATCAAAACTTCAAAAATTAACAATTTTGATTAAGTGTCATTACCTTATTCCTCTTGAGTCTCCTTATTCCTCAAGCTTTCAAGGTAACTTTTCTTCTTCTTGCTTGTTGAATAGTTGTTTAGTATATTTGCTTCTTCTTCATTCTTCTGATTTCTTCATTCTTCTTTTTTCTTCTTCCTTGTTTCTCTTATTCTTCTTCTTTTTTCTTCTTTTCTTTTTTCTTCACGTTTTCTTCTTAATTTTAGGGATACATGAATAGTCCCCTTTTATACTTGGCCACTTCACAAAAAGAAAAATGTAGAAAAATGTAGAATTTACTAGAATTCCCTCGAGTACTATTTATCCAAAATTTTGATCCATGTTTTTGACCCGCTTCTGCTCTGAATTTGGAAAAAGGTTCAACTTAAAGGTTGTAGATCTCGATCTGAATTTTCCGATGATATAAAATTCATAGAAATCAGAGTTCATACGACAACGTTACGGCCTAAATACTATAGGATGTTTCGAGTGATACATTGTAACATCTAATATCGGATTCTCGAAGAATCTACCGATAGTCATCTCATGAGAGCATATGTTTCCAAATATTGCTTACATTTTGTCACACTCGTCTCACAGTGAAACAATAGTTAAAATCCCTGGTCGTTACAAATTCCCCACCCTTCATAAGATTCGTCCTCGAATCATTTATGTGGTCTAACTCTCGGGTTTGTCTTGGTTCGAGAATATCTTGTAATTATGCTATACGTATCTTGTTTACCTCCATTTCTGCTGTTGATATACTTATTTTCCTTCTGGGTGTAAAACTTTTGGAAAACTCTTGTCATACTAAAATTATTCTGACAAGCCAAGGAAATCTTGTTTCTAAGTCTCCAACTATATTCGACCTTCCTTATTTCAACAATTCACATGAATTATCCTTTCCAAAATTGTACTATGTTCAAGTCCTGTTGTCCAGCTTATCTTAGTCCTATTTTGATTTGAAACCTCAATACTTTCTTCATTACGTAACCACTTAATGACTTTATAATATATATTTTTCTACACGTCTTCTTGGCTCCAAATCTTAGCTTACTATTTGATCTTTCTCTTTTCTCCTTACTAAGTCTTCGTTTACTTTTGAGCTTCTCTCTTCGATTTTTCAAATATATATCTATTTATAGGTTTAGTACCTCTTAACTCATAACTAATATTTCCATGTACTTTTACTGCTAATCGACGGCTTCTATACTTCGAACATTTCTTCAAGATAGTTCCCCTGGTAATACTCCTCGTATGTCTAATCTTGTGCATTTATGCTAGAACTGTGTACTTTCCTGCACTTTTGATTCCAATACTGGTACAATAACGGTTACTAACTTCTATGCTAACTATTTCTTAGTACTATTGTAAATCTGTCTTATCATTATACACCTCTGTTATTGTTTGTCCGGTATCTGAATTATTACTAGCCTTTCTCTAGATTTCTTTGTCTCCTATCCGACTTTATCCTATAACTGAACTCATATGATCTATGTTTCTGTCTTTTTATTCGCAGAGATATCAACTTCTGCAAATCTCTGATGATGTTTATGGCTATCTCTTTTTCCTTTCATGAATGCTTGACTAGATCTTTCTCTCTTAATCATCTCTTATAGACTATCTTTATTCTAAACATTTTATCTTTTCGCTTGTTCTGTTCTATTTTTGGGACTTGTCTAGCCTATGTCTTTGCTTTCTTATTCGTAGGATGCCATCTCTCATATGTCTCTAGTCATGTTTAACGTTGTTCTTGTACATCCTCATCACTATTTAACTAGTACTTTCTCTCTTCATCGTTTCATTTATATAACTTTTCTTCTAAATCTCTCACTTAAAACTATTTCTTCTTTCTTATTTTGTCCTTATACTATCTAAAGGTTTTCTATTTCGATCTTTTCCACTACGCATTCTCTGATTTCGAAGGCTATCTTGGGATAAACATCGACGCTTATCTTTATTGTCATTGTTTAATGAGGGTTGGGAGGGTGGGAACTTATCTTGAGGTCTTTCTATTTATGGTGATCTAATGGCTCACATTCTTTATCTAGGAGCCAATGACTTTCGTGAATACATGTCTTGGGTCGGCTTCCTCACTAGGGTACTACTACTAAAATTGTCTGGTTTGCCTTCTCTAACCTTACTCCTGCTCATTTTCCACAAACGATCTCTCCACCTTTTCTATGAAACTCTTCAGAGCTGTGTTCTCCAACAAATTTCTCGTACCACCTCTATACTCATTCCTGTTTAGTCTATATTGTTTAACCTTCTGAATTCGTTATTTTCTTCCTCTGAGTACTACTATATTCTCTTTGTTATTCTTCATTAAGAAACTTGCTCTGCTACAATTTTTTTTTCATTGTCTTAGTTCCTTACATTCCTTAGTCCTTTAAATTTTGAAAACTCTATCTACATCGATTACTTAGGATATCTCCTACTAAATCTTTTGTCCAGGTACTACTCTTTATCTAATCCTTTCTTTTCAATAACATGAGATTCTTTATAAGTTGTTCGCTAAGTTCCTAAGAGTTATTCTCGCTGGTCTCTTCATACTTCTAAGTCTTTACTTCTTTACGGGTTTCTTAATTCTATGGAGGCTTTCAAGCTTAGTTCAACTTATTGTAGCTTTGAACCATTCTATCGCATGCTTCTTATCTACATTTCATTGAACTTATTAATTTGGCTATTATAGCCATCTCACGATTTATCTATCTGTTGTATTACGAACTCCTGCATAACAAGCTATGTCCTTTGATTTACTATGGTGAGGTTGGTGTTGCATTCCCGGCCAATAACTACGTATTTTGCGGATATGGTTTGGTATGTAGTTGGGAACGTTTTACATAGATATGGAATTCACTCATTCTTACGAGAAGCAGATAAATATCTCTTTTAAGAGTTGATTCGGGACTTGAACAATTTGATAGCTCAACTTTTCTATTATGAATAGAAAGTATTTTATATACATAATTGTTATGAATTAATTGTTCATTATAGAATCAATGGTGCTTAAGAGATAAAATATTTAGAGGGATTTAACGGACTTATGACCCGGCTCTATTTATGTGATATTCGTGAAGGGCTATATCCATATTTACCGATGGTATGGAAAACAGCTTCGCTCTGGATAGACCCCTCGGAATTCCATTGGTAGTATGACTATGTGTCTATGGATGTCTGAATCAGGGTAGGTGTATTTGGTCTTAACCTGAGACTTGCACCGCTAATACTTGTGACAATCAATATACTTTGGTTTTGGTTGTCCAGGGCTTTAACAGGTTCTGTGTACGCCTCTTCTGGGTATATTGAGAATCGTAGTGTATTGGGTGTGATGTCAAGATGGAAGTATCACTCCAGTCATAGTGGAGATGATGATCACGTATGATACGGAACTGGTGCTCTTATTTACTGCAGTCATCGGGATAATATGACTAGGTCATGATTATCCGATAATAGAGACTAGTTACCAGAGATCCGATATGTAATTCGTACAGGGCAGACATATTTCCAGCCCCAGGCCTTGCACGTGACATCCGATACTGGATCGAAATACGTAATACTACGTATACTACGCCTGATATAGATCACATATTCTAGTAAGAATATTTCTGGAGAATTGGGTAGGCATGATTCTTTGCTAGAAGCCAACCATGTTTTGTAAATCGGTAAAAATGTAGTACTAGGTACGTACGTGTTCGGATAGTCCGACGACCGAATTTACTGCCAACATATCCGGGGATCCCATGGGTTGCTTCCCGAAGATTCACCGATGACGTATGACTCGCACTTTATTAATCTGGGATTAATTATAAGAGAGAGAAAATTAATCTGGGATTAATTACGGAGATATTTTATCTGGGATAAAATATTAATTAAAGAGAGAGAGCGATTAATTTAGAATTAATCGATAAAATAATATATTCGATATATTATACGAAATTGGATTTCGACGTGGAATTAAAATTAGATTTTAATTCGGGCGAATGAGTTAATTTAGAATTAATTCGTTAGCGATGTGAATAGTAATTTTGCTAGGCATAATTATTTAATTACGTCACAACAGAAAATTCATTAATTTGGAATTAGCGAACCCGAGCCCAGGAATGTTTGCGGGCGCACTCGTATTTCGAATTCAAGTGCGGCCCACAAGTCACATCAAGCGTCAAACCACTAGTCACATCAAGCGTCAAATCACTTGTCACTTTGCGTGATATGATATCTAGTCACTTTTGATGTGAATAGTGATGGAGGTGGTTGTCAAATGCATAAATATCTAGTCAATTGGTATTACATTTTTAGAAAATCAATTACAATTTTTGAACCACCTAACACATCTCACTCTCTCATTCTTCTCTTCTCCTCTCTCGTCCAATGGGCATTTTTCTTCTTCTCTTTTCTGGTTTTGCCGAGAACTAGAGGAAGTGATAAGGGAAATTTTGCGGCAAAATTTCTGGACTTCTAGCATGCTTAAGGAGTCTTGCGAAGGTGATAGGGAAACCCACATGTGGGCATGAAATACACAACCAAAAGCTTGGAGCTTGGAGGACACCATGGCCGAAAATGGAGGACAAAAATGGAGCCCAAAGCCGAGAGTTTAAGGAGCCAAAGCTTGAATATTTTTATTGTTCCTCACGTTGCAAAAGTCGATCGTTGTAAGTATGTTTCCGCCATGCTTTTACGAGTATTCACATATATGTTTCATTGCTTGATTTGATCGTTGGGACTTAATAGAAACCCAACAATGGTATCAGAGCCATTTTGAGCATGAAACAAATTTGGGTAAAATTTGGGTAAAATCAATTTGAGCATGATTTGATAAAATTGTTTGATTGAGTATGCTTGAATGATGTTGTATTGAAGTTGTGCATGATCAATTTCATGAAATATTGATTGGATCAATTTTTCCCCAAATATTGTGGCTTCGCCGAAACATCGTGATGCCCTAATGTCATGGTATTTTTTTTATTTTGATCATTGGATGAGTTGAAATCAATTGGGTAATATTGATTGTGGATTTAATTGGATTGAAACCGAATCGGACAAAGAAATCCCCAAAATCCTGAGACTTTAAAGCATGAAAATGATTGATTTTTTGATTCAAATGTGTTGGATATGTGTTGATGATAATGAGCATAATTAATTAGGCTAATTGGTGTTTTGGAAATATTAATTTGGTTAATTAATTATGGCATACACTTTGGTTAATTTAATTATGAAATTTGGAATTTTGAAATTAAATTAATTGGGCTTAAATTTGGAATTGGGCTTTTAAAAGTTGTAATTGGGCTTAATGGGCTTGGTTTGTACCAAGTTAGGTTTTTATACTAAATTGGTTGGATCCAATTGGGCCCAAAAACCTTATCCATTAAGTCCAATTATGACTTAATGGACCTTTAATTTTAATTGGGCCTAATGGGACTAAATTGGTTTCTTGGCAAATAAGGGTGATTCCTTAAATGGGCTTTGGTATTTGGGGTTGACCCATATTGACCAAAAGTCCATGCCTTAAGAAATTAATTAAAAGCCCATTGTGCTTTAAATTAAATTGACATTGGATGTTAATCGGGCTTTGAGATCCGTAACGATTAGATTTGGAATCTAAGTCGTAAAGGTTCGTTAAAAAAGTGTAAATATTTAATTTGGAATTAAATAAAGAATTAGTATTAAATAAAAATTAAATTGGATTTAATGTTGTAGTTTAATTTAATTCGAGAATTCATACTTTGAGTACTTATTCGCAAAACGAGTCGGACTCCAGCAAAATCAAATTATTGTTTGAACATTGGATGGTCATTAATAATCAGATTAATTAATTGGATTAGATTGATTG
The DNA here is from genome assembly GCA_019454045.1 of Zanthoxylum bungeanum. Classification (NCBI taxonomy): domain Eukaryota; kingdom Viridiplantae; phylum Streptophyta; class Magnoliopsida; order Sapindales; family Rutaceae; genus Zanthoxylum; species Zanthoxylum bungeanum. The sequence continues at coordinate 141,526 of SKCR01021823.1, forward strand.
ATAACATGCTTGTGTGAATACATGGATGTGATGTATGAATAATGTATATCGGATGGATATTAGATGGGTGAGGGTATTTTTGGAAATTATTGTAATAAATTTAGAATTTATTAATTGGACCTGCATGTCCAGCCTATTACCTCCTTACTCTTTGTATTTCTCTTCTCACATATTCCCCTCAATGTAAATGAGGTTTCTTTAGAAGTGTTATGTAATCGGGTAGTAGAAGTAATACTTGTGCTAGCGGGAGAGAGGAAATGAGAGATTTGTTCTAGGAACTGTGTTTAAATATCCATCTACATATCATTATTATATTTATTTACTTACGTGCCCTTATTATGTGTTTAGAATGCATGTTTAGGGTGTATATGATGATGAGACCTTAACAAAGATAATTAATTGGTTGCCAATTATGCGAAAAAACCCTCACTACATATTAAACGTTTTTCCTTCCATTGAGTGATTCTTACTCAAGATCCAAGACTGCATTGGTTTGTTGGCCAAAGTCAAGACCTTTGTCCATCGCGGAATTTTTTGAATCATGAAAGCTTTGTTCCATATTAGTGTCTTGTCCAAGTTGTGATTTGTTGGCCAAAGTCAAGATCACTTCTTGTCCATCGACATTGATTACGAAGCTTTCCAAGGCCAATGGGTTCCGCTTAACTGGATCACTAAGTTTGTTGTGCCAAAGCTAATGCTTAGTTGATTCAAAGGAAAAAGGTTAGGGAATATATTGGATATATTAGCATATATAAGATATATGTTTCGGACTTGGATGTCCACCTACTGGATCTAGGAATGGATGAGATCCAATTGATCTTAGAGATCTACCTAGTTAATTATCATACAATTGTTGGCCAAAGTCAAGATTGTGTGTTATTTAACGGGATCCTAGCCCACTAGGAATCAAGGTTTCTGAGTACTCCACGGAGGGTTAGAGGCTCGCTGAAAAATAGTGGGAGGCAAGTATTAAATTTGTAATATTCGTTTAGTTACTTGCCATACGCGCTCATTTCAAATATTTCGTCAAATAAATTAATATATTAGTTGGATTAATATTTAATGTTGCTTTAATAAATAGTTGGACTGTATTCAAACTATTTCAATTAATAGTTGATTTTATAATTGGATTATAGTAATCAATATAATTGAATTTAACCTATTAAAGTATAGTTGATTATATAGTTAGACTATAGTAATCATTATAATGAATAGTACCTAAAATTATTGATTAAATAGTTGGACTATTAGAATCAAGATAATTGAAAGATTAATGTTTAAAACATAATCCTGGGTGAAAATGTATTTAAACGACTTTAATTTTCAAATTGGGAATAATATCTCAGGATAGTCCTGGAGACCGAGAAGTTACTTTATTTGATAGGGTGACGTCTCGAGCCTAAGTCCGGAGTTGAGCAAATAGTAGAACATGATATTTGGAATATTCATGTGATGATAACTTTAGTGCTTAATCCAATAAGCTTGCCAAGTAGACTCCTTAATTTCTTAATCAGAACTAAGGATTGGATCCTTATAGTATGATAATGAAATTGAAGGATCTTCATAGATCTATTCTTAGATCTTAGAAGAACTAATTGCAATAGAAAACTCTTGGAGAGTTAATGGCTATACTCAAGGAGATAAAGCTAGAGTTTGCAATAGGGCAAGAAGCGCAATGTGCATCTTACTTCGACATCCCGAAAGGCCAAGGCTTGGCCAAAGGCTTCTGGAGTGTGGAAAAGGGCAAATGAAAAATCATTATAATCTTCTGGGAAGACAAATGACATATCCCAAGATATCTGCCTAAATTGTGGCAAACGGGGTAACTGAAGCGTGACTGCCGTATGGACAAGGCAGACATGAAGGAATTGAAGACGGGCAAGGCTCCGACTTCAAATATGATTGTCATAAATATGTTCACTACGAGTATTAAAATTGGATTTAGATACTAAATGCGTTACATAAATATGTACTGGTGTGCAGAATCTGCTGACAAGCAGAATACTGACTTTAGTTGAGATTTACCTATGAATCAGAAATGGGACGACAGTCGCTGTTTTAACCGTAGATACCTAAGTTTAGGAACTACCTTCGAGTAAGTACTTAAATTATGAAACTATTAGAATGTAACTAGTTTGACTAGATACATTATCTCTATATCGGGGTTTAATCCGTTGCGGATATACCTTTATATTATAGAACACTAAAGTGTTTTATTTTATAAAGATGATATTGAGATAAGCACATTAGATGTGAATAACAGTATTTATATTTTGAATATAAATAAATCTCAAGCATATAACATGACAAACAAATAGCTCAAACTGAGTAAATCAGTTGAGACTTATATGTGGCATTGTTGTCTAGGACACAATTAAACAAGACTCGTATATCTACACTTTTGAAGAGTGGATACTAGGACGGATTTGATTTTATTCAAATAATGTCTACGAATCTAGTTTATTAGGCAAAGTGCCTAAAACACTTCTTACTTGGTAAAAGTGTAAGTGCCACCGATCTGTTAGCCCTCGTTCATAGTGACGTAAGTGGGCCCATATCTAGCTAGGCTAGAAGTGGATATGAATGTTTCGTGACCTTTACGGATGTGGCATCGCGTTATGGTTATGAGTTTCTTTTGAAACACGAATCAGAAAACTTTTGATGAAATCAAAGAGTTTCGACACGAAGTAGACAAACAGATCGGCTAAAGTATTAAACCGTCACGGTTAGACCATGATGAAAATACTTAACCAATAACTTTCTCAAATACTTTGAAAGAGTATAGTATTCTTTCAATGAGGACTCCTCCCGGAACACGTCAGTTTGACGGTGTTTCCAAACAGATAAACCGAATTTTGTTGGACATAATATGGTTAATCATGAGTCGCTCTGAGCTACCATTTCCTTAAAAGGATATGCATTTAACAGTGCATAACTTATTTTGAATAATGTTCCATAAAAATCTGTTTGACAGACTTCATATTAGATATGAACATGAAAGAAACTAGGTTTTCGCATTCCTGAAGATTTGGGTATGCTGGGCATATCTTGGATAATACCAAACTAAAACCCAAATCGGATAAGTACCTAAGTTGTGGGTTATCCTAGGGAAACCAAAGTAAGAACTTACACAACTCACAGAGAACAATAATTATTGCTCACCATGCGGTTTTCCTAAGAGGAATACCTATATGCAGTGGTAAGTGGGAGGAAAGTAAAACTCGATGAAAATCGCAGTAATACTGTTCCAGGCACCGATTCCATAATGGAACACACATAATTCATCAAGAATGAAACTATACCATAATCTTCGAATACACAAGAACCACGTAAGTCGGAGAGAGTCAGAAAAACAACCTGGGTATGGGTTTATGATCTCACCTCATAAAGATGTCAATCTTATTGAGGAACACGAACTGACTACGTATGAGGAATTGATACATGGTATCGACTCCCTATTATGGCAAAGTGCCATGAAGTCTGAAATGGATTCCATGTATATCAACCAAGTTTAGATTAGTTGATGTACCGCAAGGCATTGTGCCTATTGGTACTATATAAGTCTTCAAGGAAGACATACATGGATGGCAACATACCAACGTACTAAGCTAGGCTTGTAGCGAAAAAGGTATCATTATCAACATTGTGTCGATTACGACGAAACGTTTTACTTGTTGCCATGGTTAAATCCATTTGGATAATGCTTGCTGAAGTTGCATATTTCATTTATGAAATATGACAGCTGAATGCCAAAACCGCTTTCCTTAATGGAAACCTTTTGGAGGATGTTTACAACATCCTGACGACTTTGTCGTACCAAAACGAGCAAACTAGGTTTGCAAGTTAACTCGATCCATGGATGGATTGAAGCAAGCATAACATTCTTGGAATTATCGTTTTGATGTAATCATAATGGTATATGATTTAATTCAAAACGAAAATGATTCTTGTGTATATAAGAAGGTTAGTTGGAGCGCACTGATAGTGATTGTCCTAAATAATGATGACATATCATTTCTTGGAAATGATATTCCCATAATACAATCGATGAAAGCTTGGCTTTCATGAAAAATTCTCCGTAGAATTCTTGGGAGAAACAACCTTTATTCTAGGAATAAATATCTACTGGGATAGATTTAAAGTTGTTGGTACTCTCCGAGAACTCGTACATTGAAATAAATGTACGCGACCTGGTGTCTCATACGCTTTGAGCATAAGGAGTCACAATCAGGCCAATCCAAGTGATAGTCACTGGATTGATGTTAAGAACATCCTTTAGTATCTTAGATGAACTAAGGATGCTTTCTTATACTATGGAGATGGAGAAGTTGAAGTGACTGGGTTCACCGTTGCAAGTTTCCTAACCGATATAAACGACTATAAGTCGTAACAATGGTACTATAAAGTTTGAATAACGGAATAGTGAGCTGGAAATCTTCCAAGCAAGATACTGTTACCGAATAAACAACAAAAGTGGATATTGCTGCAGCTAAGGCAGCAATAGAAGCCTTTTGGATCGATAATAATCCTAATCATATTAGGAGTAGTTCTATTAGCAGCTGAGCTAGGCTTCAGCACAGGCTAAAGAATTAATGGTCACATCAACGATCTAGATAAATACTTCGACTATTCATCTGATTTGTTCGGTCATACATCGTGGCGATGTGATGATCGAATAAGTCGCATCAGATAATAATCATGAAAATCCGCTGACGAAAGCCTTTCCTCAGCAGAAGTTTGAGCGAACCGTACATAGTTCGGTGTAGGACACTTGAGTGATTGGCTATAGGCCAAGTGGGAGATTGTTGGACAGTTATGACCCATAGAATCTATTTGTACAGATCATGGGTTGTTGTGTACAAATTAACTATGTGACAAAGGAAATTGCTCTTCTATCATTTGTAATTAGATTACCAAGATGTATAAATGATAGAAAGTCCATATGATTAGTTCCGGATTGATAAGATATGCGACAATATCTATCCATGAAGGTTTAATCATTAAAATCCCTAGTCGTAGTATTATCGAGATTGGACATCGATAATGCGGAATAGACTAGTATTACACGTGTGCGCGTTGTGGTAGTATAACGTCATAATTCTCATGTATTTAAGTATTGGATACTTATGCAAGTGTGATAGGAGGTTGTGTTTTACCGATGGTACGGAAAACAGCTTCGCTCTGGATAGACCCCTCGGAATTCCATTGGTAGTATGACTATGTGTCTATGGATGTCTAAATCAGGGTAGGTGTATTTGGTCTTAACCTGAGACTTGCACCGCTAATACTTGTGACAATCAATATACTTTGGTTTTGGTTGTCTAGGGCTTTAACAGGTTCTGTGTACGCCTCTTCTGGGTATATTGAGAATCGTAGTGTATTGGGTGTGATGTCGAGATGGAAGTATCACTCTATTCATAGTGGAGATGATGATCACGTAGGATACGGAACTGGTGCTCTTATGTACTGCAGTCATCGGGAAAATATGACTAGGTCATGATTATCCAATAATAGAGAATAGTTACCAAAGATCCGATATGTGCTTCGTACGGGGCAGACACATTTCCAGCCCCAGGCCTTGCACGTGACATCCGATACTGGATCGAAATACGCAATACTACGTATACTATGCCTGATATAGATCAAATATTCCAGTAAGAATATTTCTAGAGAATTGGGTAGGCATGATGCTTTGCTAGAAGCCAACCATGTCTTGTAAATCGGTAAAAATGTAGTACTAGGTACGTACGTGTTCGGATATTCCGACGACCGGATTTACTGCCAACATATATGGGGATCTCATGGGTCACTTCCCGAAGATTCACCGATGATGTATAACTCGCACTTTATTAATCTGCGATTAATTATAAGAGAGAGAAAATTAATATGGGATTAATTACGGAGATATTTTATCTGGGATAAAATATTAATTAAAGAGAGAGAACAATTAATTTAGAATTAATCGATAAAATAATATATTCGATATATTATACAAAATTGAATTAAAATTAGATTTTAATTCGGGCGAACGAGTTAATTTAGAATTAATTCGTTAGCGACGTGAATAGTAATTTTGCTAGGCATAATTATTTAATTACATCGCAACGAAAAATTCATTAATTTGGAATTAGCGAACCCGAGCCCGGGAGTGTTTGCGGGTGCACTCGCATTTCGAATTCAAGTGCGGTTCACAAGTCACATCAAGCATCAAACCACTAGTCACATCAAGCGTCAAATCACTTGTCACTTTGAGTGATGTGATGTCTAGTCACTTTTGATGTGACTAGTGATGGAGGTGGTTGTTGGCATAAATGCCTTGACTTTTTGAAAGCAAAATTGGTATTAGATTTTTAGAAAATCAATTACAATTTTTGAACCACCTAACACATCTCACTCTCTCATTCTTCTCTTCACCTCTCTCGCCCAATTGGCATTTTTCTTCTTCTGTTTTCTGGTTTTGCCGAGAACTAGAGGAAGTGATAAGGGAAATTTTACGGCAAAATTTCCGGAGTGCTAGCACGCTTAAGGAGTCTTGCGAAGGTGATAGGGAAACCCACCTGTGGTCCTGGAATACACAACCCAAAGCTTGGAGCTTGGAGGACACCATGGCCGAAAATGGAGGACAAAAATGGAGCCCAAAGCCGAGAGTTCAAGGAGCCAAAGCTTGAAGTTTTTTCTTATTCCTCGCGCCGCAAAAGCCGATCGTTGTAAGTATGTTTCCGCCATGCTTTTACGAGTATTCACATATATGTTTCATTGCTTGATTTGATCCTTAGGACTTAATAGAAACCCAACACTCTCATCATAGGATACGAACTTGTTAGGCCACTTAAACTGGGAATAGTTTGTATCTTATGATAATTAGGCCAAAAGTCCCCAAAATGATGATGAGCCACCTTGTGTTTTGGCCCTCTTTCATTTGAAGTTATTCAGCCACCTTATCGCAAAAGTGTAAACATGTTTGGCCTTTTCAACTGGGAAAAGTTTGCACCTCGCAATAATATGATTGAACACTTTAAAATGATAACGGGCCAATTTGTATGAAAACCTTGATGGGCTTAGAAGGTCCAAACATGATCCAAATATGCCAGATGCATGAGTCCGATATCTGCACTGCTTTCATCCAGGAAGGATACGCCTTGTTATGGAATATTTGTATACTTTTTGATATCTCAAAGTCCATCCTCGCCATAACTGTGATTTCTGAGGGCCCAATTTGTCGTTTCTAGACAATGGCACAATCCCCATAATAGGCTTAGTCAATCTTGTAAATGGGCGGCCTTTGTATTTTACTGATGAAAATGGACTGACGTAGCCAAGGTTCACCCCTGTAGCGTAGGAGAGAACGATTTTGTGTACCCCACATTGGTGTATAAAATGAGCCGTACTAGGACATAAATTGACTTACCATGAGTGTAGGAGGAATAAGGTCGGAAGGGTATATGTTGTTTTCTTAACAACATGCATCTCATACATCACACGCATACATGCATTATGTTAATCCATTTGTCTAAAAGCTATCATAGACATATGTTGGGTTAGAGAAGAATGAATACTTGTCAATAAAAGGTTAGTAAGCATGGATGCATCAGGTAGTGAAGGTTCTCACATGGATCAATTGGAGACCAACATCACCAAAATTACCGAGTAACTACAAGCTTTGACCAACGCTATGGTCAGTCTGACAGTACCCCGTATAGTGAGAACATAAAATTTTACGGCCATAATAGAAAGACCATTGGGGGCCTTCAGCCAAAAAAAATTGTTTGTTTTTAGTCCTTAATAGTTAAGCATATGTCTAATGATGAAATTATTTGCTTTAGGGTGAAATCTTAGAAGCGATAAGTTTTTGATGTACTTTTATCTGATACTTTGAGTATTTCATCTATGTTAGACTCGTAAGCACTTAATTATAGGTTTTTAGCATGGAAAACCTGAGTAGTTGTCAAAGTGACTAGTTGAAGAAATTGCAGGTCGATGAATAACCGTTTGCTTAGATGTCTATCCTGATTTGCTTGTGTTATGACGTGTGGTATTGTTGAAAATAAAAGAAAAGTCTCTAAAGAAAAAAATTAAACCACTTATAACCGATAAGTGTGAAGCTACCCATGGGCGAGTATTATGACCACCATGAGGAGAAATGCTACCTTAAAGGGTAGGTGTGTTGAAAAAAAAACGACAAAAGAAAAGAAAAAAAATAAAATCATAGCATATTGAGCACAAAAAAAGCAATTGCAGAGCATAATTGAGATATCTAGGTTGGTTTGACCCATTGATCCCAATTTTTGAAACGAAATCATTGAGTTGGCTTACTTGGGAACCAAGCTGTAAATGAACCTTTGCACACACACACTGTGAGTCTGGCTTAGATGATTTATTCAAAGACTTGGATTTAAGTTGCATTGAGTGTTTTGAAGGTTCTCTGGTTTCCTTACTGGGCATTCTTTGAGGACAATAATATGTGTAACTATTGGGACTATTTCATAGCCCTTAATATAATATGTCGATACGGAATGCCACATCACATAATGATGGACGATGGAGTCAAATATCAGGGAGAAGGCACATTTAGAAATCTCGAAATCAGAAGACATGATCCCAAAAGGATAAGGCCGATTTCTCAAAGGCGTAATCCACCTTGACCCAGTGTAGGTAGCGAAGAGCAGAAAGCGGAGCCAGGTCTGGGGGCGACCAGTCTACCACCCCACGGATAAGGGACACAACGGGACCTTGAGCCCTGAGACCAAAGAAAACTGAGCAATCACTAGAGGAGAATTGACAGAAGGAAACTGTTAGCATGCCAAGGGGGCGACCAAAGCTTTCTATAGGCAAAGGGCACCAAAGAGCGTAAGGAAATCCTAACCAAGGATAACATCAACCAAATAGGACAATGAAAACCCATCGAAATAGGGAATGCATCCATGCATACATGCATACATGTCGCATACACATAATTTTTATTTTATGTTCGCAGGCTTTGAAGAAAAGAAAAGCGGCAAGGACTAGCAACTCCAAGAACGGAGAGGAACCTCGAGAATGAGGACGAAGAACTCTGGGAATAGATAACAACCTCGGGAATGAAGATGAACAACTCCTAGGGAATGAGGATAAGTAAGGGGTGAAGTGCCTAACTACCAATATTATCGACAGTTTTGGGAATGAATCCCAGGGCCGAGGCCCACGTCATCAATAATTTGGGAATGAATCCTAGAGGACGAAGCACCTCATCATAATGGAAAAAACTCCCAGTGGATCGAAAAGTCATGCAAATAGACCAAAACGCCATCACCCATTCAATTCGAGAAGAAATCCCAAAGGTCGAAGCGCATCAGAGATTGAAGTATCTCACACCCAACACGGTTTGGGAATAAAGCTCAGAGATCGAAGCACATCGCCGTCAGTTTAGGAATAAATCCTAGAGGTCAAAGCGCCTCAGAAATCGAAGAATCTCACACCCAGCACGATTCGGGAATGAAGCCCAGAGGTCAAAGCACATCATTGTCAGTTCGAGAATAAAGCCCAAAGATGAAAGCATCTCACACCCAGGATGGTTCGGGAATGAAGCCCAGGGGTCGAAGCACCTCGCCATCAACTCAATTCAGTTCGGGAATAAAGCCCAGAGATCGAAGCATCTCACACCCAACATGGTTCGAGAATAAAGCCTAGGGGTCGAAGCACCTCGCCATCAACTCAGCACAGTTCGGGAATAAAGCCCAGAGATCGAAGCATATCACACCCAGCATGGTTTGGGAATAAAGCCTAGGAGTCGAAGCACCTCGCCATCAACTCAGTACAGTTCAGGAATAAAGCAAAGAGATCGAAGCATCTCACACCCATCATGGTCCGGTAATAAAGCCCAGGGGTCGAAGCACCTCGCAATCAACTGAGAACAGTTTGCGAAATAGCCCAGAGATTGAAACATCTCACACCCAGCATGATTCAGGACTAAATCCCATGGGTCGAAGCACCTCGCCATCAACTAAGCACAGTTCGGGAATAAAGCCCAGAGATCGAAGCATCTCAGACCGAGCATAGTTCGAGAATAAAGCCTAGGGGTCGAAGCACCTCGCCATCAACTCATCATAATTCGGGAATAAAGCACAGAGATCGAAGCATCTCACACCCAGCATGGTTCAGGAATAAAACCTAGGGGTCAAAGCACCTCGCCATCAACTAAACTCAGTTCGGGAATGAATCCCAGAGATCGAAGCATCTCACACCGAACATGGTTCGAGAATAAAGCCTAGGGGTCGAAGCACCTCCCCATCAACTCAGCACAGTTCGGGAATAAAGCCCAGAGATCGAAGCATCTCACACCCAGCATGGTTTGGGAATAAAGCCTAGGGGTCGAAGCACCTCGCCATCAACTCTGCACAATTCGGGAATAAAGCACGGAGATCGAAGCATCTCACACCCAGCATGGTTCAGGAATAAAACACAGGGGTCAAAGCACCTCACCATCAACAAAACTCAGTTCGAGAATAAAGCCCAGAGATCGAAGCATCTCACACCCAACATGGTTCGAGAATAAAGCTTAGGGGTCGAAGCACCTCACCATCAACTCACCACAGTTCGGGAATAAAGCCCAGAGATCGAAGCATCTTACACCGAACATGGTTCGAGAATAAAGCCTAGGGGTCGAACCACCGCGTTTTCAACTCAGCACAGTTCGGGAATAAAGCCCAGAGATCGAAGCATCTCACACCCAGCATGGTTTGGGAATAAAGCCTACGGGTCGAAGCACCTCGCCATCAACTCACCACAGTTCGGGAATAAAGCCCAGAGATCGAAGCATCTCACACCGAACATGGTTCGAGAATAAAGCCTACGGGTCGAAGCACCTCGCTTTCAATTCAGCACAGTTCGGGAATAAAGCCCAGTGATCGAAGCATCTAACACCCAGCATGGTTCAGGAATAAAACACAGTGGTCAAAGCACCTCACCATCAACAAAACTCAGTTCGAGAATAAAGCCCAGAGATCTAAGCATCTCACACCCAACAAGGTTCGAGAATAAAGCCTAGGGGTCGAAGCACCTCGCCATCAACTCACCACAGTTCGGGAATAAAGCCCAGAGATCGAAGCATCTCACACCGAACATGGTTCGAGAATAAAGCCTAGGGGTCGAAGCACCTCGCTTTCAATTCAGCACAGTTCGGGAATAAAGCCCAGTGATCGAAGCATCTTCCACCCAGCATAGTTTGGGAATAAAGCCTAGGGGTCGAAGCACATTGCCATCAACTCTGCACAATTCGGGAATAAAGCACGGAGATCGAAGCATCTCACACCAAGCATGGTTCAGGAATAAAACACAGGGGTCAAAGCACCTCACCAACAACAAAACTCAGTTCTAGAATAAAGCCCAAAGATCGAAGCATCTCACACCCAACATGGTTCGAGAATAAAGCCTAGGGGTCGAAGCACCTCGCTTTCAACTCAGCACAGTTCGGGAATAAAGCCCAGAGATCGAAGCATCTCACACCCAACATGGTTTGGGAATAAAGCCTAGGGGTCGAAGAACCTCGCCATCAACTCATCATAATTCGGGAATAAAGCACAAAGATCGAAGCATCTCATACCCAGCATGGTTAAGGAATAAAACCCAGGGGTCAAAGCACCTCGCCATCAACTAAACTCAGTTCGGGAATGAATCCCAGAGATCGAAGCATCTCACACCGAACATGGTTCGAGAATAAAGCCTAGAGGTCGAAGCACCTCGCCATCAACTCACCACAGTTCGGGAATAAAGCCCAGAGATCGAAGCATCTCACACCCAATATGGTTTGGGAATAAAGCCTAGGGGTCGAAGCACCTTGCCATCAACTCATCATAATTCGGGAATAAAGCACAAAGATCGAAACATCTCACACCCAGCATGGTTAAGGAATAAAACCCAGGGGTCAAAGCACCTCGCCATCAACTAAACTCAGTTCGGGAATGAATCCCAGCGATCGAAGCATCTCACACCGAACATCGTTCGAGAATAAAGCCTAGGGGTCGAAGCACCTCGCCATCAACTCAGCACAGTTCGGAAATAAAGCCCAGAGATCGAAGCCTCTCACACCCAGCATCGTTTGGGAATAAAGCCTAGGGGTCGAAGCACCTCGCCATCAACTCTGCACAATTCGGGAATAAAGCACAGAGATCGAAGCATCTCACACCCAGCATGGTTCAGGAATAAAACACAAGATTCAAAACACCTCGCCATCAACTAAACTCAGTTCGGAAATAAAGCCCAGAGATCGAATCATCTCACACCCAACATGGTTCGAGAATAAAGCCTAGGGGTCGAAGCACCTCGCCATCAACTCAGCACAGTTCGGGAATAAATCCCAGAGATCGAAGCATCTCACACCCAACATGGTTTGGGAATAAAGCCTAGGGGTCGAAGCACCTCGCCATCAACTCATCATAATTCGGGAATAAAGCACAAAGATCGAAGCATCTCATACCCAGCATGGTTAAGGAATAAAGCCCAGGGGTCGAAGCACCTCGCCATCAACTCAGCACAGTTCAGGAAAACAGCCCAGAGATTGAAGCATCTCACACCCAGCATTGTTCGGGAATAAATCCCATAGGTCGAAGCAACTCGCCATGAACTAAGCACAATTTAGGAATAAAGTCCAGAGATCGAACCATCTCACACCGAGCATGGTTTGGTAATAAAGCCCAGGGTTGAAGCACCTCGCCATCAACTCATCTCTGTTCGGGAATTAAGCCTAGAGATCGAAGCATCTCACACCCAGCGTGGTTCGGGAATAAAACCCAGGGGTCAAAGCACCTCGCCATCAACTCAGCACAGTTCGGGAATAAAGCCCAGAGATCGAAGCATCTCACACCCTGCATGTTTCGAGAATAAAGCCCAGGGGTCGAAGCACGTCGCCATCAACTCAGCATAATTCAGGAATAAAGTACAGAGATTGAAGCATCTCACACCCAGCATGGTTCAGGAACAAATCCCAGGGGTCAAAGCACCTCGTCATCAACTAAACTAAGTTCGGGAATGAATCCCAGAGATCGAA